>WBMV01007169.1:2414249-2829591 GCA_013396655.1 Campylorhamphus procurvoides
AGAGGCGAGGGCACGGCGGCGGGCACGACGCGCTCAAAGGGTAGGTGCGGGGCCGGGCCGGGCACCTCTGCCTGTGTGTGTGTGTATGTGTGTGTGTATCCATATCCACAGCCAGCACCCCTCCCGGCGCTGGGATTGCTCCCCGACCCCCCCGGGATGCCCGTGCCCAGGAGCAGTTCGGGCGGGGGCGCCGCACCCACCGCAGGGTCCCCCCGGCTTTGCTGCCCCTCGGGTGGGCGATGCTGCGGGAGGATGAGCGGCGGCAGCGCCGAGGTTGCTGATTTATCTCCTCGGCAGGCCTCGGATAAAGGCACGCTGCGGGCTGTGCATTCCTCCCCGCATCCCGCGCTGCTGCTGCGTGTGAAGCCGCTCAGCGATAAGGCCCGGAGCGCAGCATGCCCTCTCCATTAGCTGCCCTCCCTCATCCCCACCTTGAACCTTCTGTGATGTGCACCTTCTCTTCTCTTCTCTCAGGTGGTCTGTTTAGCTAGCTAGTACTCGTGTGAGTGAGCCCAAGCATACAAGAGTCTAATTACTTATGAAACATTGTGATACATGCTTAGCAGAGTGATTTCTCTAAAGGGTAAATCTGTCAGGCAAGCTTTTCCCTCATTCTAATGCAACACCTTTCCAATGCAAAAATAGTTGTGAAGTCAGCTGAAAGGCATTGTGTGCATTTGCAGTTGAAAATCTAGTTCACTGCAAAGGTGAAAAGCTGGCAATATAGGAATGAAGGAGATGTTTCCTTTTTCAGGTGTCCCAATGTGCCTTTTCATCCCATAGCCAGATTTTTGATTTGTCAGACAGAGGACAATTGTAACAAAAACTGTATTAAAATAGTTACACCTCAGTAAGGGATGCAGGTTATTTTCTTTCTTTCTTTTCCCCAGTTCCTCAAAAAGGAGCTATTACAACTTTGTTCTTAGAGGCCTTGATAAATACACTTTGATTTCTTGCTAACTTCCTCATACTTCTGTAGTACTTTTTACCTATATTTGGATTTACAGTCTTGGCCTTTTTAATGTTTGCCTGATTGGAAAAGGTTTATGTTTGTAGGTCCATATGCTGCAAAAATGGATGCAAGCTGTCAGCATTGTATTTCATGGATCTGATTTTGTAGGATCAGGTGCTCTTATTTCATTTCCTTATACCTTGTCACAGAAGAAAAAGTTTGCCTGAGCAGATCTAAAATAGATGTGACAAAAACTAGGAGGTGAGAAGGGTGTATAGTAAAGTTTGAGGGACCCGTTGCAAGCAATAAAAGATAAGAAAAAAGATTTATCAGAAAGTGCCTTTATTCTTTAGGGTTTTATAATAAAGTTTCTTGTTATAGGACTGTGAGTTAATATCAAACTAAGAAACACCATTTTTTGCCTGTGCTGACTTGGTGGAAGTTACAGGCACGTTAGTTGAGGATAAAATTTCTTTGGTGTGTGTCACTGTTACTCTAAACCGGGCTATTTAGACTGTAGTGCTAGTGCTTCAAGGGATGACATTTCAAGTGTTAAGTATTTTTGAAATTTAAAATGAATTAGGGTGAGTATTTAATCTGGTGAGTTGATTCTTATGTTTAACAGAAGCCTTCCATATTTTCTGTACTTTGCAATAATTCTTCCTTCAATTGTGTATTACCTATGAGTTATTTATCTACTTAGTAATCTGCAAATCTGGAGAGAATGGCAACATCAATATTAGGTATTCTAGATACTGATCAGTTATTCGGAATATTGCAAATCTGAATGAGTGTCCCTGGGAAGCGCATTCTTAACAAGGATATAATAATTTGCCAGATGATCTGAGATACAGTAAAGACAAAACAAATTATTAGCTTGGTTTCTTGTTAGACCTTTTTCTGTAACTCTGACTTCTGGCTGAGTGTAGATTACATGAAGGACAGTCATTTTGATCACTGTTGGGTGATTCCTGCTGGATATTTCCAGTGTAGAAGCTGTGAGCACTCTCTTAGGTGTGATACTGTACTGTACAATGTGAATAAAAAGAATTGTCATTTTAACAGACAAGGTTGGAACGAATTCTTTGGAAGGACAGATGGAAAACATATTTTGAATGTACAGGAACTGTATATACATTATTCATTGTAATTGGAGGACTAAAACACTAAAAATACGATTTTACAAGGAGACATACTATTTTTTTTAACTTGTTCATCAGTACAAATACATTTGGGAATCTGATAGTTGTAAGACAAGTCATAACAGATGCTGGGAAACTTTATTTTCATGTTATTGTAGTTGACTAAGACTTTTTTTCTCCTTTTGCAGTGAAGTTGCTCTGACTGTAAGCAGCAGAGGGGTTCATTTTTAGAGAAAACCCTGTATAATTAGGCTCTTTTTGTGTTTGATTACAATGACTATTGGAAGTCTTTTAGCACTTGAAAGTATTGAGCTTGTGTATAAATACTAATCTTGAATGTTAAAATGAAGAAACCTAATATCTGTTTCAATTCTTGTGACTTTTCCAGCTTAACATTTTTTACTGCAGGCTGCTGATTGCGGGAGATGTTTGATTTCCTCAGTGTGACCTTTGCCTCATTGTTTATGCCAGTGAGCTGTCCGAATGCATAACGTGATTCTAGAAGTGTATTTTAATCTTAATAATTAGAAATTATTTGGAAATGCCTCTTATGTTCTCACTTTAAGACTTTAAGCCTACTGCTCATGCAGTTTAAATTGATCCAGCTATGAAGGCATTAGAGGTGAAATCCTTGTAATGCCATCTGTGTTTGCCCTAAGGCAATGTGTATTTATGTGCTGGTGCCTGATGCCTCTAAGTGATCAGAAAGCAATCAGAATAAAGGCAGTAATTGTTAAAAACTATAAGTAGGTTCTCCATTCATGGAAATGTTGCTGGAATCCATTGCGATTCAGCAAGTTAAAATAATAAGCTGTTACTGAGACAGTTATCCTCTGGATCCCTAGAACTTTATCACAGATGTTGCTGTATTGAATTATAGGACATCAAGCCATTATCTTGCTACCCCTTAACCACCTATGAATGTTGTGTCAAACCTCTGTAAGAAATAAACCCTACACAACTGGCCACCAATGGGAAGTTCTTTCTAAATAATATGTACCTGAGGACAACCATTTATGTGTGTTTCAATCATTTGAATATGAAGTAAAAAATAACGTACTGATCATTTGATTGGCACTTGTCTGAGTACAGGAAATATTGTGCTTGGAGAAATTAGAATTAATTAGGATTTCCCATTTTTTGATGATGCTAGACAATGACTTCAAACACCATGAGTATCAGTCAGTTCTTAATATTTTAAGCAACGTTTGTCATGTTTATCAGCCTCTTTTCAATATAATGGCCAAAGAAGGCAATGATATGTCTAAAAAATAGCAGAAATTTTGAAAGGACTAAAATTTCTTCAAGATAGTTCAGTTGCGACATGTTTCTAATTAAGAGACCAATTAAATGTATTTGTGCAAGAATGATTGAATTTCTTTGGTTTTATTAAGTTGAAATGATAGTGAATATTGCAGAACAGAATAGCTGGCTCCAAAGTGATTCATACAAGTCTTGGATTAAAGCTATTCAACAGGGGATTGAGTTTTTTTGGACCAATTTCTTTTGGTTATCTCAAGTGAAGACCACAGGTTTACTGATATACTTACTTGAGTCAAGTTGGTTGGATTTGACCCTCTTTATGCATCAGTGCTTTATGAAATAGAACAAGTCTTATAAATCTATAACATAATTCTAGTGTTCAACTATATAATTAAGGCTTCTGGTTTTCATTTTAAGCCAGTAATTACCACTAAAAGCCTGCTGAAGAAAAGCAGACTTTCTGTACTGGTAAACATTTGTTTATATTGAAAGAACCTCAAACATTTTTCTTGCCACTTGTGGCCTGCACACCTCTGGGCAGCTGCTGGTTGCCACACCTTGACAGTAGTGCTCTGCAAGCAGGAGGCAGCCTGAATATTTGGGAATAAAAGACTTAATTAAAAATACACATGGGTTGCTGTAATACCTGATGTGCTTGAGCACCCGCTTGGCTTCCAGGTGGCATGGCTGGCATCCCTCCAGCCCTCTGTGCCTCACAGGGTAAAGCTTATATGGAGGATGGAGAACTTTCGTGCCAGCACATCCCAGTGTAAAACCCTGGCAGCTAAGCGTAGTGTTAAGGTTCTGCACCTCTCTGAATTTATTTGCCAATGGTTGTGATACTGTTTTTTTGTTATTGCATGATCCCTGGTAATCTAGTTCTAGAGTGAAATGAGCTCATATGTCTTGGCACTGTGTCCCATGTGCATGTTCCTTTCTTTCAGTAAGATGTGATTTGATATGGGTGACTTTCTCTGGGCAGCAGGAGGTATGGATGAAGAGTAGGGAAAGGAGACAGAACCAAGCAAGAAGCCAGCACAGAGTCCCTTCTGTGGCTGGCAAAAGCTATTATTGACACTTGCTGAAGGGACGATATTTAAAGAGGGAATAGCCCATTATTTCCAGTTCTGATCACATAGATGTTTTCCCCTGCTGCCACAAGAGGTTTTGATTGCATATTAATACACACTTGCGTTCTTGTTCTAGTTGCATGTTGTTCTTCAGCCTGAAGAAAAACAGTAAAAAGTAAATAATCTTCAGGGCTTCGTAATCAGTCTTTGGGCTCTTCATTTAGATTGTTGAATCCTGTCATTTGGACACCATCTCTTTAAAAGGCAGAGCATTAATCCCAATTCTGGTTTATCAGTTATGGGAATAGACTTCTGGGCCTGTGTAGTTTGTAGTGCAGAATTAGGACTTAATTGATTTTGGGCATGACAGGGAAAAACCATCTTATGGTTAAAACTCTTGCTGAGTACTGTTGTAGTCTCCCTTTCACTGGTGAGCCTCTGGGGCACATGTGAGTGCTACCAACATCTTCACCAGTCTTCCCCTCTCATCTTTCCTCATATTAAATTGTAGCTGGACACAAATAGCTTTGAAGTGCTGTGTGTCTCTCCTAAAATACATCGAAGAAATACTCTATTGTCATTTGGTGATAGTAGGTCACAAATAGAGCAAAAATAGGGAAAAGGCTACAATAAACACTGTAGCAGCATTTGTGATGTACTGTATGAAACATGATTGTTTTGGAAATACTGTAAAATTGGCCTGGGAGACTGAGATGAAGCAGGTTTCCAGCAACCAAACACCACTTTGCCAATGCTGAAGATCAAGAGGGCAAGACAGGATATAATTCTTTTCCTTTCTTCCCTTATTTATTTATTTATCTATTTTTGTCTGCACAGCTCTTGGCTGTATCAGGCTGGCCTGATACACTGACCCAGATGCTGCTGGACCAGTCACAGCTGGCCTGTGATGGGTTTGTACTTCATGTACAGAGTGAGTGGGGAATTTCACATCAGTTTTGTCACATTGTTACCCATCACAGGAAGGTGCCTTTCTGTCCTATGTCCTGAGGGGTCCTGTATAAGGCTGATTGTGGCTATGACTTAATTGCTTGGCAGGTTAGAAACAGATTAATCTTACAGCTCTCACTCAGAAAACAAGAGATGTCATGGATTGCACTTTGTTTCTTTCTTGGTGCTCCAGGTAATAATTTTCTTTAGTGGATTTGTTATGCAATTATCTAATCTTATGTGTGGTGGTTTCTTTCTGGAGACTTTCTGATCTCTGTTGGTGTTTAGCTGAACGTTTATGGACTGGGGAAAGGTGGTGTACTGTCTTTAGAAGCTGGAGGCATAAAGGGTTGGGGGAAGAACAGCACCTGCAGGGAGTGTGTCTGGTCAGACCAGGGTGCAGTAATTTGCAGTTTGCAGTGCAGGTTTCCTGAGAGAATTGTTTGAAGGAGGCAGAGGAAACCTCTGGCTAAACACAGCTGCACTTTCCTCAACTGAGGGCCTACTGAAGATCTCTAAAAGCAAACTTCTCCCCTGTTGTCAGGAAGCCCAAGGTACACTTGGTGTTTAGTGGTGGTTCCATAAGTTGTTCACCAGGTTCAGTCACATTGGGGTCTGTTTGCCTTGTTGACTGGGGAAGCTTCTACTCTATGTCAGCTTCACACAGCAGTGTCAGAACCTGTGCTGGGCTTCAGGATGCAGAGCTGGAATAAGCACAGGGCTGCTCTCAGTTTATTTGGGAGCAACGGGAGGATCACTGGGTTACGGTTTGGCACGGAGAGTCCATCTGTCAACTTCATTTACAGTCTTCCTTATCAGATAAAATTGCAGCTTCTGTTTTCCTGCATGCTTGTTTTCCTTTCCTGTGGTGTGTTTCTCAGCAGCGCAGCTCACTTAAGACAGTCTCTGTCATTCAACTTCCATCCTGCAAACTTGAATATTTAATCTGTGAACTTCAATACAAGTTTTGACAAGGTTCACTTTAAATATGTTCATGAACTCAAGCATGAGTTCATTTACTATTAGAATACTGCTACCCAAAATGAAAGGCCCCAAATATTTAGCTACATGGATCCCCAGGAAAACTTCCTGTTGGTAGAAATGTAGTAGACATTGGATAATAGGAGGCAATCTCTACTTAAAATTTTTTTTTTGAATGTGTACATATAGAAATAGTAAGAAACTAATAACCAGCTGTTTTGTTTTGCTATAAGTTTGCCTTCCATCTTGTTCTTCTTCTTCATCTCCCTGATGAACCCTAAAGAGGAAGAGGATATAAATGCATGTCTGTCACTTTGGTCTTACTCCCCAGATCCAGTAAATATTTTTGTAGAATGGAACAATTGTGGCCTGAGTGTTTCTGATTAACTATTGCACTATGCTGGAAAATATATTTTCAATCTTGTATTGTGGGTGTCTCCTTTGGTTGTTTTCTCATCCATTCTGACTCTCCCACTTGGTTTTGTTTAATTTTTTTTAGAAGGATTTCAGACCTACTGAACAGCCTCATTCATGCTAAGGATGATGTGCAGATAGAGGCATGAGGGTAATCATTTGCTTTTTTATGACAGTTCAGTAAAGTTGGGCTCTTCTTTGTAAGGTACATTGGGATGTAAAATGTAGCCTGTTAAATTAAAACCTCTGCTTTCTGTTTTTGCTTATAGATCTTCACTGAAGTATGAAGGAGTTCTAGCTTTTATCTAGAAGAATATTTTGAATGTTGACTTGCTGGAGAATCTGTTGTTTTGCTTTCTATTTCTCATTTTATGAAATGATTCATGACCATTAAAGCTTCAGAAATACCAAATGAAAGCCACAGTTCTTTTGTCTACAGCCTTAATCATTTTCATCTTCTTTTTCAAGCTTCCCTCTCTCTCATGTTTTGCTGGAGGACATCAGAATATCTAGTGATGTTCAGCTGAGGTTTCCTTTCAGGAACATTATTTTCCTGTCATTTTTCTCCTTCTTTGTTTTTCCCACTAATATTCCATCTTTTTCACTTTCCTATATACAGAGTAAATTACCAGTGTCTGCTCGGGACAAAGGTCATCTAAAATGGTGGGGTCTGTATCAACAGGTTTTCCTGTTTCCTTATGGCAGGTAACTGACCTTTTGAAAACATGGAATCACTGTCCCATCAGGGAGAGAGACAGAGGGTAGATTACAGTGTGTAGTGAAGGCAGGAGGAGAAACACTGATGTATTACCTAAAATAAATCTTCCAGTAGCCTAAGGGACAGCACTTAACACACAAGTTAATAGCATTGCTGAACACCTCAGGGTGTTCACTGACAGGTACTGATGGGAGTGTCAGGTTTATGAGAGTGCCTAAAGGATTGTGTTTCCTCCATGGTGGGGGTAGGGGGGGGCACCAGCACATCCTGCAGCCTCCAGGAAAGCCTCAACAAGGGGCTGGCTAGCCCTGGCTTTGGCTGGCCAGTGTGCTCTATGCCAGCCCTTGTGCTGCAGCTCAGCTTGGTGCACGATGCAAGCTGGCAGAAATCCTGAGCTCTCCTCTGTGTTTTCCCTTGGGAAATTGGTAGAGATTTGCCTCCATTGATAGCCATTAGCAGGTACATGGTGAGAGTGCAGGAAGTAGAACTGAAGGTGGGTAATGGCCTTTCCCTGTTCTCCTGTTGGAAGTGACATCTGGTGAGCTAAGCGTTGTCCTAGCCCACAGTTACATCTGTCTCCCATGAGATGCTGTTTAGTGCTACTGGGGCAGAAAAGCCTGTGATTTCTTGTCCTCTGAATGTACCTTTTTTTTTCTTTTCCCTTTTGTGTATGTGTATTTATTTGTTTGTTTTAAGGAAGTACCTGATGGATCTCTCCTGTTTTCC
Source organism: Campylorhamphus procurvoides (assembly GCA_013396655.1). Classification (NCBI taxonomy): domain Eukaryota; kingdom Metazoa; phylum Chordata; class Aves; order Passeriformes; family Dendrocolaptidae; genus Campylorhamphus; species Campylorhamphus procurvoides. The sequence goes on from WBMV01007169.1 coordinate 2,422,464, forward strand.
CTCTGTAATTGTCTGGCCCAGCAGATAGTTTCTTGGCATACTTGTACTTTGTGTCTTACCCAGCCATGTAGATCGGGTTTTGAACTGGACCCGTTGACATTCTCAAGTGGAACAATGAAGGAATACATGCCAGAAACGCGTCTGTCCCTGGCTCTGAATGAGAACAATGCCTGGCTGTCAGGTTAGATGAGCGTGTCCCCGCAAAAGACACGGTCAGATTTTCAGAGTGAGTGCAGAAGAATTCACTTAATGTCAAATGCTGTAGTTGGATTGCTGTATTTAGCTGTCACAGTGTGATGGAGGTTGGGGTTAGAAAAGTGTTCAGTGTTGCTGCAGGAAACTTGCATGTCATTTTGAACTCTTGACTTGCACATAGGCTGGAGCCAAAGATACCCGTAGAGCTGCTCAGCATGTAATTTCTTCAGTTGAGCTGAGCCAGGATTCTGGGACAGCGGTATCCTTACTGTCAGAGTGAGAAATAGTTATCATATTAGGCTCTCTGCATGGCACGGGCTCGCTTATTACGTTGTAAAAATGAGTACATCAGATGCAATCCTCTTTATGTAAAAAATATATTTTGCTTAAAAATGCATGCTTATTCTTTATAGGGTAATAGAAGCTGAATTTTGCATTTGTTGCAGACTAGAATTGTTTCCTAGATTTTCCTTTTATGTGATTGAAATAGGTAGCTTCAAGTGTCCTCTTAAAAATCTTCATTGAATGATGAAAAAGGGCACAGTGATAATAACATCCCATTTTTAGACTATTTAGCTAAACAACAGAAAAGCAATCCCTGTTTAAACTGTTTGCAGTGCCTGTAAATGGGGCCTATGCATGTTAAATGCAGACCTATGTCTGTGTTTTTAGTTCTGTCCTATCCACAGTTAAATTTCTCTGTTTGTGGCTGTACTCACTGAAAGCAGGGAGTTCAAAGCACAACCAGGCTTCTTCCCTGGGCTCTGGATGTGGAGTGTGTATGTCAGGGCTGCAGGTGTCTTGGGACAGCTGCCTGTCACATGCTGTAGCTGTTGGCTGCTGCATCCCATTAGGAATCAGATCCTCCCTTCCCTGTTCTGCTTTGCTCACTGCTCCTTGGAGGAGGGAGTAGGTGCCAGAATAGCTAAAGGCCATGCTCTAGATATTGACCTCTAATGCGTGCATGAAGTACCTGGCTTCTGTCCTTTAGGTGAGGAGGGATCTTGTTCCAACCCTTGCTTAGATCAGGGTGAACTTAAATCAGGTTGCTCATGGCTGTGTCCACTAAAGTTTAGAGTATTTCTAGTGATGGAAGTTCCTGATTCTGTGGGAAAGCTGTGTAAAGCTCCAGTGGATTCAGCAGAGCTCAATCACTCTGTATATTCAGTATTTACTCTGAGGCACTGAGAAGTTTAGGTAGGTACATAAAGCTGTTTTACAACAAAAGGCATAGATCTGATTTTGTGTCTCTTGAAAGGTCCTAGCAAAAACTATTCCTCTTTGTATTCTGGAGCCTTAGTTACTATTTCTTAAAACTTTGGACTCAGACGATGACATTTCTAAGACCAGTCTTCCATTTTTTCAGGCACAGTTTGTCATCCTTTTTAGTTCCCACTGCAGGCATGAGAGCATCACTCCAATTTTATGTGGAAATGATTAGCAAATAGTTCAGTGTACAGTTTTAGCAGGTACCAGAGTTGCCCACGTAAGAAAGATAGGCAAAGGCTTCTCTAAAAATAATTGTAGGCTGATGATGTTGCTTTAATTTGTATCTCTTCTGACAGAAAACTGGGTTCCCACATTATGTTAAACATATGCTTGCCACTGCAGCCAAAGAGTTAATAGAAGTTGTTCATGAATTCCTTTCTTGCAAGGAAGAATCCCTGTGTGTTTTCCTAGGGAGAGGAGAAGTGAGCTGAGGGAGTGATTAGAAACCCTTCCCAGTATCCCTGCATCTTGGCTCTTAAGTGGTGATCGGCGCTCTCTCTTACTCACTCAGCTGCTCTCTGCCCACTCTGTCTGGTCTCTGTCTAATGTATCTGAGCGCCGTGCTCTGGGTTTGATTCAGCCTGGATTACGCCAGCCTTGGCCAGTGCATGGCAGTGCTGCTGACAAAGTTTCTGCCTGAAGCTTCTCTCGCAGCAGTGCCAGAAACTCTTCCTCCCGTGGGAGCTGCAGACGGGCAATGCTTTTCTTTGGGAGAGGGCTGTAATTTCCTTGAGGGGTCACAGGCAGGGCAGAGTGGGAATTAGCAGCCCCCTGGCAGGCTGCAGGGGCTCCGACTGTCCCTGGCGGGATGCTGGAGGGGACAGTCCCGATGCCATTCCCAGGCTGGGTGGTGTTCTCTGCTGTCAGCTTCACACAGGGCTTTGGAACACCTCCCTCCCTTCTCTGGCTGTCGTGTACCCTCGCTGCCTGGGTTTTTCTAATAAGAAAGCTCTGCCAAACTTAGCATGATTTGCTTCCCGTTATTTTACATTTGTGTGCCTGCTCCACAAGTCCACCCACATGCCTGGGTAATGGTGTGCAGTTTGGGAGAGCCAGGCAGCCACGCTTGCTTGCTGAGACACAGCCTTGGAGACAGGAATAGGAACGGAGGCACAGACCCAGCTGGTCCTTTCTGTGAGTGACATCAGTGTTGCCCCGAGGAGGAAGGACAAGGTTTATTTGAGAGGGTGTGACAGGCAGGGGCTGTGCTGCAGCACAGCGCTGGCCTGGGACAGGACCATGGGTGTCCCTCTGAAGGAGATGGTGCTGCAGTTCTGCCCAGGCTCCATCCCCACCTGTGGGGAAAGGACAGGCAAACCTTTACTTTGTACTGGGTGTGTGGGGTCTCTGTGGTTGGTCTGTCGGTCTTCTAGTTTGGTGCATGCAGCTGCTGTCAATGTCTATGCAAACCTATCACTCTCAAGTGTTAGTTACCCAGATTTCCAGATGAACGTTTTTCTCTCTGCTGCTCGAAGATTTTTCTAGCTGATAACTAATGTCTTTTGATAATTGCTCAACTCACTTTGCTACTGAATTTGTACTTACATATCGTTAATCAAAGACATAAATTCATGTTTACTTTGGACATCTTTGACATAACTATGGGCATCAGCCATCCTGTCTCTCAGCACCATACCATTACAGAAATCCTTTGATACTTACCAAGTTCATTAAGTGACTCTAAAGTGGAAGACTTGTCTTTTTTCAAACTGCAGGGGGAACAGCTTTTTTCTGAGATGTTCTCTGCCTTCTCTGGGCTTTGGAGAGAAAGGAAGGTGCTGTAGGTGGTTCAAGGGTGTATAGATGAATTTTTGCTTATTTTACCATTACAAATAAGATTTTATAACAACTCAGTTTGTAGTGCTGTTCAGGAAAACAGTTTTATAAGAATATAAAACACTTCTTTAGTATTTACAGCTTATAAGATCAGCAGGAAAATATGCTCTATTTAACACAACAGTGGGTAACCTTTTAAAGGAAGTACCATGATAGAGCCTTTACAATTTGATTGATGGTTCCCATGATTTTACATGAGGCAAATTGCTAATACCTTGAATACTTTATTTATTTATGGACATTTCTTGCTGTAGTGTCTGGTCACCGGATAAGTATCAATGAATGTAACCTTCAAAATTAATTATTTTCAAAGACATTTTGCAAACATGCACAAGTTAAGAACACTCCCTGCATCTCGTAAGAGTAGGGTTCAGAGTTTACTATAGGTTTCTTTTATCAGCTAGACAACAGCTTGCTGACAAAAAGTGTTCCACTGGAAAATGCACTTGTCAGGCTCAAACTGTTCCATGGAATTAGAGTTTGATGATTTTTTTTCCCCTTTTTTCAAAGCTAAGCAGACTGCATCCGAGTTGGAGCCTCCTGGGTGTATGGCTTAGCCTGCCCTGTGGACAGCTTCACTGCTCCCAGGGTCTCTGACTTCACGGTTGCTGGCACATCTAGGTTTTCTGGAGTCCCATTTTGGAAACAGATTTCTAAAACTGGGTTTCTCTGTGACACAGAAATTTGCTCCTGACTCTTAACGTGGACCAGATGGTCCCCAAGGCCAAGTACTTGCTGAGACTGGAATTTGACAGAGCACGTAAACATCACTTTATGGTCAGCCTTTATAGATCCTCACCGAGCGGAATCGGAAATGGGTGGTTTATGCCCGTAGGTTGTAACAGGTAGCAACAAACCCACTCTGTCTGTCTTAATAAGTTCCATTATTTCTTCTGACTGGAGAAGGTGAAAAGCAATCTCACTTGTCTGCTTGCCAGTCTTACTTGGCAGATGATCGTGGAGCAACATTTGGCATTGATGAACAGGGAACTCTAGGAAAGTTACATGGTTATAGCCCTGCAGGGAAGTAGCTGACATTACTAAAACTGAATACATTGGAAATAAATGAATAAGACTTTGAGTCTCTAACACCAGTTGCAGGAAGGGAAAAGGGCCCTGCACGAGTCCAATTGTGTTGCTCACATTCACCTCAGTTACCACTTTGTAATTATCCAGAACCAGTGGAAAGTAATGGCAGTACTTGCTTTGACTTGAGTAGTTTCTGGCCAAACATGTAATTGAAAAGAGTAGGTGTCACAGAAGTTGGTGTAATTGGAATATTTGAAAATACATTAGTAATGCATATCCCTAAATAAATACAGTATAAAATTGTATACTGTATATATATAGTATATATTTTATATATATATAGTGTATATATATAAACATATATATATGTTTATATATATAAAGATTGTTTGTCTTAAGTTGCCTCACCATATGAGGTAACTATTGTTTACTTAGACATTGCATTACTAGTAATGAAGAACTTTCTGAAAGACCAAGGGCAAAATAATAATAGAAAACCCTTCCCAAAACAGCAATCTATCTCTAATCTGTATACAGTAATTTTAATAAAGCAGTTTCTAGGAAGTTTATAACTAGCTCTAGCTGCATTAATCTATTGAGTAATTGCTCACAATATTAATAAAGGTTGTAAAATTTTTCTCTGGTAAGATTATTAAACATCAAACAAAAGAAGGCACACGTTCTCATTTTTGAAGCTATTCTTACTAGATTTATTTGCATGGATAGGTGCACTAAATAAATAGAACAAGATAGATGAAAAAGATCTATTATCTGTGAGCGGCATAGAATCATTTCAACTTTTCTATTTTTACAAATAAAACTAAGAGAGGATTAGTGTTATGTCCTGTCAGCTTTCATTGTAAACTCTAGTGATACAGTCATTTGGCAGGGTAAAGGTAGATGAGAGGAAAGGGTTGGAAAGAAAAATTCCGATGGATCCGTCATTTAAGGAGGGCAGTAGACCACTCATACTCATTTCACAGGATCCTGTTGCTCTACGTACACCCATATCCTTGATTTTTTTTTGTAGTTAGTAATTTTCCCTAATGAAGAATTTACATATTTTGTCTCTTTTATTTGACTAATGTTCTGGTTGGTGTGTTTCACTCCTCTGTACATAGTTTTGCTCATGGACAAAACAGGGAACAGTAACAGTGCTTTAGAGAAAAGAAGAGAAAGCAACATGAAGCTTAAAATGTATCACTCAAAGAGCACTAGATTTCCTCTGGACTCATTTAATGATGGTGGATGTGATCCCTCATTCTATGTTTAAATGGGAGTTTCGCTGAAAAACCTGTATCGTTGCTTCTTCAAATATGGAGTGATATGAGACAAGGTTTGCCCATTCTGTGCCTGTTGCTCAGATGTTACTGGTTTGGTTTTGTGTTTGCAATGTAATCTTCAATTTGTAGAAGTGTATCTTACCTAAAAACCCCAACAACCACAAACATACAGTTCTGCAAAACATTCTAAATTTAACTATTGAAACGTATATTGCAGTGATTTACTTTTTCCATTTTTATGCCTCTACTTTTAAAACGTATTTTGGAGTAAATTCATCCTTCTTTTTCTTTCCCAGACCAAATGTGTGTGGATCACGTTACAATGCCTACTGTTGCCCTGGATGGAAAACCTTACCTGGTGGAAACCAATGCATAGTCCGTAAGTTAATCTAGTTATGTGTTATGACTGAGGTTTATCTTTGTCCCTCTGTGTCAGGGTATTTTTAATTGTATACCCGAACTGAAATGTGTTTCTCTGTGTTTTCAGTAGCAGCTATACATTTCTTTGCCATTTTAAATATATGAAGCCAATATACAAAGTTTTGTGGGCAACAACATAGTGATGTGATACCAGTATTTAACAAAGGATTAATTTTATCCACATGTTCTGTTGAAGTCTGTGGTAGAGGGTTCCAAGTGATGTGTGAACTCTCAGAAGTGAGTAGCTATAGAATATGTTAATCTGTTTAAGTAAATGGAAGGAGGCAACAGCATTGGGCCAGCAAGTACATTTTCTCTGCTTGTTTGGACCATATCCCTGAAATATATAAGTAGGGATATAAATATATATACATGCATCATGGTGCTATATCCATATTTATGTTTAGTGGAACAGCATACCAGAAATAACTCCTAAAGGCACTTTGCCTAAGGCTGATAAGACTCTCCAGAGATACTGAGGCAGTGCTGTCAGCTGGGAATCGTTGTGTGTCTGCTGCAGAGATAAAGGAAGCATTGTAATGCTGCCTCAGTGCCATCCTTCCTCCAAGAGGGGGCTGGTAAAATGGACAACAGTTTCACTTTTCCAAGGAAATCTCCCTGTATCTAGTGTGGCCTGTGACATGTTCACAGACCTTGTCATAACAGATGGTGAAGGTCTAGGTTTTAGCTGTCCCTTGTAAAGATGCAGGTGAACAGGAGAACTGTTTTGGGATCTGTTGTATGCAATTTAATGAGTTCATAGATATTTCTCTGTTATGGTACTGAATTTTCTAGCAGGTGGGGTTTTTGGAACATATTTTTAAGGCATTTATGTTTTCTTTACAGCAATCTGCAGACATTCCTGTGGGGATGGATTTTGCTCTAGACCAAACATGTGCACATGCCCAAATGGTCAGATAGCCCCCTCCTGTGGTTCAAAATCAAGTAAGTATTTCTTCCGTGTCTTTGATATTGCTCTTTTGAGTCTGTGAAGCTACTAAGGTATGTAAAATAGGTCAGTGGTCAGTCTTTAAGACAAATAACCTCTGAGTCACCAGATGTACTTTTACCACAGGAAGGAAAGGGTACCCTCCTGTGATGAAACTGAGGAGTGACTCAGAGATTAGCTATTGGAGACACTTTCTTTGCCAAATCAAAATCAAATTAGTCTTATTGGAGGCTGTTTTTGCTTGGCACTTTGTAACGCCGATTCCAGTCTTCCTTGCTTTGTGGAAAATGCCTTGTCTGTCTTCAACATGCACATGTATATAGCAGAGAATTTGCAATGATAGGTGACTCTTGATAATTGTCTGAATTTGACATGCTTTGTAATTCTCTGATTTTGAGGGTTGTAAGGCAGACACTGTGCTCTATGTTACATACATAGGCCACAAGTATTACAGCATTTCCTTGCCAGGTTCAGCACACGCCTGGATCTAATATTGCTGACCTTGTTCAGGTGACACTTCTGTAGATGCTGGAGGTACTAGAGCTGGTCAAGGTTTTTAAGTGAAACAGCTTTTCATCAGGAAAAAAACATGCTTTGAAAATGAAACTTTTCAGAGAGATGACTTTTCCTGGAAATGTTTGGATTTCAAGTTTTCAATGAAGGTTCCCCAGATCCAGGGAAAAATAAGTAAAATTAAATCCATTCAGTGGATCAGAGAACTTAGTGGCTAAACATGAGTTGAGTATTTGATATAAAGTAGGATTTGGCTTGGGATAATATGTGTTCAGATCTGAGATGCTTTAAAGTACTTACTCTGTATTCTCATTTGAGTGTGGTGCCTGTGTTTTAGAATGTAGAAAATTTTGATTTTTATATGAAATGTGAAGGTTTGGGAAAGAATTTTGGCAGAAACTCGTTCCCACAAATGCCCATAACTATCTGAGCAACATATTAACTAAAGTCAGTGGGGGGTGCACTCAGCTGGGGTCTGTCATATTATGCAAAATGGTAGTCCTTTTAGTTCTGAATATCTTTTGAGACTCAATGTGTGGTCTGCTTTGCATCTCTATTTTTTATGTTGCCCTTTTTTTTGCTTTCCTGGTTGATAAGAGTTTTACCACATAACTGACCACTTCAGCTTGTGGTTTTAGCATCCTTTTCGTGCAATAACAGTGGAAAAACAATAACTGCGGAATGGAATGGCATGTAGTAAAATGGTAAATATTGTTCTTTGTAGTTCAGCCCCTTTCTCAGGCTCCTGTGATGTCTGTTAGGGAGAGGCATGAGGAGGGTATGGAGCCATGGAGTTCCCAGAGAGTAGTGGAAGGAGGGAAGGATGCAAAATGCTGCAGGAACATGTGTGGTGGTGTGTTATTGCCTGGGTTTGAAGCTTCTGCTTTACCAGGTGCATATGAAGCCAGTAAAGGAAAGTATGACTTTCCCCCAAGCACCCTTCAGGGTACAGAAGGAGAGATACATCCCTACATCTGTTATGTGTTTTAGTACCTTTGTAAAAGGAAGGAATGAGTGGGTCTTAGCATTACCTCATTTTTTTGATTTGGCCACACTGAAATATTTCTGGAGTCCAGACATAAAAGAAAAATAGAGTATGAGCAAAGTTACAGTTCTTGGGGTTCTTTTTCTGAAATACTCTACCGTTGTTCTCCATAGTTTTGGCCTTCATTGGAGGAGCACAGATAAAGGAATGCAGGACTTTGCTACAGTTTTTAATCAAGCAGCTTCTAAAGCATATGTGACATAGCTAATTTGCTTGTTGTTGGCAATTACTTCTCCTAGGTATGAATATTCTACGAATCATAAACCTTACTCAGTGCTGACATTATTTTCCTCACATAGCTACATAGGTTTTCCCACTTTCAGGTGTTGCTTTTCTGTATACAGTATAAGAATTAACACTTTATAAATAGACTTAGCAGTTGGCTTAAGAAAGATAGGTTTATCTTATTCAATTTCTGGAATAAATTAATACATTTTGTGTATGTGGTTACATCCCCTTTATTTATTATAACATACCAATTCTAAAAGCAAAAGTGCCCTTAAGCAATAGAGAGAAAAGACTCCTCTGCTTCTGTGCACTCTTGTGTAATACTTTTTATGATCCAGCACATCATTAGTACTTACAGAGCATACTTTATGTAAGTCATTTGCTTTGTTGGCACTGTAGACAAAATCCACGAATACATATTTACACAATAGACCACAATGACTTAGATCTGCTATTAGGAAACAAAGTAAACATAAACATAAAAAGTACTGTTTGACATCAAATGGTTATTGTCAACTGCCTTTGGTGACAGTTAATATTTTGTCAGAATAAGCACTCATGAAAGCTTATTTTAATTACATGTTTTAACAAACAAGAAAAAACTCTTATGAAAATAATTTGAAAAATCAAATGTAAATGATACAAATTTTTCACATCCAAGATAAAAAATAACAAATATGAATCAAAATCCCATGATTTCTCAGAATTACATGTATAATGTCTGATAGATGAGACTGGATATTTTAAGCTACGTGTCTTTAGTACTTCAAGAATCAATACCAGGCACAAGTTTTATAGCCAGTTCACCTATAGACAGAAACTAAATAAATAGTGCCTGTTACAGACTGGTTTTCTGTTGATATCAAATATTTCATGCAGATTGGAAATCATGTGGGTTGGAGAGCAAAACAAAGCCTCCAAGTTTGATTTTTATGCAGGTCAGTTGTTGGGACTCTTCTGGTTACGAGTCAGCTTTAGGAATCTGATTCGTGGTTGAAAAGATCAACTGGTGGTTTTCTCAGCAGGGATTTTAGTGACATCAGTAAACTTTCTGGCTGAGTAGTGGTTATGTCTGTGTAATTAGTGAATTTTTGGGTGTGCTTACAGCAGTCTTGGAGATAAGATTGCCACGTGTGGAGGTCCCCCCTGCTGGCTCTGATATGTGGGTGCTCTGATGCTGCGCAGGTGCAGCTGTGGGGAGATGTCCCACCCTCTGTGCTGCAGGAGGTGTCTCACACTGGGTGCTGCAGGTGTCCCACACTTGGTGCTGTGGGACAGACCCCATGCTCTGTGCTGTGGGGTATGTCCCATGCTCTGTGCTGCAGGAGGTGTCCCACAGTGGGTGCTGCAGGAGATGTCCCACAATGGGTGCTGTGCCAGCTCTGTGGTGGTCTCTTTGCTGCTGCCCCCTGAACTGCCCTGGCCGTGGGTACTGTGTGTTGGTCCTGCAGCCCAGTCCCTGTTTGTGATGCATTCTTGTTCTGTGATCCTGCCACTTCCCCAGAGCTGTGCCCCGTGGGAGCAGGGGATGAGCAGGGAGGAGGGTGTCTCCTTTGCCATCAGGCATGCCCTGGTGCCCCCAGGGTTGTGGGTCAGGTGTGTCTCTGAGCTCAGCCGCTGGTTTTGCTTGCAGCGAGTGCAGTCAGAGTGGTTTGGGCTGGCTGACATGGAGAAGGCGCTTGCTGGTGGAGCTGTCTCTGAAGGAAGGGAGCCGTGGCAGAGGGTGTGGGAGCTGTGGGGGTGCTGGTGGGGACAAGTGTCTGTCCCAGCGAGCTCCTTACGCTGCCTGAGTGCAGAGCAGGGCCTGCTGTGTTCCCCTGTTCCCATCAGAGGCACAGCCAGCACTGAGCTCTTCTCAGACTCCCTACCCAGAGTCTTCCTCACACCCTGCCCACAGTGGGGCTGGCCCTGGGACCCCCTCCTTGGGTGCTGTGGGAGGTGTCCCCTCAGGCAGAAAACCCTCGAACTCAGCCCCTTCCCTTACACTCCCCTGCTGTCAGAGGTGGTGTAAGGTCGTTAATTCTGAGCATTTCCAGCGTTTCTGAGGGTTTCTCTGTGCCCCGTCCTAGCGCTGGCTGTCCCCTCTCCTGAGTCAGTGGCTCGACAGGGAAGGCACGCGGAGCATCTGGGATGTGATGAGGCCGTCATTCCGTGTTTACAGCTGCTGGCAGGCGAAGCCCTGCGTCATGCACGGCCATGGCCGGGGCTGGGAGCGTTTCCTTGGCTATGGCACGGGGGGCCAAAGGCGGCCTCGTGTGCTGTGCCCGCTGGCTGCCCCGCTGGGCCTCCCACCCGGGGAACGCAGACCCTGGACCCTCAGCCCCCTCAGCCCCTGAGCTCCTCATCCCCTCACACATCAGGCCCTCTGCCCCTCACCCCTCTGCCCCTCACCCCTCATCTTGCTCAGCTCGGCCCCCCTCTGTCACCTTCCCTTTGCACAGGTTTGCCGGGTATTTATTTAAAATGTCAGGAAGTGTTACGCTTTAAGTGGCCAGCGTGTTGTTTCACTTCGATGAAAAACACAATTATTGCCCACACACAAAGCCTGCGTGGGTATGGTTGGTCTCTCTGGCTCTTTTACAGGTTTTTGAAGTTGTGTTCTGCAGCTATTCCTGTTTTGACTTCAGACATTTCCAGTGCAGACTGTTTACAAATTGGATGTGAAAAGGAACAATAATTGATTAAATTGCTGAGATAAGGCAGAAGTATATGCACTGATTTACCAGCCCTATGGTAATTCCTGTGCTTTTTCCTTGAGTGCCTGTCAGTGTGATATCTTGGAACAGGTTGTTTCATTTACCGGAATATCTCCACTGACATTAGTGGAATTGTTGATATAGCTGAGAAAAGAGAACCTGGACCAGCATTAATACGCCAGTTTTCAAAAATGCATTCTTAACATCATCATCTGAGCTCCAGACAGCCTTTGAATGTGTTTCTATAAACTTTTGGAAGGGTAGTGTTTCAGAATAGTCTATGGGATTTTGGAAATACTCTTTTCAACATTCCCTCAAAAGAGGGCAGAAAATAAGTAATTGATTTACCAACTGGATGTCACTGATTTTCTTATCTGGTAATAAGAGAGAAAGCTCATTTTAATAAAGATGACTGGGTGTCCCAGCAATCTCCCATAATGATTTTAGTTTAAAAAGGAGGAAGAAATATTTTACCTTGGAAAAATTCTTTTAAGAGGCTGTAGGACAAATTATGGGAACTTCGTGTGTGTGTGTGTTATGTGTAAAACCCTTCCTTATCCCAAAATGAGGAAATATACTTTACTTTTATTTGAACGAATAATATGAAAATCATCATATAAGCTACTGTTAACCTTTTTATCTCAAATGTAGTTCAAACTATTTAAATGGCTTTGGTCTTCATGTGGGAATGGAAATTAGCTCTTGGCATAGCTTGCTCTAATTGAAATCAGTTTGTGGTTTTTAAGTTCCTTCCCTGCTCGACAGATGATATCATTTCCTATGCTTTTTGTAATCCCCTCTGTTTTTCTAAGATTGTATAAAGCTAAGTTGAACTACACATTTTAAAGTAACTATATACCTTTTTCTGACCTACTTAGGACATAGTCCAAAAATCTTCACCAGATATTCACTCTGCATTTGCAGACAATTTTAATTGAGGAATGTTAGTACATTTTTGTTGCCTGAAGTACATCCAAAGTAGAACAAAGATGTATCATAACTACTAGACACATGAGAAATGTAATACACAGTTCTTACTTTTATAATTGAAGAGTTAAGAATGCCATGGTTTTAAATGCTAGATTGTTTTAAATCCTTTCTCCAACTGCATGTTTAACTTCTGTTCTGTATTCATATTGCTATAGAAGGCAATACAGTTAAAATCATTATTTCTACTTAAAAATAAGAATAAAATTCTATTCACATACTTCTGAGCTGTAAAAAGCCAAATGATGCCTCAGGGTTTTGTGCAAGAGGAAAAATTCTGTGGTTGGCATGTCACCTGTTAGCAACAGGCTCTGATGGAGATGAATTTCTATTTTTCATTCCTCTGCATTTCAGACAGCATGTTGTAGGTATCCAGTACTGCATCACAGTCTACTGAAATGCTGATCAGACTGTAATCCTATCTGGGGAGGAGCCTTTCATGTGGTTCCTGTTAAGAGGAAAACCATTTCCCAGCTGCTTACTGGAGTGCGGGCCCCAGTTCACAGCTGTGTTGGACAGCAGGACCTGGGAGGACTTCACTTTGTCGGGAGGCCTGCCCACTTCTCTGTGCCTGATGAAGAGCCTCACATACTTTTAGTTGCTCCTAACATCTAGTTAAAATATATATTTTTCCTTATTACTAGAGAAACGCAGCACAGACATTATGCTTTACTGGCATGGGGCTTAAGCTGCCTGTTAACCATTATAAATAGTGGGGCTGCAGCTGAGGAGAGTTTGCTGCTGCTCCCCTGCCTCTGCCCCTTGCAGGGGAAGGTTGTTGGCTCTGGGGGAATGCTGTCTGGGAGCTCTGCAGCTCCCAAGCACAGCCTCTGGCAGCAACTCCGCTGCTGGGGGGAGCCCACAGATGACATACAGAAAGAAATGGTTATGTTATTTTTTTTTCCTTTTTATTGCAACAAGTCTTACCTGGCCAGATCAGCTTCTGGTATTTCATGTGTTGGCAAAAGAGAGCTGTCTTCAGGAGCTTCCTTATGTGCTTCCCTTTAATACTTCCCTCCCCCATTTCCCAGACGGTAAGACTCCTTTCCTCTCGGTGGTGTCTGCCAGAAGTTTAGTACTTTTTCCTTTTTGATGGCTTTTTCTCAGCATTGCAAATGAGGAAACAAATTCTGTGCATTTATGCTCATATAAAATGCCTTTTACTTCAGTGAATGAGGGGGGCATCAAATTCTTGTACTATGTCCTATATTCCTTAGGAACCATGTCCTGTATTCCTGTAAATCTATTATGTTCTGTAGTGCCATTTTAAGTATCTGTCCTAAAATGTGCATCCTTGACTTCTAATACTTTCTAGTTCACAGAATCAATCCCTAAAAAAAGAGAAAAGTTAAGTCCTTTTTTAGCAGAGAATGAAGTGTTTCTGACTGGTTTGATTTAACTGAGGAAAACCTTGTTTTGTTTTAAAGTCCAACACTGTAACATCCGATGCATGAATGGAGGGAGCTGCAGTGATGACCATTGCCTCTGTCAGAAGGGATACACAGGAACACACTGTGGACAGCGTAAGTGCACTTCTGTGGCTGTAAATACTGGGCATAGTTGGGTAATTCCATGATGTGTGGGTTGGCACCCCTTAGCATGAAATTTCAGCTGCTGTTGAGCTTGGTTTTGGTCAGGTATACTGAACGTTTACAGAAAAACACATGACTTTGTAATGAATGCCAAGTGAATTCTTTCTGATCAGGACTATTAAAATAAACATCATGTGAATTCATAATAATTGGATATAACTTGATCCTGTAGTTCTCACGCTACCGTTATTCCCATTGACCTCCAGGACTTTTCACTTACTAGAGCTATAGGCCATACATCTAGAGTTTACGTGGGATTCAGTTTTCATTTTATAGACAAAATTAGGATTTTTAATACAAAGCTTTGTTTTCATTTCAGTGTTTGCATCAGACTTAGATAGTATGCCTCAGAAATTTTGCTCATTTTGATGTTGTCTTATTAGAGTTGAATCGACAGACTATTTTCATTTCCTCAATCAACCCTTAGCCAAAAGCATTCCTGGATCTACTGCTTGAAGTTTCTCCCAAACTGACTGGTGGTCTCTTGCTCCTCTTGGCTGGAATGCTGTGAAGTATCTTAAATAAGGATGTAGACATTGCTTTTAACCAAGGCTGTCACATTGCTATCTAGTAAACTATTGGTCTGACAGAGAAAATGTGTTTAGCTCATTTAATGAAAACCTTTTGTTCTCTGTCAAAATCAATGACACACTTTACATGAACTTCATTGGGACCGAGAATTTACTCTAATAATCTGGAGGAGGATCATGTGGTGAAAGGATTAAGAGTTGTATTTCTGCTTTCTCTGTGAAATATCAAGTGGATAAAAGAGGATAAATGGAAATCTTTCTGCTGAAGTGAATGTGAAACGGAACCACAAATAACATTACTCAATAAGCATCAAATTGTATTTAAAAGTCTCCTTCTTTGTGTGCATGTTATATTTTCTAATTATTTTTGAGAGCAACTGCTTTTGGAGTTTATTATGAGGAAAATTGGGTTCTGAATCTAGTGGCAGCATCATACAGGGGAAGAATATCTTGGATTAACATTAAGAATAGATATTGATTACGTTTTGCTATCCAGATTAATAGTATGAATTATTTCACATAATGAAACAGCCTTTTAATATTGGATTATTATGGCAGAGGAACAAATACATTTGAGGATTTAGAGCTGAGATTTTTTTCTGCATCTCCTATCTGCAATCTCTGTCAGTGTTTATTTGTTAAAAGTTTGAAAGAGATGTTATTTTGAGGTTATGGGATTGTCTAGCCATCCCAAAGAGAAAGGCTCTGAGAGGTCACAAAAGCTGTGGTTATTACTATGTTTATGTTATGCTCCCTTGGAAAGATGAGTTCATGATACTGGTGAGGCCAGGAAACAGGAAAAGATTTTAAGTAGATTCTAGGGAAAAGAGTTTCCTGTCCTGTAGGTTTACCATTTTTGCCAGTTTACTGAAGCTGGTCAAGTACATACCTTCCTGTCTTTCTGGCACTAGCTCAATAAAGATCACTTTTGCCTTCTCTCTGATACAGCTGTCTGTGAAAATGGATGTCTAAATGGTGGGAGGTGTGTGGCTCCAAACCGATGTGCTTGCACGTATGGCTTTACTGGACCCCAGTGTGAAAGAGGTATGTACCCTGAATCAGGGAAAAAATCATGTTCCAACTTGCTTAATGGTAATTTTTAAATACTTAAATGGTAATAGAAAATAAAATATTTAAACAGTAAATTTTATTGCTGTCTGTGAGTAAGGTAAAATAGCATTAATACTCTTGTAGGATGCAACATGAGGATGTTTTACTGAAAGGAAAACTTCAGCCTAAGAAAATTGTGGAGATATTGATCATGAAAAAACACTAATTAAAATAGTAAATTTCCTAAATGGCATTTTTAGTAAGAAAGCCAGCTTTAGGTTTGATTTAACAACAACATTTGATCTTACGTTCTTTTGTTACTTCTATATCTTGCAAGTGTTGAGTGGTGTGATTTTAATGATTAGCTCTTCAGTTCACAGTAGGTTACCAAACACCATTTTCTTTTCCTGGGCCAAAACCCCTGCTCCAGCAGTGGGGTCATTGGGCCATTACCTATTATATTCTACATCTGAATTGGTTGTGTTTGCTTTTGTTAGTCTCAAGGCTGAAAATGAATTTCAAGTAGCATTTTTAGAAGTATGTGAACTTCATAAGGATAGAGGCAAGGATGAAACACAGATGCAATTGTTTACTTTTTTGTGATGAAAACACTCCAGTGGAAGAGGTGACAAGTGAGAGTTATTGATAAGTGCTTTTACTCAAACTGTCTTTGATATGTTTTGTTTTGGCAGAGTTTATTCAATTCTTCTTTCCATTTTGTACATATTTATTATTATAAATTTTAGGGATTTAGTTGCATATCCATAGTGATAATCACAGTTGGTTTAAAATGTAAACGCAGCTATGCCAACTGTCTTATCTGGTGTGTGGATTTTTTTCAGGGTTATTAAACCAATTTAGTGATTGATTTGAGAGCAATATTGTGAACAGTGTTTAGGAATAGTCCTGTTGAGTTTTGTAAAATTAAAACAGAAATTTTCATTTGTTAGATCAGTTGGTCTTGTTAGTTGGAAGTTCTTATGTAGTACTCATATGATCTGTTGTGTTACATATCTATGAACCTCAGGCAGAACAGACCTTAACACTCTGATGTTGGGCTTGCATGTAGAGGGTGTGTTTAGTACATGAAATTTTTTTAGTGACTGTGTTGGATGATCACTGTTGTCAGTGCTGCACCTGGAGGAATAATGGGTGGCTTTCCTGTGTGGGCAGACAGGTGGGTGATGCAGAACAGCAGCTCTTAGGGGACCAAAGCCTTTTGTTCTGTGCTAGAACAGATGGTAGGATGAAGCAGGTATTTCCTGCACTCCCTACAGCAGACACAATTGCTCTGTTGGCACCGTGTAAAGTCTTTTCAGTTGTCTACTTGAGTGTTATAAAAGTAGTTCAAACCAATGGTGAATTTTTTCCAAAGATTGAAAAGTAGCTCTGTTCTGAATCTTGGGATCTCACTGCTGGAGAGGAGTAAGAGGAATAGAAAATTAGGTTAAAAATCCTAAATTTGAAGAGAATAAAGGTTTATAGGTAAGAATGCACTGAATAGTACTGCAAAGACTTGGAATTTCAAGCAATTACTGCTTGTTCTTCATGGATAATTTTTTTGAGTGTTCAATCTGGTGAGGAGATGTAAAGTGCAATGTCAGAAGAGGATTGTTCAGTGATACTTTTATGTTGCGTGATTTGACTCTCTGCCTTTAGGGCAAGTTTCTGGGCTGAATCCTGCTGGCAGCTTCCATCCTGCCCCTCCGGGCTCCTGCCTTGTCCTGGCTGGAGAGAGAAAGTGGGGACACACAGCCATTTGAGCCAGATCAAGCTGTCCTGAAATGCCGTGCTTGTTACTGAGCACAATTGAGGTGGAAATCTGTAATTTACATACCTTGTCCATAGGCACTTTTTTACTTAGAACATCTGTTTGATTCTATAGTCTTCAATAAAAGAGAAAATAGACATTAATGAGCTGTAGTAATTCTGGCTAATGCTCACTTGGCAAGTTAAGGCCAAATGATAGTCATATCTTCCTAGAAAACCTCTGAGATTTGCCTTCTTTCACAGAGATTTCCTGCAGCCTCTCTACCTAGCTGAGCTAATATGTTCCCCTCCTCTTAAAAGGGTGTGGTGGTTTTTAGTCCCAGAATCACATTATGCCATCAGAAAAACTTTTTCTGAAGATAGCTTTTCAAGTATAAACTAATGTTGGTCTTAGTCAGAATAACTTGCCTTGTTCAGCACAGGCACCTGTGTGGTCATCAGGGAGTTGTCTGGCTGCATATGATTTTACACAGCTGTCAGCTAAGTAAGAGGTCCATATTTTGAATCTAGCTTTGGAAAGTTATGTGGATTTGTGACACTCCCTGGTGGGCTTCTAATGTGAATGGATGTTAGCCAGTGAATTGACAAGATTCATGCCTTGTAGAGTAAAACCGTGTGTTTATTAGAAAGAAAAGAAAGGGGGAGAGAAAACAAAACAACAAAACCAAAGTGTCTCTGTGCATGGAGGGGAAGAAAAAAAGAAAATTGCTCAAGAGAAACAGTCTCTTAAACTATCCCATTTCTGTGAGAAGCAGGAGAGGCAGAATTGTTTTGAAAACACAATTTCTGGATGGAAACGTAATGTGAAGTGATGCAGTTTTGGGGCATGTACGTTCTCCATCTGCTTGGCTGTGGTTTGACGTCGAGGTTATGCCATGCCACAAGCTAACAGCTATGGGAGTCATTTACTGCTGGTACCACCCCATGCTGTTCTCTGCAAGCATCACCTCCCAGAACAATCACAGAGTGCTTGTAGCACATATGTCACAGACCAAAGGATAATTCAGCCTTTGCTGCAAATGTCATAGCTTACAACTGACTTGAGTAAAACGATGCTGAGGCAACCAAATACACGGGGTTATTCCAATAATCTGATCAGTCAAAAGCAGTTAAAATGTTGCAGGTGGTTGGAACAAAGAGCCAGTTTCTCAGACACAAAGACGAGTTGTGTAGTTCTGTCTGTTTTAAGCAGTTTTTCCGTATGTTTGGTACATATTTATAATACAAATTAGTCTGTCTGGCAATACCTCAGTAAATGCTGATTGCTAATGAAGATCTAAAAGACTTCTGTGTAGGTCAATAGCATCAAATGTGTGCATGATGAAAGGGCTTTATCTGGTGAAAGACCTCCTGCTTTTACAGTGCAGCAAACTATCAAATTTGTGGCATGAGTATTTTTATGTATTTGTTCAGTCATTCTTTGAGAAGGTAGCAGCTGGCCTTGGACAGCTTTGGCACACAAACTGCTTTTTGTGTGTCTTAGAAGTGTTAATGTTAGTGTAACATTATAAAGCCTATAAACTTGAGCACAAGGAATTTTGAGATTCATTTTTGTCAGTGGAGTTCCTCTTCATGTTCTGGGGGAGCATGCCATGTCACTTGTGAGATTGATGACTCTGTCATGGTGGGAAGCAGTGCGCATGTGTCCTTAACTCCTGAGCTGCTGGCTGTGGTGTTTGGCACCTTCCCAGAGTGGGAAGCCACCGGGGCATACTATCAAGTATATGGAGGTGTATCATAAGTACAGCAGATCTGGCTTTTTCTGTGGGATAGTGTTCATAAAGGTGGACTTGACATAAGCTCAACAGTAAAAGTGCAGTGGAATTGGAAATGCTTCCTACAGCCATTAAAGACACATTTAAAATGGATAGTCAAGGAAGGAAAATATTTCATGGATATTGTCTCAATTAAAATTTGAACTTCAGGGATTTCTTTTGGAAGGTGCTGAGTTCTCTGGCTGTGGGCCAGTGGTGGGCTTTGACATACCTTTAGATTCAAGCTTGAGATTTAATTATGCCTGAAATTATGCAAGTGCTTAAGGGCCTTGCTGGATTTTGGCCCAAGTTTTCAGTGTTAGTTAAGATCCAAGAGGTGTATTCAGCTTTTGGGTTATCAGTAGTCATATTGTTAAACGAAAAGAATTCACAGGTAACAGAAAATGAAGATGCAGGCAACACAAAACTTCTGGTTAAAAATCCGGTACCATCTTTATGCCATTTGAGTGTTAATGCTGAATTACTTGAGTGAGTTACAGATTCTGCAGTTCCTTTTAGAGTTGCTGAAGAGACTGAGAGCAGAGACTTAGCTTGTGTTCCCCTAAGGATGATTCAGAGCATTGACAGCTCTTTTTATTGTCTGTAAAAGAGCCTGGGGGATTTAGATGGCTGTAGGAGATGCCCACATTTGGGTCATGTGAAAACATCCCTGTGTCATGCACTTTGTGAAAGTCCAGAGGAAAAACTGATGTTAGGAGCTCAGAGAGATCAGACAACCGGATCAGATTTGGTAGAACTGTGCCTCCAAACTTGTGCATAAAGATTTGCTTGACTGTTTGGAACTGTTTGTCTTTGGACATTTGGATTATACTTTAAGAGGGTAGATTCTGTATAATATAAGATTGTACATTGTTGTTATCCTTGTATTGCAGAAATGCAATGAAATATGCTTTTCTTTTTCTGTCTGGATTCATTTAGAAGAACACAGTGGAAGCTTAGAATGTGTTACAGCCCTGTTTGTTTATTTGAATGCTTGTGACAACATCAGGGGCTCAATCCTGCTGCATTCTGGAGTTTTGCCACTCGCTTTGCGTAGGAGCAGAATTGGGCCTGATGTAGTTCAAATATCAAAAATGTACCACGTGTGTTTTGGTTTTTTTCTGGATTCAGAACCCGAGCAAATGATTGCTTTTTCTTCAAACAGAGTCATTTCTGTACTGCTCTCTTCATGGCAGGAATTTTTGCATAATTTTTAATTATATTTGGCCATTATTAAAAGTTCCCAGAATTAATGCCATATGTAAAAATACCTTTCCCAGAGCCTCTTTATGAAAGTGCAGCCGCTGAAAGTGATGAAGAGCAGTGTAGATCTCTGTATATTTTTTTCTTTCTAAATACTACAACGGGTAGAATGTTTTCACAAAGAGGACACTGCACCCCTTAGTGTGCCCCGTCTCTGGTATTTAGTCTAAATGGAAAGTAAATAACAAAGTGTAGATAGCAGTAAAAGTATGTTCTCAAAGCCTTATGTTGCATTTAAAGTAGTATTGCAGCATATGGTAGCTGGCAAACATTTGAATAAACTTGATTTCTGTAGCTTTCTTCCAAGAAACACATCTGTTGACATAGACATGTAGTTTCTGCAGCCCTGTAACATGAATGCATGTACAGTGTTATAGCAGCAACTAAAGGATGGCTAAACTGAAGGCCTGCAATAAGGATTCTTGCATACATTTTTCCTCCTGAAAGTTATCAAAAATGGCTTCAGAGTGATGTTTTACTGAATTGAAAATAATTTTAGTACATGTTGTCACCCTTGATGTCTTTCTGTTTTAAAACAAAAATTCAATATTGGTGCCTTGGATTATCTTTTCTATAAATTATTGAGATTGTGGATGAGTTTTTTAATTTTTAAAATTGAAGCTGCAGCTTTATGGTGGAGAAGTCAGTCTATACAGAAAATAATTGTGTGTGATTTAAAATGGTTCACAATACTTAGCAATATAATCAGTAGATCTCTGGATCAGAACTCAGGACTCATCTCCATCTGTTAGTTGATGCCAAAAAGCGTTTTTAGGGATCTTGTGTATGTGAATGCTTTTAACCATTGTTTAGGTCCTTGCAAATACAGCCCATAACCTGTCCTGTGTTGCTTGCTCTACACTTTGTGTATCTTAAAATATCCCATAGCAAGTTTTAAATTGTTTCTTCAGATATATGCTTAAAATTTAATCAAGATCCATAAATTATTAAGTACATATGGCTTAAGTCTCTTATGAGATGTGAGGGCTCCAACTTTTGTACATGAAGCTGAACATTTACATTTTATTCCAAATTGAGTTTGATTTCAGTCAAACAAATCCAAATCCAAAGTTTTCATTCAAATATTTGGCAGATGTTTCTATACTTCCATGTCTTCTTGATTGGCTGTGAAGGGCACTGACCTTTAGATGTGTAATAAGGTATTGTTTGGACTTTGTTTTGATTCGAGTTGTAGCAGTGGAGATGCATACAAATTGATTCACAAGTTGGAGAGTCCATATTTTTGGTATAAATGGTGATAAAAACATTTCAATTAAGTGGCTGAATTCTTCTAGTCTGTAAGATTTGGTTCTTGCATGTAGGACGTTGAAGAGACTCACATGAGAATCACTGAGATCATGCTTCTGGGACTGCAGACAGCTTTGTTGTTGAGCCTGAGCCCTGCCTCCAGGTGTGCTGGCAGCCTGGGGCTCATGCTTGCCATGCCACAGATTTGGTTCTGTTCTCACTGCACACAGGCTGGACCGTGGGCTGGCTTTGCTTGCACGTGGCCTTGTAGTGTCTTAAGAAACGAAGAGCAGAGCCTATGCTTTCATCAAGAGGCTTTGTAGAAGTTGCACACACACAGAGATGTCTCTTAATGTTACTTTAATACAGATGCCACTTTTATATACACAGTGCAGGCAGTTGAAAGACATAACTTCCCTGGATGGCCTGCACTACCAGAGCTGTGCTCTGGGATATTCCAGGGAGAGCTGGAAAGGATCCATCTGATGTGCTGTATCATGAGAGTCAATTTTTGTGTGTGTGCGGAAGGATTGAATCAGCTTTTACTGGTATTGCTTGTCATTGCAGCACAGTTGCGCATTTGAGGTCTTCAGAATGAGCTGTTCTTCCTCTCTTAGTACCATTGTACCAGGCCCGTTTTTCTGTTTCAGCCATCTCCTGATCTCTGGGTCACTACAAAACTTGCAGAAAATAAAATAGCTGGGCACAACTAATTTCTCGTGAAACTTTCCAAAGAAAAGGTGTTTTTGAAATGGTGACTGCTGGAGTTGTACATAATACAGGGAATGAGTAACTGCAGCTGAGAACTTATCTAACAATGCCTTCTCAGCTGGTTCTGGAGAAAAGTGTTCCTTCTTCTCTGGGCTCCATGTATTTTGGTATAATAAAGCACAGCTACCTGAAATCCTTTCATTTGTTACAGTGAAAACAAATGATTTCCTTGTGAATCACCCATTCGTAGCTGTTTTTTCTTGTTGGGCTGGTAAACTGAAAATTTTTGTTACAGTTGCAATGCAAACAAATATCAGTGTGTATAGTGCCTCAGTCAAGTTTATTATGGACTTAATTTTTTTTCTCTTTTTTTTTTTTTTTTTAAACTGATCTAAAACTTTCAGGATGATCAGTTCTAACAAAGAAAAGAAACCTCTTTTACAACATCATAGATCATACCTAATGCAAGGATAAACTGACGAGGGCATGTCCAAGTAAAACAATTCTTTTATGTAGGTCAGCTGCAAAATGCTAATGAAAATGCATCTTGAGCAGAGGTGCTCAAAGTGCTCAGCACAACTGTTTTGACACATGTAACTGTTTTTGCAACTTACTTGTAACAGAGCTGATGAAATCTGTGTAAGAATTCAGATTTTTCTAAAGCCAATTGTTGCATTTAGAAAGACATCTCATATCCTTTCTCAGCATAAAAGCTGCCAAGAATTGTAGGAGACAACTACCTAAGAGCAGCTGTAAGGACAGGCACATTATCGCTTCCAGTTGCCCTTGAGAAGTTCACGAATAATGACTGAGTAGTTTTTGTATTTTGTTTCGGTGACAGCTTGTACGGTTTGGCACTTTAGAGAAACTCTGTAGGAAAAGAAGAGAGGCCTAAATAAGGTCTGAAAAGAAAGGAGCCCTGAGAGAAATATCACTCTCCAAATTTTTCTATGCTGTAAAACAGAGCCTGGTTTTGCACTCCTTATCCAAAAGAAACTCCTTTTGGAAAAAAGTGGAATTTTTTATGTGAAGAAGCTAAGATTTAATATTTCTCTTTGTAGGAAGGTTAGGGATAAATAATTCCAAAAAAGTATGGAAGTTATTAAAAAGGCATGTGTGTTTACACTCATAAACACACAGAGTTTTATATTGTAAGAAAAGGAATATGAAACCTTCTAAGCACCTGTTTTTTGATTGTGACCTTACACATTTGCTTTGTATCTATTGCTGGAGTTGCCCAGGCTAAACTAGCATGGGCAGGTTAATGTAAGTGCAGTCTGCTGTGCTGTAGCCTTAATTTCTTTTCGTGGTGGTGTGATTCAGATTACAGGTCCCATTCTGACAGAGTAGCCTCTTTTTTACTTTTTGCAAGTTCCACCTGTCCCTGTGTGTTTAACTTTGTGTATGACTCAGTTTTTAAAAAGCATTTAACTCGAGTAAGCCTGGCTTACCAAATGGCCTTGATCACATTTTGTAATGGTCCTGCTCTCAACACTGATGTTTTTTGCAAAGTTTGCCCAATGACTGCCCTGTGTTTAGTACTGTCCCCCTTTACTCCTTACTCCTTGGAACCAATGGTCTTCTGTGACTCTCTAATGCTTTTGCTTCCAACACAGGGGTGCTGACAGTCATAGGGAAACAGAGCCTAGCAGAAACCTGTATGCTTACAGGGTGTGCCTCCCTGGGGAAGTGGTGGCTGATGCCTTCATCCTACACCCCTACACACAGCATGGGACAAAGCTCCAGCTCCCCTGTGCTGAAGCATCAGGAGGGTTCTTGCTGGTGTTGCAGCAGTGGTCAAAAGTTCAGTAGTATTTTATTAGAATAATCGTTTTCCTTCTTAATTATATATAAAATATACACAGGAATCTCATAATGCTCTTTGGTCTCAAGATTAAGGCATCAGTTTTTGCCCTAAGTCCTTTTACATGTGTCCCACTGCTTACAGTGGTCCCACTGAATCTACTGATAGATGAGTTTTCAGCAAGGCTTGGAAAATCAGTTAATCTCCAGCAAAAATAGGCACTAAAATGTACATCTACTATTTACTGGAGTAACTCCCACCCATCAAACAATGCATTTACGTTAAAAAAAACCCAAAACCTGTAAGAATTACAGGGGTGAGAGGTTAATTTCTAACTGTATTTCACCTCACAGAATTGCTTAGAGTGGAAGGGACCTCTTGAGATCATTTAGTCCAACTTCGTTGCTCAAGCAGGATCAACTTGACCAGGTTGCCCAGGACTGTGTTCAGTCACCCCAGGGGGTGTAATAAAATACTTGTTAGTCTGTGATGTGTAACACATCCAGCTGTATCACTCAGACCTACTAGCCATTTAATGAAGGTCCAGTGCTACCATTGTCAGTGTCCATAATTCTGGGTCTTTTGTGGTTGTTTTATTTGTGTGCACTGCTATCCAGGGAGTGTTTATCCTGTGGCAGTGATTGATTGAGTGCTGGGAAATGAAAGCACAGGTTATGCTGATAATTTCTAATGTACTTGCCTAATAATGGAACAGTTAGTTTAAAAATTAGAAAATAAGCTGAAAAAATTACAGTGTTTTATAGGGTGTGGAATAGGGAATGGTTTTAACTCCTGGTAAATATAGACACACTGTCAGGGGAGTTTTCCTGTTTGCACTTGACACTAATTGTACTTACCTGCTTGTCACTTAAAACAAAAAGGTGGGGAGATGTAATAGGCACCTGACTGATATTTTGCTTGATTTAGGAGGCAGCTGAGTCCCTCAGTGATGGGATTTCAGGACCTCAAAAGCTCCTGTGTCTGCCTACCTTTCTGAGAACTACAGCAAGAAACAAAGCAGTGGAAAGACCATGTGGTGCACTTTCTTCAAAGTGCAGTTAAGATGGATCTGAAAGGGAGACAGCTTGAACTGCTTCTTCAAGGGACATTGGATTGGTCTCTGTGCTGGAAGAATATGTCCAGATGTCTCAGTCCAGTTGAGCAGTACAGTGACAAAATACTACTTGAACTCGAAATGTTTATAAGAGGTAATAGTAAAACCAGCGAGCAGTGGACTTTAATTGTCCCGCTGGGATATGATGAAAGCCTTTATGAGAATCTCCATGTCCTGGTGGGACAATATGGGTGGTAACTTGGAGGGATTTGTAAAATGGAAGTTTGACAGCTTTGCAGTCAGATTAATACAGGCTTCACTAGAAACCACAGGGTTAAAAATTACATTCAGGACACAGGCTTTAGAGGCAAAAAGATCTGCCATTGAAATGGGCAGTGAAAAAAGAGGTAAGTGAAAGGAGAGTTGGTGCTGGGTTACTTGGGTTCCAGTGACCTTTAAGATAAGATATAATTCAGTGATGCAGATGCTGTGTCTGGAATTGAATTGCACTGCACAATGTGAACTAATTTCAGTTACGTGGTTCTTGAGTTGAAGAGTAAAGGAGTAATAAGAGGATGATCTGTGACCTCTCTGAGGGATTGAAATAAGGAGAGGATAATGTTTTAATACACTGAAATTTGAACTTAGAAATTAAAAGCAAGAGAAACAGGCAAGGAGGGAAGATATGTGAGAAGAGGATGTCAGAAGGGATGTAGCCAAATAGTTTTCACAATCCTGGGAAAAGACCACTGAAGGCAGGTTGAGAAGTTTAGACTGCTGCTTGGGCAGGGGAGACCCAGCGGAGATGTGCATTCCATTCATCTGAATGGGTCTTCTAGTAAAAACATTGCTAGACACAAGCACAGGCCAGGAATGGCAAATGATGAATGACTTAGCAGGCTATCTTGCTGGGTATTTAATCTGTGTGGTTATCTAAATAATTTGAAATGCTTCTCTTGGCCTGAGCCAGGCTGGGCAAAGTGAAGTGCCATGCCTTAAACCTTGTGCTATTTCAGCTCTCAGGGCCCAGCAGGAACTCAACAAGATATGGCTCCATGAAAGGTAGTACTATATTAAACTAACAGTGCAAGTTGTATCAAACCCAGTTCCAAATTCAATACAAAAAGTTGTGGTTTTAGAAGGCATTTTAAATCTAGCACTAGCACTTCAGTCACTTGCTGATGTCAGTGCAAAAGAAATGCTTTGTACAGCTGCTGACTGCAAGGAAGATGAGAGGTTAAATTGGGTTAGTGGAAAAGAGAGACGTGCAGTGGAAGAAGTATTGGTATCAGAATGTTTATGGAATTTGTCATTAAGTAACAGAAGTGTTTAAATTGGAGGGCAAATTTAAAGCATTCCTTTTTTTAATTTTTCCCCTATTTATCTGAAATTGAAATTATTTACAAAGGTGTACAAAGAAATGTTAATTTCATTCCCTTCTAAAAAAAAAACAAAGAAAGGAAATATGATGGTAAATCCGTCTTAGTCTCTTACTGTTCAAGCCTTTTTGAGCTCAGGCCTGAGCCACTGGTGTGCATTAGAATAATTCTGCTATTCTTACTACAGTTGATTACAGTGCTCTGTTATAAAGGGTGGAGGCACTTGGTTGTTCTCCAAAGAAAGTGAGTAATAATTGACCTAATGTACAGAGCACATGAATAACATATTCTTTTGGTAAGAAATTTATGTTTTACAGGGTGTGCTAGAGTTCACATCCCTTTTTCACATCTTCCAAAAGATTTTAAAATACTCAGCTGCTCTATTAAATTTCTAATTCAACAAATACTCAAATACAAAGTATGCGTTAGATAAAGCTCTTGAGTTGAATCCAAACATTGAAAAATCTTTTAATCTGTCTTGCAAACAGCTGTTTAGAATTTTGAATAGAAATAACAACTTCCTTCAGCCTACATTGTTGATGTCCCCTTCAGTCTCAAGCTGAGAGGAATTTCTCTTTGTTACGCTGCAACAGCAGCAAGATTTTGCATCAATGATTTGACTATACCCAGAACATACTAGGAGTGGTGTCCTGGTCCACTTTGAAAGAGATGGTAACACATCCTTTGAATTCAGTATAAGGGAGGAGAGACCTACTGAGAAGAATTAAGATAGTTTTAACACCTCAGTTGTAGTTGTCTTGTGTGAGATTACAGGAGCTCCTTTGGACATCTCCCACTACTGAGATTGCTTCATGTTTGTCTGCTGAAGGAATTCTTGATATAAGAATTGAGTTTTTAGTGTCTGAAGTAATTTAAACAAATTAAATGGGGTTTGTGCATATGCACATATAACTTCTATTCCTTGTTCATAATATTTGAGTAGCCTTAGCAAATATTACGCAGTGACTCTGCATTAAATACCACATAAGTGATTTCTAGGCAATTGCCCATGGCATCTAAGGAAATGCCAAAAGAGTTCAAGATGACTGGCATTTCAATGAACACCAAAAACAGTAATGATTTGCCAC
Organism: Campylorhamphus procurvoides; assembly: GCA_013396655.1. NCBI lineage: Eukaryota > Metazoa > Chordata > Aves > Passeriformes > Dendrocolaptidae > Campylorhamphus > Campylorhamphus procurvoides. The sequence continues at coordinate 2,450,157 of WBMV01007169.1, forward strand.
TTCTTGTAAACTATTGACCAACCCTTCAGGGAATGGCTTATGTTTATTCTACAGCCTTTTGTTTTGCTAGGGCCAGAGGGTAGATTATACATGCATTTCACACACACACACTGGTGTCTTATGTGTGAATGTATATTCACACATTTAGGCAGTGCTTTAAACTCAGAGGTAGAAGTCTAACATTGCTCAGAGAAGTGAAGCCTGGATGAAACTTCTCAATCACTATTGAAGTGATACAAAACCTACTCACGTAAAAGAAAGGGACATCCAAAGACCTGGGTGGGCTTTGAGTCAGGAGTCAGAGTTGACCAGATCAGATCTTGCCAGCCAGATTTCAATGAGGTTATTGAGAAAGCAATTAGGTCTGTGCTGTGCTACCATACAGTACTTTGAATCAGTAATTTTGGATAAAATTTAAACGTGTCTAAAGGCATATGCCATAAGTATGAATGTGTTTTACCAAAGAAGACTCTTATTTGTGGCTGTCGGGTATAGAAAATACCATTATATGGAATGGTATTTATTTAACAGCAATTAGGGATTTCAAGATAATGAAAAAGAAGTAGTATCAGTGGTTTAAGAATGCAGGTGTGTTAATGTACATTGGCTAACACATAGACAAGTTTGCATATGTGTCCTCCAATAGCCTCTTATGAAGTGCAAGTAGCCCTTGTAAATCTAAGCAAGATCTTTGCATTTTAGGTGGATTTGGGTTATGCTCAGATTTGAGCAGATGTTAAAGAGTTTTTTTCCTTCCTTTCTCCATGAGATGGTGTCTTTTGTTTGTTGTTGTTTTGGTTTTATGTGGTCAGTTTGTTCTTATTTAAGTAGCCAGTGTTGTGTGAGGTTTGCAGTGGTGGGATGTTGATGCAGGGGTGCAGATGCAGTGCCCAGGCTGCCAGAGGTGCTCCACACCCCTTCCAAAGCAGCCTGAGATCGCAGTGTGTCAGCAGGCCTTGCTGCCCTGCAGAGCTTCATGCTCACAGGAAAAATAACCAAGATCACTTTTATGAACAGGGCTTTCAATCAGCTGTTTAAAAGTTGCTGATCCAATTTCCAGTTCCTAATTAAATGAAATGGGGGAAAGAAAGAGATCAGCATGCTGCCAAGCAAGAGTTCCAATCCAGTGGTTATCTCATTTCAAATGTGTGGGCTAAAGTATCCTTATAACCTAAGCTTATAGTATATTCACACACTAATAAAATGTTCTTAAGTAAGGGCAGTTTAACCACCACAAGCTTATTCTGTTTTACAAGACTAAAGATGCTCTAAAAACATTTTTCTAATGTGAATGTTATTTATCACAAGTGTAGTTGAAACCTGAAACTTAATTATTAAAACAGATATTGAGACCCTTTCCTGACAAGAATGATGTGGATAAAAGGCATTATTTCTGGAGGAAGTCTTAATTACCTTTTGTTCAATTATTGTTCGTTTGGTGGAAAAAATATTTCAGAAGACAGGACAAGGATTTGCTATCTAGTAGAAATCCATTAGCAACAGCTGTAAATTTTTTCTTATTCAATACACTTAATTATATTTCTTTCAGATGGCTGGATAGGAGCTGCCTAATTTAACAGATAAGCAGTATATTGTCAGTGCTAGATCACACCATTCTTCATGTGGTTTGGAACACCTTTTGTTGTCTCATATTCTCATTTTTCACTGACCTGGTGTTTTTAGGATTATGACATTGAACTAGATAAATAATATTGGGGTACATAATTTGTACCTTATCTTGAAAATATCAAAGTAGAAAGAGAATATGGAATTCAACTCTATGTTGTGAGGAAAATGCCTCTTGGAAAAATGGATTGTTGCTATCTGCAATTTGTGTAATCATTGTTTATTCATATTTGACCACCCAGTGATAATATTTCAGAGTGCATAGCCAGATGTGTTAGCGTGATGCTCCTCCCATTGCTGGGATGTTCTCTGGCACCGCTTTTCCTCTTGCTCAGTGCCATTCTTGGGGCACAGGAGCCAGTGCTGTCAGTGCCCATTGCCCCCTGCAAAGCTCCCCTGGCTCCTGGCTGGGGCTGGGGCTGCTCCCACTCTGCTCCCTGCACTCCTTCCTCCCCTGGATGGCTTTGGCTGGCTGGCTGCCCTCTGCTACTTGGCTCTCTGGCCCTCGTTTTTACCTAGTTAGTTGGCCAGCCTGCCCTGGCAGCCTTCCCTCTCCTGGCCGGCTGGCAAAGCTCTCAGGCTGGCCAACCTTTTCCTTCCCTTCCCCTTCCTTTTCTCCCCTTCTCACACATGGTGTCTGCTGGCTCCCACTGTTTATCTCTCCTTGTCTCTGTGCCTCCCACTCATTTCTTAGATTTGCTTTGATCCATCCCGTCTTTGCTGCCTTCCTGTTTTTCTTCCCTCTGCTCTTTTGCTGTTTTGCTTCTTTGTATCCTTGTTTCCTTCACACTTGTTCCCTGAAGGCTCTCTGCTCTGGCTTTCCCCTACCTCCAAGAATATGTATCTTTTCCAGAGCTTTTTGTCTCTCTTGTCCTTTCATCTGTTCTAGCAGCCACATTGTTTGGGCACTGATTAGTATTACAGGTTGGAAAAATGGTTATGTTTATCACTTTATATTTACTATTGGCATTTTTATAAGCAATTGGTGAATCTATTTCTGCTTCCATAGAAATGCCTGTAAATAAAATCCCAACTGAAGCGCTTTGTCGCACTTCTGTCTTCTTTCCCATAATTGTGAATTATCAAGTATCTCTATATTCTCTATTACTCACTGTCATCTCCCTTAGGACTCTCAGTAATGTCACAACTCACTGTTTTTATCCAGACATCACAATTATAACTTTAGTCTCACAAACACTTCATTATATTAGTGTGGAATAAGGACTTTGGGTGATCACAATGATGGGAAAGGAAGTACAAAGAAAATTCATGGCAGTTGAAAGTTTGCTGTTGAAGTCCCTGGGAGAGAAGGCAGAAAATTCTCTGGTCATTCTTCTCTTGCTTGTTTCAATCTTCATTCCAGAGTCCTTATTCAGACTCAGTTCCTGGTGATGCTAATTGAAGTTTTGTCTGAGTTAGGACTAGAGAAACAGATATCTGTTGTTAGATGCTGTAGCGTACCTTATGTAATCTGTGGTTAAAAGCCCTATAAATATTTACATTTTTTGTCCCTGTTTGGCTCAAGCCTATTTTAAATGGGTCCTTTGCTCTTTCTCTCCACATGGCCAGTGTTTTCATTCTTCCTAATCACAAGGTACCCTAATATAATAAATCACTCTAAATACTGATTAACAAGTTGGTCCCTAATGGTAACTACACAACCTTGTCAACTGGAAAATACTCTTATCCCCCAGTATGTGTTTTCTCCCTTCACAACAGAAATATGAATCCCACATGAGAGGGTATTGTTCCCATGTAGCAGCCCATTCCCTTCAAGTGAATATCATCTGTCCTTTTCCTCTAAGATTTTAAAAGTTTTTGGATTGCTTTTACACATGTGTATACAGTATAGATATATTTCTGAAAAAATAAAATAGTTCATAGCATCTATTGAGTTGGAAAATTAATTAGACGACCTAGTTGATTGTGCCTGAGTTCCTCTGTGGAATGTGTCCTGCTGCTGTTGCACTCACCCAGCACAGAAAATCCCAGGAGTGAATTCCTCTTGTCTTTTACTAGAAACTGACAATTAATTGAACTTTAAAAAAAAAATCCCAGAAAACCCCACCACAAGAGTTCCCTGTTCAGCTCCCCTCCCCTCATCCCTGTAAAAACCCCCAAATCAACCAAACAAAAGTCTTGAAGGACCTTAACACAAAAAACTTTACATGCAAGATCTTTTCTCATTTTATTATGGTAATGCCAAGAGGCCTGAACTCAGCTTGAGGCTCCCTTTATCATTCAGAAAACATACAGGTCTGTGTCCCAAAGGCTGTGTAGTCTGAAGAGGAAAAAACCCCAACAGCATCCAGAAGTATTGGCAGCCCCAGGTTCCATGTGGGGAGCTAATATACAGGGAGATTGAGTCACTGGTGGAAGGACGTACAGGGAGTCTGTAGCAGAGTCTGAAACTGAACCCAGGTCATCTCAGTCCCAGCCAAGTGTCTCAACCACAAGACTCTACCTCTTTTTCAGTATGTCAGTGTAGAAAGTAGGCCAAAAAGCAGTTTCCATCCTTTTATACACAGCATTTTGTAAGGCTGTGAAGGATTATGTATTAGACAGGCATCTGGATCAACAGCAGTTTCTGCGGATACTTTTATCTGTAAACAGAAGCAAAGCCTGTTCGGGCTTTGTAAGTTTTACATAAATTATTATTTTACCTATAAATAACACACTTAAACTTACAAAGATTCTACTTAATTTTAAGGTATTTTAATGATATTTAAGAATGGAAAATGTATTTACAGGACTTCTGTTGTTCGTGGCTCTCTAATTTTCCTATGTTTCAGGTTCTGGTACTCCTCACACATCGAGATGCATTAGCAGTGATGCGTGGCTGTGCAGGGGGTTACACCAGGCAGGGCAAACTGAGAAAGGGAGGCTCGGGTCACATTGCAGGCTAAGGCACCAGTGTTATGCAAAGGTTAAGTACTCCTGTGTTGGAAGTTAGTGAGGCTTGTAGTTTGCTGACCTAAATCTGAGTGATTCCTATTATGTTGAGTATTTGCTTATCTTCTGGAGCATCTCTGTGTAGCCAGAGTGTAACAAAACTTCAGCTTGAATCTGTTGTACCCCAAATGGATGAGGAAAAGAAAGTGCAAGTATGTGCAGATGTATGTACATATAAACCATCAGCTGCCTTCAACTGGGATCTCCCATTTTTCTGTGAAATCAGCATTACTGTGTGGAAGTATACAAAAAACAGGCCAGAGCTCTTTGTTCCCCTTAGTATGCTAGTTAGCTATTCATAGACAGCTGGTTTATTTGCTTAACCCCTGATTCCTTTCTCCGACATCCCCCCAGATAAAAGTTACTCATCTCGTTCTCTCTGGCTTTCCCCTATGTTCTGGAGCACCACTTAATGAACTCCATTATTTGAAACCTTCAGTCCCAGTTGTTCTGTGCATTTACACAGATGAATTTCAGTGATTATAATGAAAAAAAAAAAGATCAGCATGAACCTTGTTTTTCAACCCAGAATTTCTAAAATAAGTAATGAGAAACCATCAAAGACTGTACAGTGATCAGTGCAATGGTCTATTCAGTGCACACTACAGTTTCCAAGATTATGATGCTATTCCTCATAAGCACATAATTAGTAAAATACAATTGGAGTGTGTAATTTTTGGTTAAGCCAGTATGGCCCAGCTTTTGGAAAGAGGCCTCTGGAGCTGGGTGGATCTCTCTCTTCCCCTCTCCCCGCCACACTGGTTGTTCTCTGTGTGAGGATTCCCCTACTGAATTGTCATTCTCTCATCAAAGTCAGTGAGTCTGACCCTTCAGTCTCACTGGGAGCTGGGCTTCCTGCTGGATTTTGGGGCACTACAAATCCAACCTATCTAATAGGCAGGAAACGGGCATCTGTTATATTGCAGTCTGATCTGGAGTGTTCCTTTTAAAGACAGTCAGGCTGGTGACTATTTCTAAGTCTGTCCCATGTGTGGAGACAAAGGAAATCTTAGGACCTCACATTTCCCTCAATAGGTAAGAGCAATGCCAGTTTCCAGTGTTGAGGTAAAAGATATCTGCAATACTTGTTAGACTAAAATGATGTAGCAAGTGTGATGAGTACGGAAAGGCCAAAGGCATCAGCACAGATGCCATTAAAAAGCTGAGAAATGTCAAACAATATGCTAAGAATGTGGAGTTGCTTACACTTCCAGTAAATGCACGAATTGTTTCCCATATTTACCTGGGTTGTTCATGGTAGTTCTAAGTCTTTTAGAAAGACTTGCATTTCTCAACTAATACCTGAAGTTAAACAACCAAAAAGCTCTTCATTACGTCACTGATAGGAGTCAGTGAAGACCTTTTGCTCTTCTTGCCTGCTGCATGCAAGGGAACTTGATCCCAGGTTTGAGAACTGTCTGTGGTTTCATATCCCTTCTTTTTTTTCCCCGCCCCCCTGTTTTAAGATACTTAGTTTCTCACTGCTTGGGAAAATCAGACTTTTGATGTGGTTTTAGAAAGAGTTTAATTGGCAATTTTCATAAATAGCTTGTATAATCCTTAGATTAAAGATGTAAGGGTCCTCACTCACTTGAGGCCTGTCATTCACGGACACTGGGGGACACTCACCCTTTAGAGGTAAGCAAAGAGAAGACTCCTTCAACCAAGCGGTCAGTGAAGACAGGAATGACAGCAGGCCTTAAATAAATAATAGGAGTAATGAAGCTCATGTATTAGCATCTCATATACTTCATATTGGTGGGTATATTGTAGATTTACTCAAATCATACTTGCTTAGTTAACTTGCGAGTCAAGATTGGATCATTTGCCTGCTTGTAAGGAGATGTTTTCTACTTCCAGCAATAGGAATTGAATACATGAGATAATTCTAGAATTATGACATGCAATCTGCAACCTTTCAACAGATACCATCAGACTTAGTCAGAGTTAAATAGTGCATGTTATTACTATGTTTATTGTTGGACTACAGACTTAATGCAAATCCCATATATGTGGTTATGCAAAATGAGCCAGATTCTGGTCATCATTACACTGGTGTACATGCAGACTGATGCCTCGTTTTCATTGAGGAAGGAATCTGATCCTCTAACACAGAGGGTTGCATGGTATTTCAATTAAGTAGTTGATGTTTTTCACCATAGAGCTAGAGGTGAAATATTAGTGTCTAAAGCAATTTTTGTTCATTATTGACTTAAATTTGTAACACTTTCCAAAGCTTTTTTGTGGGTTATTGTGCAATTATGAAATGAAATAATTCTTAAAATATTTCTGTGAAAATCAAAATACTCTATGTTGCCACTGTTTTCCAGATTTTTTTGTGTGTGTCTTTTTAGCTGGCTGTGTACAGCAAAAACACTGTTACAGCCTTACTCAAAAAGAAGAGTATCAGTTATCCAAACTCACAGAGTCACAGAATATTCTGAGTTGGAAGACACCCACAAGGACCATTGAGTCCAACTCTTAGGTCTTTAGGCTAGTAAAAAAAAAATCATTATTTACATCAACTCAAATCTGTCATCACTAAAGTCGTATCACAAAAAAGACGTGTTTGAGGGTACAAAAATCTGGGTAAGTGCCTGGCTGAAGAAACTTGGCCAAGGGGGTAAGTGGTGTGTGGAGAAGGGTTTCTACAGGGATACAATCTGGGTGCCCCGTTGTTTCATCTGGTGGAAGTTTTCCCCTATTATAATTTCTCAGGAGTGCTGGTCTTTTTGGGTTATGGCAAAGAGGGAGCTTGCTCCAGACAAGCTTGGTGAACCCTGTTCTACAGGGGTAAGATGTTGATAGTTCTAATTACCTTGTTAAAGAGCTGTCAGGACTTTAGAAGTTCTGAGTTATGTTAGGACCACAAAAGTTATTTGTGTATGTGTCATTAAATTAAGGTATCATTACTGTCACTCAAAATACCATTATTACATTTCCTGCCGTCCCACACTGAAAGTAAGTCCTTTTGCTCCATTCCTGCAGTTTGTTTACTCATTATATTTCACTGAGCTTGAACACTGAGAATTTGCTCCATTTTTCCCCTCTCACCTCCCCTTTTTATTTATAACCTTCTCCCAGTTCTGGATTGAGTTGCATTCCAGTGCTCTGCAATTGTATTATGTTTCATGGCACTGCAGAGGAACATTTATATTTTAGAAAAAAGAAAAAAAAAGAAAAGGTTATTTCTAATGTATTGTACCTCCCCCTCTCCCTTTTAAATGGAGTGGTATCTCTTTAAATCATGTGCATTGTATTGTCTGAAAGCATTTTCCCTCTTTGGATGTCAATCTAGTTAATATTCTGTAAGTCATTAGAATCTATTTTTCTTACACAGTTTGCACTACTTTTGGATAGTCTTAGTTACGTTACTCAGTGTCTTCTGGAGCCAAAGAGAAAAAAAGTACGAGCTCATCAACTAGTTTTGTCTTCACTTTGCTAGTTAATAGTTAATACTTCGTGGCATGTTAAGAGAGTTTCTATAACGTGGCACTCTTAAGAACACTTTTTAAAAAGTAGTAATAAACTTCAGCCAACTTGTTCCTTTTAAGTGAAACTTGCAGAGTTCTTTAGTTGAATCCATTCTCCTTAATAATCATCTGGTCTTAACAACAACAATGTCACCAAAGTTAGCTACTTTTTAGCAAAAAGGTGAAAATCAAGTAAGATTTTTATTTAATTGTTACTAGCCTGTGAAAGAGATTGGAATAATTAAAATCTGGAAAGACATGTTCCTTTGTAGGTTATAGAGAAAAGTAGGGTGGGCTAGAGTTTGTCAGGTAACTGACTATTCAGAAATGAGAAGTTATTCTACATTTAGCTGCATTGCTTACTGTTTTCTTCATCATGGAAAAGAATAAAATGTGGTAACAATTTTCTGTATTTGGACTGCTGCCGCACATAATTGGGAACAAGAGAGCTGAAGCTTTGATTTTGGTGAAATGCTTAGTCTGCGTGTTGGATTAAAGTGTGTGCAACAAATCACTCCAATTCCATAATAATAGTTTTTTGAACACTATTTTTTTTACTTTTTTACTGTAATGTTAGGAGGTTTCAGTTGCAGACTGAGAACTGGGTCAGTTGCAAGAACAAAATTGGCATGAAAATAGTTGTATATTTGTTCTGGAAAATGAATTGCCCACATACTTTAGAAAATAGTCAGCCCAAATTGTTCTATACATCAAATACAACTGATAATATTAGTCTCATATTATTAGTAAACTATTATTTAGAAGTCCTTTTGTTTATCCAGTATTCTAGGAAAACTAGATAGTATTTGCTAGATAGACATGTTAAACAGATCATCTGTGCAGAAATGGATTTGTGAAGCAGCTTACAGAATGGAAAATAAATTCAGGTTGAAGTGTGCCAGCAAGTCAATATATGTGAATAATTTGCAACAAGCAAGGCTGAGGAAGACATGCAGAAATGGGGTCATCAGATTCATGCATTAGAGAATAATATTCCTGTGGCTGCATTATATGAGGCAGTAACTAACTTTTGTGGCTGACTAATACTGAATAAAGAGTTATGGTACCAGTGTTAGGTATGCTTCCATGGATGTTTTTCACTCTTGTTAAAACAGTGAGAGGCATCTTGGAGCTGTGATCGGTGCAGAGCACAGCTGTAGTATTTTGAGACATTTCTGCTGCCAGATTTATATCCCCGCCAGAAACAGTGCCTGAATGGTTGCGCTCTGAGTCCCTATTTCCAGTGACATCTTAGCACTAGCCAGTGTTAAATCTCAGCAGTTTGTATCTCAGTGCTGCTCTGGAGCAGCTGGGAAATGGTCTTGCTAATATGTGAAGCCATCTCTGGCACTGGAAGGGAGCAGACAGAAGTGGCATGGTGATAATTTCTTCACATACCACATCTAAACCTACCAAACCTCATTGGTAAGAAGTGTCAGACATCATAGGAAATAAGTTTTTAAATATTTACAAAGTTTTGTTTTCTTTCCTTCTGAACACCCTCTGATATCTTTGCCATGTACTTTCCAATGATGACACATTGGGATCTGACTGGTGTGAGTAATGGTGTCTGGCTGGGGGGAGGAGAGGACAGGGAGTGCTTAACAGTGAGTAATTACTTAAGGAAATGGCCTGTGTGGAAAAAAGAAAAGTGTGTTGTGATTGGATGCATTTATCAACTGGCTTTTCAGTGTCACCTGTGGACAGAGCATTATTGTGTCTGAGTTTTTAAATAGTTGGAAGTCAGTGTATTGAGCTAACATGGGAATGTGTCACGTGTCTGGGATGGCTCTGTAGAGCCTGATTCAGTCTGTGAATCGAGATGTGCATGTCCTGTATTAGGAAAGATGGAGATAAATAATAGTTATCCCATGGGTTCCTGAGCATGGTCATTCATTTTTCTGACCAGCAGTTAAAATCCATAAAGTCTTGTATGCAAAATGTCATTTCATTATAGCCTACCAGCAACTGAAAGGGCCGTTTCATAAGTGAAGATGGAGTTACAAGCTCGTTGCCCTTCCCATTTTCTTTTGTACAGTGACACACAGAGGTTTGCATTAATCTTTTATGAGAGGTATGTCTGTAAAGCCTTCTGTGTGTTCTCTCTGTTCTTGTCAGGAGATTTTAGTATGTTTGAAAATACCTAGAATCACTTTGATTTTTGAAATTGAGCCTGAAGTGCTAAACCTTTGTGTTCTGTAACTGTGCTGTGGTGATGCTTACTGCTCCAGCTTGGTCATGCTGTTCTCTTGTGTCAGTTCTAAGACCCTCTGCAATTCCTGGAATTTCACTGCAAAGCTTCTCATTTCAGGCACAGCACAACCTGACTCCTGAAACAAGGTGCTTTGGGTTTTTCTCAGTTATCTTCTAATGTATTGCATCCTTCCTTTGGCTGTGTGAGATCAGATCTCAGAAGAGCATTCTCAGGTACAGCTGTCTGGGATTCTCTCTTGACAGTGCCAAGCAGTGGCACAGGCCACTGAATCCAGTGTGTCCCACCTGGGCAGCACCGAGCACTTTGCAGAGGTGGAACTATGTGTCTGGCCTGTTCAGTCTCACTTCCAATGTCCCTCTTTTATCCCCAGCTGGTAAAAAAAAACAGCCAACCCTTCAAACAGCAGAAAGAAAAGTGCTGCCAGGCTGGAAAGTAAGTTCTAATAAAGATCAGCTTTAAGGTACTTCGCTTGCCTTAGAGCCCTTTCTGACCTTTCTTTCATAATTTGTATGATAATGGAATATTCCTTTCTTTTCCTTTCTCCCTGCACTGAAGAGAGGGGAGGTTGCCAGTTTGTGTTGCTGAGGATGGTTTCAGTTCCAGCAGTCTTGGCTGGATTTGGGGGTCATGCCTGTTTTCCCCATGTGAAGTGCCAAGAGCTCAGGGGATGCCTCCTCCCTCCAGGCAATGGCCTGGGTGTGCAGCCCCAGGTACTGTGTGAGCTGTGCCTGCTGTGTGTGGAGAACTGGAAAAACAGCACTCATCTGATCATTGTCCATTTTATTGTGATGGTAAGAGATGGCATTTTCTTGTTTTCAGTAGTGAGCTCTTGACCGTGATCAGATAAATGCTGGCTTGCTATGGTCTCATCCTTTGACCTTTGCACCCATTCAATTTCCATTTATTTTAGCAGAGGTGAAGGAGTCTGTCAACCTTCCCAACAGATGGTTATCAGTTTGCAAAATCAGGCTGTTCATTTGAAACCCTCAAGAACTCTGTGTTGGAGATGTATAGTGCATCTTGGAGCAAAGGGTGACCAGAATGTCATCCACCATCCTTGCACAAGCATAATTGTTTAATCCAGGTTCTGTTAGTTCACAGTGTTTTTAAGCTTTGTTTTTCCATTGAAAACCATATTGTGCTTGAAGCCAAGCAGAGGTTAACATGAACTGGAGCCTTACAATATGTGTCTGGTGTCCGAAGTCCTGCATTATCCTGGTGCTGAGTCTCTTTGGTGCTGTCCAGAATTGCTTGGAACAATTATCGTTACTTATTGCTGTGCTTGGTTTTGATCAAAGCCCACTAGGACTACATACATCAGCAGCCTCTCTGGTGCTTTTAGGGACATAAAGGATCTTTTGAGAAGATAACTAAAATTATTTGATGGTTGTGGCTGAAACAGGAATGAGCTCTAGATCAAAATGTAACTTGATTCTTTCCTGTGAAATTAATAGGCTGAATTGTTGCATGGTGTAAACCAGTGTCTATTCTATTGCCTCTTGCTCTTTTTGACAATATATGAACTTAATGTCTTAATGTAGTTTTACAATTTCTACTGTCTTCTCAGTTGTCTGAGGTTCCCTGTGAATTATTCCATGTCAAAATAGCTAAGAGGTATGTGAAGAAGCAGATAAAGTTGTTAGATAATGGTGACTAATGCCTTATTGGAGGCTGCTTGCATGTGCTGAAATTTGCATTAGAAGTGACTTAAAAGGTTTAAATTACCAGTTGCACATCCTTCAAAAATCATTTCACTAAAATAATTTCAAGTTTCAACATTCTTCAGTTAAAACGAAATTACCTCTGGGAAAAAAAACTCCAAACAAATTGTGTAATAGCTTATCTGGCTTTATTTTCCCTTTTTCTGTCTTTTCCACCCCTGTCTGATCACTGGTACCCTGTGTTTGAGCTTTACTTATTTAAGTAGTTTGAGTAATCACAAATGACATGAGTTTATAAGGAAACTCTGTTGCTACAAACTAAAGATTGGGGTTTTAAGCCTGTATCCAAAGTCTTTTTTTAATTTTTGCCAACGTGTTAGTAGAACCCCATTTCTTTCTTATAGACCTTTCTCTTGTAATAAGTCAAAAAATCTTAAATTCGCTATTAAGAATGTTTTAGTTTTAAAGCTCTTATTTATTCCGATTAGTTCTTCTTTATTAAAAAAAAGGACTTGACATATGGATTTCTCTGTGGTCTTTGATGTGTGCATCCAAATGATCTTTTTCTTATGCATTTTCTGACATTTAGAATTTTCCAGTAAGAACACAAAAGAAAATCTTGCTAGTGAAAAGGTGAAAGACTGTGTTGGGGAAAACAGAAGGAAAACTGTGCTCAGCAGAAAACTGACTATTAAGAATAAAATTTATCAAGGCAAAAGACTAGGTGAAAGGAAGTCTGTAATTCTCCATTCTAAAGTGTTATGAACTTGAATAATAACAAACAGAAGCTGGACTTGCTTGGTTTTGAGTGCATATTTGACCTGCTTCTTGTTACTGAGAGCTTGTGGAACGATTTGCGTGATTATGAAGTTAACTTCATTGGGTTCACCATATTTCTAAGACATATTAACCACTGCTGAGTCATTTATAGCTTGAAAGCAAACAATTGTAAATGCTGATCCATTCATCTCCCCCCATAAAATACAAGATGGGTTATTGAGTGCTGTGTGACACACTCCTGCTGCAGCAGGGAACAAAATGACTCCTTTTCAAACCATCTATATATAAACGGCATAGGAACAATCCACAATGAGGGGTTTCATTCTGAGGAGGTGCACTGAAGATTTCCTGTTCCCAGCACTAAACTATGGTGTTCCTAAAGAAATTGTCATCTATTGTTTTAATATTAGGAGTTACACTATTAGGAGTTTTGCAGAGAGTAAAGTGCGAATTCTCATGCTGGTTGAAGATGAAGAATTGATTTGGGAAATGAATTTTTTAGCTGACAGGATAATTGCTCATGACTTATTCATTTGTGTGTTGAAGAAATAAAATAAAGCTGGTAATATTTGGTTTTGTACTACATGCTTCCAAAGCTGACTGTCTAGAATGGGAAACAAGAAAGAAGGCAATGGCAGTTTTGACAAATGCAAAACAAGCCTGTTGAACTGGGAAAGTTAAAGAAGTTACAAAAATGTTTTAAAATAGGGAAAAGCTTGATAGAAGCTGTAGTATAGAAAATTAATATGGAAAACAAAGGGATCCAGTAAGAACTACCAGGCTGAAGAAAGTTAAGATGATGAGAAGAAATTAAGCAATCAAAGTTAAGAGAGATATTATCAGATATTCCGACCCGTTTCATGATGAGGCTGATGGAATTGCTAGAGAAGGGGAGAGAGAAGTGTTCAGTAAATGTAGCTGCACTGTTTGGAGGGGATAGGACAGGAATTTCGTATTTGTATTCTGATAGCCTTTAAGGATGAGATTAAGTAGCAGGGTTTGAATTTGGATATTTTAATACAGCTAGGCCAGCTAACCAGGGAGCATGAAAATAGCTAGCTAGTGGGTTCTCATGTCATGCAGGTTAATTCTCCATAAATCTGGAAATACAGGACAAATTTCCAGAGTCTGAAAAAGAATTAATGTTGTTCTAGTATTTTAAAAGGAAAAGAGATGATCTGAGTGATTATAGGTGTGTTACATAAAATATAGAACAGCAATTATAGGAAATGATACAAAATTAATGAAAAAGAAATGGTATTTATTGTCATTTAGTGCAAGTTTTTCAGAAATAAGTCCTTCAAACTACCTTAATATCATTTCTGAGATCATAATGTTTAATTGTTGAAGATAGTAGTAGCAATATAGCACTATTGTATGGCTTACAGGACTTCTGTAAGGCATTTTATAAATTATATCAGAATAGCTTGATTAATTATTGAAATTATAAGACACAGACACGGCATCCCTGGATTGACATGAAGATGGAGCAGATGGGAAAGGCATCCATTCTCATTTCTGCCCTATTTAACACTTTCTAGCAATGGTTCAGTGAAAACATAGTACTGTTAACAAAGTCTGGAAGTACATGAAAATTGGAGGAATTTATAATGTCCTGACTCTAAGGCAGTGTGGATTACTGAGTGACCTTGGCTGAGGCACCTGGTAATTACTTCAGTCCAAACAAACATCAGGTTCATAGTTTGCTGGCTCTGCATACAGGATGCTGGACTCTGTCCTGGTGCACCATAACAAAAAAAGCATTTTAGGTTTGCTTGTGAAGCAATTACTGGAGTGCGCACCCCGGATGTGCAGGAGACAGCAGGAGTTGGCTGTTTGCTTTTTGCCCCTGGAGAATAGAACAAAATAAAGCCGACTAGTATTTTATTAACGTCTTAGTTTAATTCTGTCTGTTGGCTATGTGGCCTGTCCTACCATAAACAAATCCAAGCAGAGGTGTTCCACGTGCCCTTCATTCAGCTAATGGCAAAGCTTACCCACATATCTGGTGCAGCCTATGCTTGAGTAACAGTGAAAAGTGTCCTCAGGAAACTTCCTGCACTCAGTTCTCTTCCCTTGAGCATCATTTGTGAACAACACTTGTGAAAGTAAACATATCCTAACTCTTTTATGAGTATTCTTTTAATTAATGCACTGAATATTTAAAGCAACTGATGAAAAGTCCCCCGAAAGAGCATTATGAGTAATTAAACCCAACAGCAAAGGGGACTTGCAGGGTTTTAAGTTTATCATACACCTGATAAAATATTCACAATTTATATTTTTGGTGGATTTGAATGAGAGAATCAAAAAAACCCTCTGCAGAACACTTCTAGGTAAAATTGTTTGGTTGGTGGGCAATTTGTGTGTAAAAGATGTGCCTAAACTTGCTGTTGTTTTGCTTTATCATGAATTTCGCTGTGCGCTTTTGTTGTGATGCTGATTCAGTTTCCTGTCCTTGGCTCAGATTACAGGACCGGCCCTTGTTTCACTTTGGTGACCAACCAGATGTGCCAGGGGCAGCTCAGTGGAATAGTCTGCACAAAAACCCTTTGCTGTGCCACCGTGGGGAGAGCGTGGGGCCACCCCTGCGAGATGTGTCCTGCCCAGCCACATCCCTGCCGCAGGGGCTTCATTCCAAACATCCGAACGGGGGCCTGTCAAGGTAAGTCGCCAGCAAAGCTTCCCCAAAAGCTGCTGAAATTGTTACTGGATTAATCTTAATTGAGTTACACTGCTGTGAATAACCTGTCCTAAGCCATTCTCAGCTATATGTGTGAAGAATGGAAAAACACTGTCAGATGCATTACTTCATGATTCAGTGAGTGCCTGCTGTTCAAGTGAGTACATTAGTAACTCAGGTCATGTGAGAGCAGCCAGCATCTTAATGAATTTCTCACTGCCAGCAGCCCTTTCCCTCAGTTCTGCAATGGTGTTTTTCTGAGTGTACCACTCGATCATTCTGTGCAGGAACTTGTTCTGTTTCAGAAAGCACTCAAAACATGCAAAAATCAATCTGTGGCAATACCGCTCCTTTTATCCGGTGTGGGATTTTTTAGCTAAAAGTTGTTGATTTTGGATTCATCATGAGTACCTTATCTCTACAGCTGTAGTGCTTTGACCTGGAGAAAAGTGCCTGTTGTGCCATCTGAAATGCCCTTATACGTTTTATACAATTTTGGAAATGCTTTGCATTTGTTTGAAATTGTAAAATCCACCCAGATGTTGCTTACTTATTTCAGAGCATGCCTTACCATAGAAAGTCCTTACACTGCTTTTGGCTTTTATTCTAATACTTCCAGCTGTATAAATTCTTTTATTGTCTGGATGTCTGGCAGGAAACAGGCGAAAGTTAACAGGGGCAACTATGTATTAAACTGATGTGGATTTTACATTCCCAGGACCATATCTTTGGGGCCAGTTTATTTCAATCAGTCTAACATTTTCTAATAAGTTACAATATTTTTGAAAATATGGGAGGTAAAGATTGTAAATCTACAAGTAATTTTTTATAATCAGGAAATTCCTATGAAGGACTTCAGGGCATTCCATTGCATTAAAAATGTAGATACCCTCTGTCACAGGTGCCTGCAGACAGATGTTATGAGCTTCAGCATGGACATGGCTGTGTGTGCTGCATGGTGTGCCCATAGTTTGACATCAATGATTCTGTTCCCCCTCTTGCTGTAAAGGTCAGGACTAAATTGTGCAGAAATCTGTGAACCAAGGTTCTGGACACTTCTGAAAACTTATGTACATAAATATGTGGCCCACACCCCTGAATTTATGCCACACCTAGTTATAGCCCTCTTGTTTGTCATGGGAAAGCTGCAGTGACCTCTCCAGTGGGTTCGTGCAGTTTGGAATAAGGATACTTCTGCTTACTGCACATTTCTTAACAAGCAGCAGTGTTGATGCTCATCTGTATGTGGTGCCAACACAGTTTTGGCCCTGTATGTTTGACTTGTATTTTCCAGTTTTCTCTTCTCAAGTAATGTGTTCATAATTTCAACAGATCAGATCTGTTATGGAATCACATATTAGCTTTATTTTTCATGCAATTGTACTAAATCCAGTCCTTTTGAAATCAGATAACATCCGTTCAGACTGGAGACATTTCAGGGATTTCACATCCATATTCAATTTAAATAAAGGAAAGCAGGTTAAACAAAATCCAGGTTCTCTGAAGAGAAAAAGGAATCCTTATTGTTGTGTGGGGAAGTCAGAAAAAATAAAACAGAGGGGAGGGCAAGTTTATTTTCAAAAGTAAATAGGATATCATTACACAGAGTCTGACTTCAGCTGAAAGTTAAATTAATATCACAGCTGAGATTTTTAAAGGTACCAAGGAGAAAAAGCCAAAAGGTGGAATTTTGAAACAGACATTGTGACTCAGAAGTATGACACCTATTTGTTAATTTTTGAGGGTTTTTTAAGTCAGTACAGTCCCATGAAGTCTGGCTGATTTCTGTTATTAAAGCACGGCATATTGCCGTAGCTTGAGTCCCAGCAGCAATGTGGCTGTCGAGGTGTGAGACTGTGCTGGTTCTGTGGCCTCCCAGCGCAGCTCTCCCCCCAGGCTCAACTCTTCTCTGCCTCTGCTGCTGCATCCCCTGACCCATCTTAGTCCACCCAGGGATCTTGGCCATATGGTACAGATATGTCCCTTGGCCCAAGAACTCAAGCAACCAGGCTTTATCTCCTGGGAAGATGAGGGAAGCGCGGCCATTGAGATCGGAGAGTGGAGTGCCCGGTGCTGCTGAGGGAGCTCCTGAGCAGCAGAGGCCAGGCAGCCCCTGGGGACTGTGAGCCAGACTTCCCCAGTGTCCTGCTGCAGTGCCACTCCTCCTGTCCCTTTAGCCTCTCCTCTTCTTGTAGCTGCTACCAAGCCATAGCAACACTTCTGCAGCTCAGTGATGACACACGTGTTGTTGTGCTAAAATAGCTGAGGCCAAAAACTGGGGCCTCTCGAAAGTGTTTTGTTGTGAGCTTAGTACGTAGCCTGTGATACCATCTTTGTTTCATTTTCTTCAGTGAAAAAATTAAAAGCAAAGAGAGAAAAATAAAAGGGAGAAAAGCCTCCAAATTTATGTATATCTAAGCAGGTCTTTAATAATTCTTCCTGAGACATTAATTATGGCTGTGAAACTTCTGGAGTCAAATCCTAACCACAGTCTAAGGTCATTGGTGCTGTTCTGGCTGGAGTGATGAGTTAATCATTTCCATCAGTAACGACTCTGCAGGTCCTTGTGCCTGTCCATGAGGCCTCTCCATGCACCTTCTGTGCTGGTTCCCTGGGCACTGTATGGAGTCGCCAAGATTTTTCAAAGGGGCAGGTGGCTTTGGGTGCCCAGCTTTGGACACTTCAAAGAAGTTTGAGTCCTGGCAGGCTGTGTTCTCTGCACACCATTCCCCAGATGTTTCAGAAAAACAAAGTAATAGCAGTTAGATATTTAATGTCTATAACAATAATAACCATGTGATTTCTTGCAGAAAGTATTTAGAGTACTGCACTTAATCATACATTGCATAGAGTAATTACAAAATTAGTGTCTGTCTTCACAAGCAAGTATCATAATATTATGATGGGTGAAGAATGGATTTAGGCATATTTACTTTAATTTCTGGTTGACAAATTATTATGGCTGTTCTTGAGAAATGAAATAAAAGTGGATGTTTTTTCCTTTTTTATATGATAGATGTGGATGAATGCCAAGCCATCCCTGGAATCTGTCAAGGGGGAAATTGCATTAATACTGTTGGATCTTTTGAGTGCAAATGCCCAGCTGGACATAAGTTTAATGAAGTGACACAAAAATGTGACGGTAAGAGCTTCTAGAATTTTCGTCTGAAAATAAAAGGGGAGAGTCTTCTTTTGGGGACTGCCTTTGCTTAACAGTTTGTAGCAAACTTCCCAGTCTCTTTTGCCTTGAGTATGCAAATAGTGTTATTCGCAATAAATACAAAAAGTGATGCTTTTTCCTAATCTTACATATCGGCCCTGAAACTTTTTTACAGCCTCTTATTCATGTAACATTTCACAGAATTAAAGGTACATCTTACCATTAAACATTAAAACATGAAACATTAAAACTAAAAATACTTGCCAACTGATATATTGCTTTAGAAATGCTTGTGGCACATGTTTCTTGGTGGATCTTTTAACCAAAAAGTGTATATGACTGGAATGTTCAACACATTTTTACCTACTCAGGTAAACTGTATTTAACATATAAGTGGGAGTTTGATACTGCTGAGTGAAGACTGCAGGAATGTGCTCTAAACTCACTGTTACAGCTGCAGATGTTATAGAAGGACAAACATTTTATCTTTACTTATTTGTCATCCTAATTTGGAAGTACAGCAGGTGTTAGATATTAGTATGGAAATTTGCATTGATTATGGAATCTTGCGAATTTTTAACTATAATTTCATAGTACTTTTTCTTTCTAACATAGTAATCAAGCATAGATGCCTCCTTTGCTTTGAGAGAATTTTGACTAGCTGAGGAATATAGCATGAAAATGTGTCAGTTGCACATTATTGATTCATATTTACAGTGAAGTCCACATAATGTTTAAATTCTTGCAATTGATACTACTGTCAGTCACTGGACAAAAATTAAATTAATTGAGCATACAATTTTCATAAATGATTAGTGATTTTGGAATGCCAACTTTCATTACCACAAAGGTGTTTGACTGTGAGAGTAAGGTGTGCATTCACTCGAAATTTTTTAGTCATTTCAGAAGAATTATGACTTATTCTTTCAAAAGAAAAATCTCTATTTCAGGCAAAACTTTATTATTTGCAGGTTAGTGAGAGCAATTTCAGAAGAGTTTGTACACAGCATGGTTTATGTATCCTCTGCCAATGGTTTTGGCAGAATGTAACCTACATTTTGGGCAGAACAACATTGCAAGTGTTTCCTTCTGTGGATGAAGTACCAAGAATGTGGTGAATAGGAAAGAATGAACGTGTGCCTTGTTAAGTATGAGTACAAGAAAAACTGAGAGCTGTGGGCTTGCGCAGGCTGTGTTGCATAAACATTTCAATGGCATTTTGCAATTGCTGAATCATGAAAAAAAACAAAACCAACCAACAACAAAAGAACAAAAAAACCCAGTCACCAACTTCAGAGCTTGCGCTTGGTAACAGTTAAGGGGCTGGACCTAAGAACCTGGTGTAGCTTGCTTTGTTCCCAAATCCTGCCCCAAATTTCCTGCCCCATTTGTGAAATCCCTCTGGAGTGATTGCCTGGCTGCAAAGATAAGATGAATTTTTCCTTCTTCAATTTCATACATGTACATTTTTGAACTTTAGCAGACAATTGCATTCAGTGCATATTGTATGTGCCAAAGAATTTTAGTTAAAGCTGTGTAGGTATTAATATCTTTCAGAGAGTTAAAAGTAGGACCTTTATACCAGTGATAGGAAGTATGATAGAGATTCAACAGTTAAGAGCACGATCATGCAACAACAGAATATCCATTATGGTCTTTTAAGTTATCTCTTGAATTTTATAAGACAGTATGTTTGCTTTCTAGTAATTAACTGTAATTGATTCTGATACATAGTGAATAACATCTGATCATGTCCTTGGTTTAACTTCCTGTCCAGCAAGGACTTCTGGCAGCTGTAACATATCCTTGGTCACTGATTTAGTACAGCGGGGAGGTCCCTGCTGAATTACCAATACTGTTTCTTCAGGGGGTCCCCATTAAAGCAGGATCACGATAGCAATGTTCAGGTAGAGGCAGATGATGAACAAGATGGGAAATGAGGTGTGTTGGCTGAGGCTCTTTTTTAGCATAGCTGATGGAAACCTGTAAAGTGCTATATTATTTCACTGCTTCATATAACCGTTCCTCTGCCATTTGCATTGGTGCTGGGGTAAATATTTTTCTGTGGTGACTTGGGGCAGTAATTTTCCCTGGAGTGACATTTAAGTCTGTGAGCACAGCAAGTGTACTTACCTTTACAGAACTCGCATCCTTAACAACGGCAATGCTGCTTATATGAATGTCAACATTAGTATAAATAGTGAAATACTGTTTGGGTTAGGCTCGACCCTAAAATAAAGAGTGATGATTTTGCTTTTAAAAAGGTCAGACTCTATATAAACAATGGCAACGCTGACTTTAAGATAAACATTGGTGAATTTGAGTCAGAAAATGCTTGAATCGCATCCATTTACGAGTGCATTTTTCTCTGTTAATTAAGGGCTTTTTTCAGACCAAAATTCAATTTCCACATTTTTTGTCACTGAGGGTTTTGGGACTCCTGTGGAGTATAATCCTGGAACAGATGCCAGAAGTCTCTTAGCAGTGCTCCCAGGGCACTCGGACTTGAGGCTTTGGCAACACCCTTGAAGTAGCACTGAACAAAAAGTCACACCCCTTGCACACACCCAAGCGAGGAATGTGACCCACATCAGGACAGCTGGCAAGATGCTGGGGAAGAATGTGTGCACAGGGGGCCCAAAGCCTCAGACACTTAGCATGGGTCAGTCTGCAAGGGTTGGTTACCTGTGTGCCACCCCAGTCTCTCCACTACTTTCCTGAAAAGGGCAGGGGCCACACTGGGGTTAGAGCATCCTGTAATTTACCTAGGAGAAAGGAATTGTTGATTTTTATATTACTGAGTTTTTGTATTACTGTCTTCACAGAAGAAGTAGAACAGAGATCCTCTCTACTTGCTAAAACACTCATTAATGGTCCTGTGGGACTTTGGGTGTTCCCGCATCTGTTGGGGCCGAATTCCAATTTAGGCGTTACATTTAAATTCCTCCAATCGTTTTTGATGACTAGGGTATTATTCACTCCTTGCCTTGGTGTGTTGGGTGGTGTTGCAGTATTTCATCTCCGAAATTTTTGTGGTTGGTGAAATCAGTATTACAGCCATGTGTCTATCTGTTCATGGATCTCTGGAAGAGAGATTGGGTAGAGTCCTGTGATGCCATTTTTTCTAGCTGGATGCTCTCTGTCAGGAGAGCAGCTGGGTGATTGTAAATGGCTGTGACAGGCAGTTGTCATTGATCACTCTAGAGAGTAACCTGCCTTTCTGCTCTACTTTTCTGGCTGTTCTTGTAGGTACCAGGGAAAAGAGTGAGCTGTTTTTAAGCTCAGCAGAGCTCCATGTCCCTAGAAGATGAGAGCAGTGCTAATTAGATACAGCTGCATTTTTAAGACTGTCACTGGAAACTGGGGGAAAGTAACTACACATCACAGGCAGGCTACTGGTGGTAATTAAGGAGCAGTTGGGGCTGACATAGGTTGTTATTCACGTAGCCGCATATAATATAAACTAGCTGTGGAAGAAACCCTTCAAGTTCCCTCTGTTCCTGTGTGCAGTTATGATGAGGTGTAGAAAGGTATTTGTTTGGTTTTCTTCCCGCAGACTTTTGCATTGTAGCTATGATGATGATTAGTATGTGGATTGAGATTTGTTAGTGAAGATGATCATGATACGGAAATTTGATTTTAAAATTGCTGACAGAATATAAGGAGAATTATGGACATGGCCAATCTTCTGCAGCAGATATTTCAGTTACTGTCTAGAAACTTCAGAATATTGACTCAGTGGACAAAGCCAGGAAAGGTAATTTTTGTTGCCCGCAGTCATCCTGCTCTGAGCTATAATCCTGACAGACTTAGTTAACAATACCTGGCCGCTCCATGCTTTCGTGTGGGGGATTTCCAAGGCAAAAACCGAGTGCAATAAGGCCGAGCAATTCAGTAGGTGCTGCCCTTCCCTTTGAGCCCGTGTTGAGCTGGTCCCTCAGTGTGGTGCCAGGAGACTTGTGCTGCTGGAGATAAGTTAAGCTCCGGGTCACTGTGGTCATTGTACAGTTTACTCTGTGGTCCCAACACATTGTTTTTGGTTCTAGTATGCAGAATTCAATCTGAAGGGGTTACACTTTACTTACACTTAGTAAATCTCCTCTGTGGTTTTAACATTTTCACCCATCATTAGTAAAACAAACTCTTTGTCTTTTTGGGATTTACAGATACAATGTTTTCTTAGGTTCTGTTTCATTTTGGTTTATAAGATGTCTAACAGAAGATGCTGATTCAAAACTACTGATTATGCCCCTAAGTATATAAGTTTGGAGGGGTCTCAGACCACACTGAATTTGATCATTAATGCCAATTATAAAATACCTATTCTTGTGCCAGAAGTAATTTAGCTAACCTGCCCCTTATCTCTTTTTGCCTTGAAGATATTGATGAATGCAGCACCATTCCTGGAATCTGTGATGGAGGAGAGTGTTCAAACACAGTTAGCAGTTACTTCTGCAAGTGTCCTCCAGGGTTTTACACAGCTCCTGATGGCTTAAAGTGCATAGGTGAGTAGAATCCTGTAAACAAGAGGACAGTAGGTGTCATAAACATTCCTGAATATCTAAAATGGGTAACAGTGTGCCAGAAACGTATTTCAACTTGTGATCTTGAAATCCTTCTTTTGTACAGAAATACATCACGTGTATATTTATTCTGATATGAGTTTTCATTTTGCAGGATGATTTTTTTCCTCTTTCCCCCTTCGTGACCTTCCCTTTCATTTTCCTTACCACAGTTTTTCTGTTATGCTGTATTTGCTGCCTTGTCTAACCCATCTCCTTGGTATTGTTGCTCTCATGTTTGTCTTTGATTTAGTCCCTGTTATATTCAGCAATCATTTAGAAAAGCAAATTTGCATTCCAGCTGTTATGACCTTAATTCAGGTATTTTTCATTAAAGGAAATAATGTGATAAACCCAGTATGGGACATTTGTGTGTGGTTTCATGGTGCTGATGATTTGGCAGGACTCTCAAGCTTTTACTGTGGCAGAGCAGAATCTGTCTTCCAAGACTGGCCACACCAGGAACCAAAGAACTGTGAATTAAATGACTGCCACTGCAGTGCCAAACCCATGAAAGAACAGTGTTAACAGTTACTGCTTCTGGGAAGCAAGCAGCCTGCTCTGAGGGCAAGTCTAGTACTCAATTAATTTATTTATTTCTCATTTTTGTGCAGGAATTTCTTTTTTCATTGCCAGTGCTGCATTTTGGGCAAAAAACAAATGAAAGGTTTATTTCCTCAGTTCTAGCTTGTTTACTTAAAGGCTCATACATAGTGCCAGCACTGGGCTTCAAGAAAGCACTCTGTGTTTAGTACCCTTGGTAGAAAATAATTTTGGAAAAAAAATTGTAAAAGTCCCAAACTGCACAGAGATCACTAGCAAATGATATTAACTTCCTCAAGAGATCTGAATATGATTATGCACAGAATGTGTTTAATTTTGAATGGTACCATTCAATTTCTGCGGGTTGTAAGAAATGAACTGTATTTCTTTCATCATCAAGAACAGCATTTTTGTAGATTTGATCCATACCATACACTAAAAATGCCAGTAGGAGTTGCTTTTATTGCTTCAGATTAATAGCTTCTAAATGATTATGGATCATTAAATCATTGATGCTTGCACTTAATATTTATAAAGAAAACTCACCTTTCTGTAACAAGAAATTTCTAGAGATGCACAACTTGCATTTGCTCTTTGCTTTTTATAGTCACCACTCGGGACTGCCCAGCATTCACACCCATGTTATATCCCTGCAGTTTCCCAGCATTTTTTACCCCCTGTATTTCTAGGCTGAAGTAGTTCAGCTAAAGAATTGGGGACTTAAATGATGACAAGATGTGATAAATAATATGCCAGTCTATGAGCCATCATTAAAATTTTGGCTTTGTATCTAAGGCCAAACGTGCTAAATGGGAAGCACTATTAATTATCTGCAGATATTCTGGAGTCATGTCTAATATGCAGACTGCATATTTGCCATATTCATGAGGACAGAGCCCAAATCTGTGTTAGTGCTGGGCAAAGCATGTAATCTTGATTTAATTACAACATGCCTGACTGAAGTGAAGAGTGTTGGCTGAACTTGTCTGTTCTGTTAGAAAGGAGGAAGTGCTTCTGAGAAATGGATCCCTCCTGGGACTCAGACTGAACAGCACTGGGGCCAAACATCCAAAGGGACAACCAGGGGTTCCATTATTACAAACCTTAGAAATTAGAATAGACAAAGCAAAGATAATATCTCCTAGAGCTGAAGAGCAGAAACAAGAGTGGGGCATCTCAACCCAAGTCCACAAAGAATGCTGTGAAGAAAGCTGCCCATACTTCCAGCTGACAGAAATTTGTTTGGTCTGTTACTTTTCAATGGTCTTTTTTTAACATTTTTATAAGAGAAATTTTTCTTGAAAATTATTCTCATGGTGATTTTTGCCTTTTCAAAATGCTATGTTTTTAGTAAAAATAATGAAATATTAAAAAATAGTTAAAAAGTTGCTTCTTGCTGTTCTTGCCCGTATTTGTGTGCTTTACTGTTTGGAACAGAAAATGAAAATTACAGAGGGGAAAAAAAAAAAGAGGAAAAATATTCACTTCTTATTAGGAATATGAAAAGATTTGGTATTTTTCTTACAAACTTACTGTCTTTCTGAAAATTTTGTGGCTTTTGGAGATGCTCTTACACCTGTAGGTAGACAAAGGTGTTTGCTCTGTGCTCACCTCTTCATGGCATTTGTGTTCTTGCAGAGATCCCATGTAGCTTCTTTTTCCACTTCTTCCCATTACTGCTTTTAAATGTTTCAAAACTTGGTATTGACCAAAACTAAGAAGGATGAATTAAAGAGGATGATGGTAGTGTCTCTTTGATGACTTCCTTCCTTGCCATGCACCCCACCATCACACCCAGCATCTGCATATCTCTCCAGAGGTGCTGGAGAACATTTCCTCTCCACCAACAATTTGCATGAGAGCTTTATTTCATTTTTAAAAGGTAGATGAAGGAGTAAATGTGTGTGGCAGTTTAGCTGGGTACCAGGAGAAATTGGAGAACCAGTAATAGACCTGAGTAGAATGTTTTTTTTCCGTTTCAGATTACATCATATGATAATAGGAGTGATCTAACTAAAGTTTGGAGACAAAGGCCAGCTGACTCTTTTAGCTATACTGCCAGTCATATCCATGTTCAGGGTTCCAGCTAATAAAAGGCAGAGCGATCACAGACCCTCCAAATATATCCCTATGTGTCAATTGCCTCAAAAATTATAAGAAACTTCTCTGCTTTTTTTTATATCCACTTGAATAGCTAGTAAATTGTGGGAAACACTGGTACTAGACAGATGAATCCACCGTGCCCTTGGATAACTGAGGTACTGTTTCCTTATGGGCTGATGTCTGCTGTTGTAAGATTATATCTGCAACTTCTGTTACATTTTGACAGCAAATATTTGTATAGTTTAGTAACAAACTTCGTCTGGTTTATCATGCAGCATCAAATCACATCACAGTTTATATTGAGTTTGACATTGTGTGACTTATTGTGAAATGATTCCTCAAAGCTTGAGATGTTATCACAAGATTATTTTTATGATTTCTTTTTAATCCCATCCACATTTTCCCTTCCTTCTCCTAGCTTGTGGATCTCTGTGCAGTGTTGTTAGAGCGGAGTATTTAAAATCTGAGTACAGGATGTTCTTTGCACAGCACGTGCTTTCCCTTTTCAGACAGGAAGCCAGCACATCTCCATAAACAGTGTGATGGCACCAGTTAAAGCTGTGTTGCTCTTTCTTGCCTGCAAGCCTATATTGTGTCAAATCACTACATACCTCAGCTGGGGAAGCCATGACTAATGAAAAATGAAGTAATGCTCTGACAGCTGTGATCCTGTCGATTTGTTGCTGTGCTTCAGGGGCTTTCAAATCAAGGCTTAGACAGAATTGGTTTGGTACTGTCTCTAACAGAGATGATGCTGCAATTTTTCTTCAGGGACACGAAGTATATCTTGTTATATACTGCATATATGATTGTATTGTATTTTTGCCTCCATTAGTTCATTGCTGTTCCATATTTCACTGCAGCTTTCTCATAGGAGGTATTACACCTGAATCCAAAGCAGCCCAAATATCACCGAGATTTTTCTGGTTTTTCACCTTTTGTTTTCTGGTTCTTGTAATGTTGCAAGGGCTATGTCATAGATAATGTAAATCTACCAAGAAAAATGGGATATTTCCCTTTTGCCACAGTCCCATTCTCACTGCACTGGTGATGACATCCCCATTTCTTTCTCTCTCTGCAGATGTGCGTCCTGGGTACTGCTTCTCCACGCTGAGCAACGGGCGCTGTGGGAACCAGCTCCCGCAGCCCATGTCCAAGATGCAGTGCTGCTGTGACAGTGGCCGCTGCTGGTCCTCCAGCCCAGCCAGTGCTCCTGAAATGTGCCCCATCAGATCCACTGGTAGGAGTCCCCCTGAGCCCTTGGGAGTGTGGCCGAGCAATGGTTTTCTTTCAGCAGTAAAGTATTCATTAGAGAAGTGCACAGAGTGGTTGATGCTGAGGGTCTCCTGGGTAGATTGTTCAGTCCAACCCCCCTGCACAAGCAAAACCTCCTGTGGCAGGTTGCCCAGGACTCCCAGGAGGGTACAGCAAATGGACAGGAACAACTACTTGTTACTAATTCATATCTTGAAGCCAAGTTATTCTGACCTTACCTGGTTCAGATTTTTTTAAATCAAGTTACTTCCTCTAGAGCCTTCTAATAGATCCCTATTCCCTCTGCAGTTTCATTCTCATTGGGAAACTGGGGTTTTCTTCCTCATGGCAAGCTTTCTAAGGTGCCATGTATTTAGTGAAATTTGACACAGAACGTTGTTTCTGTCTGCTACCAAAATGTGCTGAACTTCATTGCCTCCCTATGCATTGAGATCCCTAGATAACGTGGGGCTTGAATTGAGGGAAGATGGCAAGCAGATTGTGAAACTAAGTGTGAAGGACGGGAGGGAAGATGTTTTTGACATTGTTTAGGACTGAAGTCCTAAGGAAAAGCTTTAGAAAAGGAGAATACAAGAAATTTCAGGATTGCTGGGAGGGTTTACCACTGACACTAAAGACTAAAATTAAGGAACAATATGGGGAAATGGAGTGACACATGAAACAAACTGATCACCTAAGAGCATTAAATAAATGCAAATATCATTATCAGGAAAAGCAGAACTTTAGGCTTTGTTTATTTAACAAATCCTCTGTGATTCAGGAAGAGCTTCTAATGTGTTTTACAGGTGGAAATAGAAGTGAGGTGAAAGTGCTGAAGGCTGAAATTCTCCAAACAGCTTCGTTCTCCAAACATTTACTTTATTTTTCAGTTCTCATTTTTTATATTGTCTCAGGCATTCATTAATCTCTAGCGCTTTTTTCACTATATAATTTCTCTCCCCTGTTGTGCCACTAACTTTAAATTTTGAAGTTTGAAGATATTGGCTGCACAAGTAGTTACTTGTGTATACACAAATTGTGAACATGAATTAGGTCAGCTGGAAATGTACTGTTTAATTGTGATCCTCTGTGTGCATTTTTTGGATCACAAGTTCCAAACCCACACTTCCCAAAGACAAAAGAGTCAGGGCAGGAGGAAAAGTGGGGCAGTAGGGCAGATGCCACTAATAGAGATAAACAATAGGAGAATGTATCACTCTCAGCATATAGACTGTGCTTACAGCAAAATAGATTGTTTTCCCATCATCTGGAAAAGAATGAATTTCATGTGGATCTGACTCGGTTTCTCTTTGGCTACACTCCTTAGACTGCACCTCGTTTGGTTTCTGCTTTTATTGGCAACCTTAATTTTCACAGGGAAAAAGTGTTAGTGTATTTATTCTCTAATTGGCTTTGTCTCGTTGCTTATATTTATATTTCTTTGTTTAGGAGGTTAACTTTTAAGAAATCCAGTTGAAACTGGGCTTTTTTCCCTGTTTAGTATTTTTTTAACTCTGTGGCAAGCTTTCTATTAAATTAACTTGGGATCAAATCCAGAAGTCCTTCTTTAGGTAAACTTCACACTGAGTTCACCAAAGATTTTGCTTGCAAGAAGACTTAGTAGATTAAGATCAGGTCCCCACCTCACTGTTCAATTTCATATCCAGAATGTCAGTTCTGTTAGCTTTTTACCAGCAGTCTCCTGTCAGGTTGTGTTGAGAATATGTGCATTAATGACTCAATTCGCAGAACAAAGCTTGCTACTATGAAAAAAACATATAGGTTCCCATTTTCCAGATTATTTAAGGTTTGTCATTGCTAATCTGAAACACTGCAAAAGGAGGGAGAGTTGGATGAAATGAAGAGACTGCAAGAGTCTAAACCAGCATTCATGTTCTCGTGTTTCAGACGAGTATCGCAAATTGTGCACAGTAGCTGCTCTGCTGCCAGCAAGGCCTGACCTTCCTCTAGCAAGGCCTGACCTTCCTCCACCCCATCCTGACATCATCCCTCCACCCCTCATTCCTGGTGTTTTCCCTCCTCGACAGCCAGAAATTGTCTATCCATCTCGGGCTCCACCACCTCATGGTAAGAAAGAAAGAAAGAAATAACCTCTTCTTGCACTGTGTGCATTTCGCTGCTTTAAAAACATGCATTTCCCGGGAGCGGTGTCCTCCCTTAAGCTGTTGGTATCTTTGCTTACTTTATGTGGACATGTAGGCTCTGGATATCCTTTTAATCAGAGCTTGGTTACCATGTATCTCATGGCAAGTGCATCTTGTGTTTTCCCTGTTAAGATAGGATTTAAAATTTACATTCCCACTGTCTGTACTGGCTCGTGTGTTGTAGTAGTTAGGTTACTTTTGTTCTAAGGCTATCTAAGGATTGTGAAGAGCTCTTTGACTAGCTTTTGAAACTTACTTACATTGAAGAGCAGCTTATTTCAGGTTGTTTTCCTCACTCTCGCTTGGCCAGACGGGAAATGTACTGATAAAAATACTATTCTGCTGGACACTGAGACTGACCCGATGCAGAGAAAGAACTTTTTTAGTGATACATGTGGATGGGTTAGTTCTCTCAACAGGAAGGAGGAAGCCAGAGTAGACTACCAGTATATTCCTTATTCTGTCCCTGCCTCAGGGAGTTTACTACATACCCATATAGACTGCAATAGGCATGTGCCACCTGAAATTCTTGGGCCTAGCCATACCCTTTTGCAAGTAAATAGAAGCTGACTTTGCCTGTGCTCTGTGCAGATGAGAGCACTCTCTGCTTGCACTGGCACCAGCTGAAACTATTTAGCCTTGGTTCAGCACCAAGCTGAGCTAATAAGCCTAAGAGGCAGCGTATGTTAGCTCAGGCCTGACACTGCACTGACGTAGCTGCACAGCTTCTGGTCAGCTGGGAGCAGGGGCAGAGCCAGCCCACTGCCTGCCAAAGACAGTATAGGCATACCTCCCAGGGTTAGCCCTGCCCTCCTCGCTCTGCTATCTGTGAAAAGGGAAAGAACTGAACAACTGTCTGCCTACTCTTTGCTGCTCAAGGCTTTTGGTAGAGTCCCGGCAGTGCCACATACTCACTTTAGGGGTGAGCAGACTTGGTCCTCTTTGGCAGGAGAAAAGATGAAAAGAGACTCAGACTTGCCACAATGTGGTTGTTACCTGTTTTCAGACAAATCTCTTAAGAGTCAAAATGCCATTTTCTCTCCCATTTTGCTGTGTAATTCACATTACCACAGAAGGTAAATGTTGACTTTCAATGGAAAATGCTGCATGAGTTGCAGATTACCAAGAATTATTATAATGAACTCTTAAAATATTTTTCCTACTCTTGTTATTTCAGTGATCTTGCCGGTGAACTTAACTGACTTGTGCCAAACATACCGACATCTCTGCCTTAATGGCCGTTGTGTTCCCACTCCTGGGAGCTACCGCTGCGAGTGCAACAAAGGATTCCAACTGGATAATAGAGGGGAATGCATTGGTATGTGCTTTTCTGCTGTAAATCACAGAGGGGAATTTCATTTTAAAGGAAAAAAACCCACCCTATTCTCCACACAATGTAACAACTCTGAGTTCTTACATTAAAACAGAACCCCCCCCTCCAAAAAAACCCCAATAAATAGACTTCCAAGGACGAACTAGTTTCAATGGCAAATTTATTTTTACAACAGTTTTGTCTTTAAGTCCGTATTTTAGAAATCTTATAACAAAATTATACAGAAGCAAGCATTTCTTACTGTATTAGCCTGTGACTATAATGTGTTTGTTAATGACTGAAAATGGTCTTTTTAAAATATTACCAACTCTGAGTATGTAATGACCTATTGTTAAAAAAAGTCATAAACTTGGGCTTAATAAGATTTACAATTCCTCTTTCACCTTATGAGGAGTACCTTTTTGGGCTCTTGAGACCTTTAATTTTGGAAGTTAGCAAGAGCTTCATAGAAACAAACATCATCTGTCTCTTACAGGCAAGATTTGATTCTGTCAAAATCTATGTCTTCAGTGTGGCTAGGAATATGGAGATGTGAGATTAAGACCTATACCTCTCACACATGCAATAGCTTGTCTTTTTGAATATTCCTTTTTCCTGGCTCCTTCTTAGATTAGAACATGGGAATTTGGTGATGTCCTCTTTTCTTTCAGACTGAAGGACACTATTTCTTCAGCTACAAAACAATAAAATACCTTTACAGGCACGAATAACTTCCAGCAGTCTCATAATAAAACTGTGTGGTCTGTGTTCTGCAGATATTGATGAGTGTGAAAGGAGCCCGTGCATCGGCGGAGACTGCGTGAACACGGCGGGATCCTACATATGCCAGTGTCGGGTCGGGTACCAGAGCACGGCCACCAGAACAGAGTGCCGAGGTAAGGGCTGGCCTCACAGCCAGGGCCGTGTTCAGCCCAGCAGGGAAAATTGTTTCTAAACAAAATGTAACAGATATGTTAAATATGCAGGTTTGTAAAGAAAAATAAATCAGATGCTGCAGTAAAAACAATTAACCTGCCCAAGCTGGCTGTTCACAGACTGGGTTACAAAAAAAAGGCATTTTGTCTTGTGCTGAAAGTATCTTGGCACCATTTGTGCCTTTGAAGTGGAAAAGGCATACTTTTTTTTTTTTTTTTTTCAAATATTGAGAAATTTTTTCATTTGCTACTTGAGGGTCTTGAGGACAGTTAAACATCCCTTCTTTGGAGAAATGCTTTATCTATAAAAGACTGTTAAAAGACTAAGAAAGCTGGGGAGAAAGATAAGTCTTCCAGTGGGTAAATTTAAGATTACACTGCCCATGTGTTGTCCCCATTCACTGTCAGAGAAAAAACTAAACGTAAATTGCAGCAATGAGAACTGAAATAAGATATGGAAAAGTAGTGAAGCACTGGGAAAGTCTAGATGGGGAAGCTGTGGAATCCTCACTAGTGTTATTTTGAAGATCAGGCTCAACAAGAGTCATGATGGTCTTCATCCTGTCTTCCTGTGACAGTGTGGAGCACCCAGCTCCTCAGCAGTTAACCAACCCTCTGTCAGGGGTCTGTCACTCCCAAACTGTCCTGGTGTGGGAATTCAACTGTAAAGGTGGATGCAGTCCTTTATAGTTAAGTCATAATGAGAGACTTCTGGGAAGAGAATGAAGGATTACTTTGATAGTCCATAAGAAATGAAACATCTAAACGATGCTTTCTGTGCTGAGCGCAGGGTGCAGAGCATGCACTCATTCTGGAGCAGAGCGTTTCTGAAAAGCCAGAAGAAAGTTATCTGTGTTAGTGTGCATTTTTTTCTCCTTCCTTTTGCGAATCAGAAAGGTATTTGTGGTGCAGAAGTTCACTGCAGCCCAGGAGGACATGCAGAGCCAGCAGCACTGCTGCATGTTGCTGGGAGGACTGGACCTGATCGCTGCCAAACAGCCATGTTGCGGAAGCATCTTCATAGTTCAGCTGCCTAGTGGTGAGGGAGTGCTGAAGGGGAGTCTCAGCCGTGATGAATTTACTCATGAGTCATTTTTGTCACAGGCTTTTAATTTGACTGATTCATTACACAAACACATGGTTGTCAGAAGCCCAGTAGCTTAATGGCATTTAAGTGTGGTCACTTAGCAGTTCTTTGCAGTCTATGGGAACTGTGCTTGCTTGACAGACAGTGCAGAAAATGCTGCCATGTGCAGAATCTTTGTTTGCTGAAGGAGTTCTTAGGACCAGTGTAGGGAAAAGAAAAAGGCTCATGGGGTGCATTTGCAAAATGTGCATATGACACTGGTGCCTGCCTAAATC
This sequence comes from Campylorhamphus procurvoides, assembly GCA_013396655.1. NCBI lineage: Eukaryota > Metazoa > Chordata > Aves > Passeriformes > Dendrocolaptidae > Campylorhamphus > Campylorhamphus procurvoides. Next base: position 2,482,943 of record WBMV01007169.1, read on the forward strand.
AGATTTGCTGTAAAAGTACTTTGCACAAATGTGTCTGTGTTGATACACTTTAGCAAATGTGTTCCTTACATCTGCTCTTGAGAAATGAAATCTCCAAAATGACCAGATGTTTATCTAGTCCTTGCTCCAAGGTTCCAGGGGAGGATTTTTTCTGTATGATGACTCTGATTAGTGATTAAACGTTGCAGTCTGTATCACAAGCTACTGATTCATTATTAGGATCCCTTACAATTCTAGTAGGAGTTTAGCTGAATGACTATCTTAATTGGAGACATAAGTGAATAAAGTTGTCAGATTGTGATTAGTGATCTAAAAAAAAAAGCTTCTGAATTGCAGAAGTGAGGATATAAAATGGACCTCAAAAAAAAAAAAGTGAAATTTTATTATGATTAGCTATGCATGTTTTGGAGTCAAAGCTTTAACAGCTAATTGTTTACTATAATCTAATCAATATTTCTGAGGAGTTCAGGTCTTGAATGGAAATGACAGAAAGATTTGGATATCTCAGTGAAAGAGGAAAAGCTTTGATTTTTTGCAAATTTTTCTGGGGGGGGAAAAACTGTGATGTTATTTCATAATTTGAAAATTAAACATGTGTCAGACTAGTGGTGGGTCTCTGATCAGCTATGTCTATGTAAACAGTGAGATTCAGTGGTAATTTTCTGCAGCCTGACTTAGGTGGCATTAGATGCACAAAAATACCAAACCTAATGAACTAAAAATCAAAAGACCAGAAAAATCTTGAGATGCTGTGACATTTTGCATGTCCTAACGAAAAAAGCTGGTAGAGTAGCTAAAGCCATGCTCAGGTACAACCTGAGTGCCAGAAAAATGGGGGGAGAGGGGATGGAGCAGAGAGGAAACTCACTTCTATGCATTGCTGGTTGATGATGCTCGTTTGTCAAACGAGGGAGGTTTCTCAAGTCTCTACACTTTTGCCAGAAGCTGCCACTGCCCCGAGCTCTCGTGGAGCAGCTCTTGCCTCTGCTGGCCTGGTTGCTTGCTTGCAAAAGAGTTATTTTCAGGGATTTCTTAGCATCTTCCCACACTGCTAAAAAAGCAAATAAAAGTTCACAGTTTTGGGAGGTGTGAGTTCCCCCTGCACAGGTGTCCAGAGAGCAGGGGCATCTGGGAGGGCACCCTGTGCTCTGCTTCTTCATGAAGCACAGCAGTGTATTTCTGTGGAGAGGGCTCAGGGAAGGGCACCCCCAGGATACTTTTTGGGAAGACAGCGTGGTTGGTTGCATGGTGGATAGGTCTGCATGGGCTGGTTGTGATCTGTGTGAGCGGAGTCCCCTGTGTGCAGGAATCTCTGGGAGATGGTCCAGGCCTTGATGAAGAATACTGAGCAATCTGAAAAATGTCTAGACAGTCTGTCTCAGCATCTCCTCTCCCCTCCTTTGGAGGAGAGGGAGAGCTGCCAGCCTCGTGTGATATCACTATTCAGGTCCTCCAAAGCACTTGCCAAGCACCTCCTGCAGAGAGAGGGAAATGAGGATCTGATGTTTCAAATACAAAGTAAGCAGGAGAAATATCTTCTGAGGTGGGAAAGTCTTGAACTTTCCTCTTATCGTACAAAGCAGCAGCAAAAGACAAGCTTTCCCCCATCTTTTCTTAAGTAGTTACATACTGTTAAATTAAAGTTCAGTGAAAATATTTTAATGATGAACAAAAGTGAATAAAACCCCAAACAATTGTCATTCTTGTTTGAGAAAGCTGCAGGGTACTGTTCACTGAAATTCTTTCACAGCAGCTTGAAATTTCAAGCTGATGAACATTTTCCACCCCCATAACATTCAGTTATGGAAATCAAAATAAATCCTTTTTCAGGTGAATATAATTTCCATGTAGGTTAAAAAACCTTTGGGAAGGGGAAACTGGAAAACATTCCTCTCGAGTATAAAAAAAGAACCCCCAAAATGTTATTTTTCTTTTCGGTTGGCTTTCAGACATTGATGAATGCTTACAGAATGGTCGTATCTGTAACAATGGACGGTGCATAAATACAGATGGCAGTTTTCACTGTGTGTGCAATGCTGGCTTCCAAGTGGCAGTTGATGGGAAAAACTGTGAAGGTAAGACTTTTCTGAAGTTATTCCCTGTCAGTAATTACAGTGGCAAGAGCACATTCATGTCAATGAAAAAGGAAAGGACCTCTGGTGGGGGGGGAAGGAACAAGGAATCAGATTTCTAAATACCTTTTGCTGTATCTGGGAGGGCAAGTGAAATGTCTTTTGCAGCCAGTTCTGAAGCCTTGGCTTGGCAATCCTCAACGGGATGTCTGTCCAGCAGGAGAAATAGCACATACCACTATCACAAACTGCAGTTTCTTTGATGGGAGTGGTACATTTTAAAACACAGCACAAGTCACATGCTGCCTGATTTTACTGTGTGTTTAACAGCATGCTTTATAGGATCTTACTGGGTGACTAGCAATGTGTTTTATGTAGATGCAGTCTGGTCTGACCTATAAAAACGGTTTTAAGAAAAATTTGTAAACATAATTGATGTGTTCCTACCTCCCAGACCTTTAGGAAAGGGGGGAAAAAAGAAGAATGTTCTTTATCATGCTTCCCAAGGTCCTTGGGAGGGTTCCCAATGATCTATTCATACGTTAAAAGAATTTCAAGCACTGTTCTTAGAAACATTTTTGGCAGAATATTATCTCAGTGATTCAGCTCAAAGACTTAATGCCAAAATTCCTGGTTGGGATAGATACATGATTTTTTTTTTTAAATCATAAATTATTTTTGTCTGACTTAGCCTGTAAGTAAAAAGAAAACACACCATGTCTAGAAGTGTAATTTCTGTCCAAGACAGCTGCAATATTAAGGAAAATAGCACGATTCTGAATATATTGTAATGTCATTATGATCCAGTGATTTTATGTGCTAGTAGTGATTCTGTTAATCCTTGGTAGAGACAGACATTTTAAGACTCTGTTTTTTCTGACTCTTTTTTAGATACAGTTTAGCACTATAAGCTGCTTTTTAAATATCTTATTATGGAAGTACATTGACTAAATATATTTGGACATGAGTCTATTTGGGAAAAAAACCCTTTTTCTGATTTCTTCCTTTCCCACCAAATACCATGTGCTAATAGTAATAAGAACCAGGACATCGGCAGTCTGGTAAAACATTTTTAATTCCATTGCATGTGCTGCCAGAATGTCTGTTGCATCTACTTATGAAACAGTTTCATCTCTGGCATTGTAATGCATCAGGTTTTGTTCTTGGGAGTACATGGACACACACACTAATCAGTAAAGACCATGACATTGTGCCATACCTTAATGTAACTGCGTGTAGTCCTTCGGATGAAACTGCTGATTTTTTTGGATGTAACATCCAAAACTGATTTCATTTGTGCCAGGACAAAGTAAGGGCTAAGAGGATATAAAAGCTTACTCAAATCAAGCACAGAATTCTCTGTACTTGCCTTTTCTTTTTCTTTCCTTCCTATTGTGTGAGTAACTGTGCAGGGTTCAGAATAGCAGTGTCTGAGACCTCCACCTTTTCCTATTTCAATCCTTCATGCTATCTCGTTAAGTCAGAGGGTGAATAATGCTATTATGAAGCTATAATTAGTAAGTATCCTTCTGTGTGGCCTGTCATGCTAAATCTAGGGAAGGGACAGGTTGTATTTTCAATGGAAGTTGAGGATGACAGTGCCCACAGAATTGCATGCTTGAGCACAGTGCTGGGAATTTTCCCACATCATAAATCTTAGATGCATCCAATGGAGGTTACAAAAGTTTTCACTCCAAACCCAGATGTTCACTCCTCCCCTTCCAGGTCTGCTTAGTAATGTAAAATTGTGTTTAGCACTTCAAAGAGAAGGCTGCTTCTAACCTAGCTTCCTAGCTTCTCTTTAGATTAAGATTGCAAACCCTCGTCAATGACATCCTTTCTCAGTTTTTCATGGCTTTTACCAACTGGCAATTCTTAAGCTGATTTCTAGTCTGTTTTTCATTTTCTTTGCTCTTTTTGGATGTTAATGATTCATTATGAAAAACAGAGTCACTACTTTGACACATCCCCTAGGACAGTACAGTATGTCCCATCGTGTGTTTCTGATTATCATATACCTCTGACAATTAAGAAAGAAATTAAGGTTTGTCTTAACTAGTAAGAGTTCTTTTGCTTAAACATTATGAGTATTATGTCTATCATGTACATTTTCAGATATGGATGAATGCAGCATAAGGAACATTTGCCTCAATGGGATGTGCATCAATGAAGATGGCAGTTTCAAATGCATCTGTAAGCCAGGGTTCCAGTTAGCATCTGATGGTCGCTACTGCACAGGTGAGCACAATAAATCATGGGTTCCCAAAGCTTGCGAGTCATATCTGTCTGGGTGGCTTCAAGAATCACCTGATTTCCTTACAGTTATCCTTGGGAATAAGAGGTACTGGGCTGAGTTCTCATCAGATATGCTTTTTTAATCAGCTAGAATGATTTGTCATTGTGCAAGACAGTACTCAGTCTTCTCCACAGTGTTGAGCAACCACCCTAACCAGCCAGTGGGAAACATCTTTTGATTAAGGACTCTGTGATCTGACCTAGTTAAACTCCATTTTTTTAGCCTGTGAGGTCTTCTGCAGTCTGGTTCCAGTATATCTCATTTTTTTTTATTGCTTGGCCTTTTAAAGTTTTCAGCCTTTGGCCACCCAAACATCCTGGCTCACTGCCTGCTTCGGGTTTTTTTCCCATTCCTTATTGTGTGTTCCCAGTCAATACTCCAAGGAGTGCCCAGCACTCAGTGTCACCAAGGTGCAGACAGGAGCACCACAGCAAGGTTGTCTTTTCCATTTGCTGCAGTAGCTCAGCAATATTCCCTGTGGGAGGCACTGCAGTGTTCTGGTTGCTGATTATGTCACTGGGGTTTCCCTTCACTCCCATCCGGAACTGCAAGTTTTGTGTGTATAAGGCTTCATGGGTCAGCAATTTTTATGGACAAAAAGCACAAGGCAAAATAAGGAATAGACAGTTGCTGGGCCAAGTTACTTACAGTTTTTCTTTTCAAAAATTAAAAATCTTTTAACTCTTGGAATTAAGGCAGAAAAGGTCCTTGATTACACTTTGGCAAATTTAAAAAAATGTCACATTGCAGGATCTTGTTGTGGACCAATAGAAAAAGTAAATGTTTGAGTAAATAATTTGGTTTTGAGAGTTAGTGCTTGAATGCTGAATTAATTTGATCCTTTTGCTTATTGAATACTTTATCAGTCTAGGATCTGTACTGAGTGGTGTCTAGACTTAGACTTCAGATCCAAATCAGGCCAATAAATCCTGTAAAACACCTGGAAGTTCTCTTTGTTAACTATTGCCCTAGGTATGTAGAGCAGTGCTACCCAGCCTTCAGGTGGGGGAATCAGGTAATTCTAATGAGAGACGACCCCATGCTGGCTCAAATAGGTTGCTTTGATTGGGATGTTCTCTAGTTTCTTAAATTAAATACTGTGCAGATCCATACAAGAGTCTCCTTCACTTAACAGCTACTGGTTGTGTTGGCTGCAGCCTTCTTACACTTAGAGCAAGCAGCTTTATTTCCATTCTCACCTGTTTTCCAGGTGGTAAGTCTGTCCTTTGCCAAAGCTTATTTTCCAGCTGGTCTGTGTGGGATGGCAGCAGGACTTCAATGCCCATCAGGCTTTGGCACATCAGCCAGTTGTGCTCTCAGAGACTGCTCTGTGTCCATAGCAGGGATGTGACTCACAAGCCCAACCAAAATGCTTGTCTTGGTTTTTGACTTGAGTATCTTTTGGTATCTTTGTTTGTGTTGGTTACGTCAGTCTCTGCACTGGAATGCCATCCAAGAGGGTGGTATCTCCACCAGACTGCTTAAAACACAGCAATACCCAACTTTACAGCCTCTCTTATGAGCCTGCTGGCTAAACAGGAGTATGGATACAGTCAAAAAGGGGTTTCTGGCCCTAGAGAAATGTTACTTCTGTGCATCAAAGGAGGAATATTTGAAAATTATCCAAAATTGCAGGGAACTCAACTGATTCCTACTGAAAGTTGGAACAGACCTTATAGTTAAATGAAGGATTTCTCTGACTGCTTTTCAACACTTACAGTAAGCCTTGCTCTTTATGAATGAGCATGCAAACATTCATTATGTGTTAAAATTCCTGTTGGGTTAAAATCGAACCAGTTTTTGAGTCCTGGACACCCTAATTACATTTTTTACCCACTTCATATTTGTCTCCTTTCTTCCACTTGCGCAAAATATCATGAAACAATTCCCAGGTCTTTCGTGGCTAGAGGAGCACAACTCTCTCCAGTCACGTTACAAAAATTTGATCTTTAGTATTGTGCATGTCCTGTGTATTTTGATGTTTGTCCTTATTGAGTCCTTTCTGGACATGCCAAATATATGGAGTAAATAGTTTGTGTCCTACAGAACTGTTAGTCTTTGAAACTCTCGTTGCTCACACTGCCTTACCAGAATGTTTGTGAAGTGCATGCATTGATGTGACCCAAGCTTAAACTGTAAGCTCCGGCTTGCACATGCAAGGAGTGCCTGTGCACACTGGAATGTGTGTATGCACAGACTGACAGTTCTGCAGCAACCTGGCTTCCTGCCTGAGCAATTTTGATAGAGAGCTGAACATGTGTTTTTGCCAAACTCTTTAGAGGATCAACACAGGAATATGAATGCAGCTCATTGCTTCTGTAACCAGCTCATTTGATGCACTCTAAGCTGAATATTCAACTATTAAGAAGGGCTTCTAACCCAAAGATGGGGATAATGTAATTGGCAGTTCCATAAAATTGGAGTTTAAATAAAAGTACAGGGCATATGCTTGGCTGTCTGGTAAAAAATTCCACTTAGACTTTCTGTAGTTACATGCCAAAAAGGAATGTTATACCACAGTCTTGTGTATTCCCTGAAATAGACATACTAAACTTATTCACCATTAGCTTCCTTTGGTGATGATTTGCTGATGATCTTTCAGAAATACACTGAACAGGCAGAGGTTTGAAGCATTATTTTTGTTCCATACATTGTTTCGTCTTTAGATCAGAAAGGAACTCCCCAAACTGAAAGTTATTACAAGGCAACTGAAAGTGGTAGTTTAATAGTCTGAGTAAATTTTTCCTGGTTAAAATTAGAGGACTTAGTGTGCCCAGCTAGCAGTACTGAGCAAGCTAAGCAGAAAAGGCAAAAACTCATTGAACATGGAGAATGAATCCATTAGTTGGTTTTCTAGAACCAAGTTGAGTATATTTTAAGTTGTTCAAGTAGTGACTTTTACCACAAAAGACAGCAGAGCCTTCTCAAGGTTAGAAATGTGGACTTTATGCCTACATGTGAAGTTGATTTACTGTGTGGAATCTCAGCCCTGGTGAAAACAGAGGCTTTTTGCCCCATCTTTACTGGAACCAGCTCTGCAGCTGATCTGTACCACTATAAGTGACCCCCTTTACTTTTCTAAAAAACATCTGTAATAGTATTTCCAATACTTTTGTAAATTGGTGCGAAAGAACAAGGATTGCATATCTCATCCTTTACTAGTTTACAAAATCTTTTTTAAAATGAACTACCAGAAATGGGGAAAAAAGTAGTTTTTCCTTTCTATTTCTATAAATAGCCTTAAAAAAGGAACGTTTTTCTTCTTTTTGTTCTTTTTTTCCCCCTCTGCTTTTACAGGAATCTGTATCTGTCTCAGGAGTTCAGGGTTGTCTGACAAAATAACTGTCTACACTGTTAAATAGTATGGGCACATTTTGAATCCCAACTCTCTGTAGTTTTTACCTGCACTGAGTAAGGACTAAATTTAAAGTGGGAAAAGCAATTAAGATTTGTCTCAACTAGAACAAAAGATTGCAGGATGAAGTAGAAATGAATTGAGCCCCTGTACTTAAGTATAGCTTTTATTTTAAAATGCAGTTAGAAAAAGGAATCTTGGATCACACAAACTGTATTTTATGCCAAACAACACAAACTAAGTAAAACACAGAGGTGTTTCACTCTCAATTTGCCCTTTTAAGGTCAGAAAAAAGGAAATTGTCACACACACTGTCTCTTGTATATGTTATGGACAGTTGTTATGAAGTGATTATTTTATAAAGGTTATACATCCAAACAATATTTTAAACACTCCTTTTCTTAATCACTTCTAAAATGATGGCATGCTCTCTCCGTCTAGAGAATGATCTTACTATTAACAGGATATGTAATCTTTAGAATTCTTTCACTAATTTAACATCCCTTTGTGATAGTCTAATATTGTAAGGCTTCATTCTTGTATTTCATTGCTACAGGGCCTTATTGTTCAATGTACCATTGTTGGGCAAACATGGCAGCTTGTGCTGGGCAATTGCTCCGGGCTCAAATCATTAACAAATTCCTTTCAAGGCTGGAGCACAGTCTGTTCGTTGAGAGTTTATAAAATGGGCTGTAATGAGCATCTGATAGGGAAACCCAGTTGTCATGCAGATCACCAGAGACACTACTGTGGGCAGGCTCTGACTGTGGAGATTCGGATGTGCTTCCCAAAACCCGACCCACAGCAGGAGGAAGGGAAATTCTTTGGTGGCCCTGTGAAGGCACCTTCTGGGGGGTGAAAGGTTTCAGTTTGCTGTTTGGACTGATTTCTTACAGCACAAACTGTTCATATGGAAAGGGGATGTCCTGTTATATATTGCATAAGTTCTTTGTGTTAGCAGTCACAGTTTCCCCCTTCCTTCAATTATGATTTTGCCTGAATGATCCTTAAATCGGAACATGTACCTCTTGGGAACAACTTAGGAAAATGTAGCCCCTTTTCACTCTCCAAAGAAAGCAAAATTGTTTTGTTCTGTTTATTTCTCCTGAATTTCTCATTTTCTTACTCTGTTTCACAGAACGAATTCATCACGATTCCTAACAAAACCTTTACTTGAACTAGTTTCCTTTTACACTTGGTATTTTTTTAGGATACATTGAAAATAAGCTGCACAAATGCAAGTTTCAGCCAGGCACTGAACACTATGTAATTTAATTTCTAATAAAGCTCATTCTGTTCTCCAACAGACATCAATGAGTGTGAGACAGATGGAATATGCATGAACGGGCGCTGTGTGAACACTGATGGCTCTTTCAGATGTGAATGTTTCCCTGGCCTTGCCGTAGGACTGGATGGGCGCGTCTGTGTTGGTAAGACACGCTTAATGCGTGGGGAGTCAGAGCTAACCAACATTAAGGCATCAATGCCAGACTGATGGACACATTGAGTTTGAATGTAGAGTTTACCATTTTTTCATGGATTGGTGGGTGGTAGTTATAGTGGATACTGATAGCTCTGGGATATTTACTGTAATAGCCCATTTTGCTCTTTTTTCATTTCCTTTGCATTGAAAGTGAAAAAAATGTGTGGGCCTGATCACAAGGTCAGGTAGACTATACAGCAGAGAGGTGACTAGAGCTGTAGCAGTTTTGAGTCGGTGAGAATTTGCCCAGTTTCTGTCAATGTAAAAGTTTTCATTTGTCACTAGGCCCGAAGATTTAATTACTTGCTCACCTCTTTTTAACATAGGATATGTCCAGTTTTCTGCCTCTCTGTACAAGCTTAGTGTTTGATTTTAAAATACTAATGTGCCAGCGAACCATTTATGGGCCAGTTTTTTTTGAAGTGAGAGTTAAGCACCGATTGTTCACTTAGTAGTTCACTAGTTCATGTTAAGTCATTAAATTCAGTAACCAGTTTGTATGTCTGAATTCTTGGGAGCATGAGGAAGAAGAATTTTCTGTCCCGAGTGGAGGGAGTGTGTAGATGGCTGAAAAGCATAGGGAAATAGTGAAAGGTATTTTGTTTAGACAGCTATTTTACAGTGTTTATGACAGCTGAGCTCCGTTTAATACTGTTATAATTGATGGCAGTGTGGTTGGCTGTGGCAGGATTAAGGGAGATCTCTTTGCAGATACACACATGCGAAGCACATGCTACGGGGGCTACAAGAGAGGACAATGTGTGAGACCATTAACGGGAGCAGTTACCAAGTCGGAGTGCTGCTGTGCCAGCACTGACTATGCCTTTGGAGAGCCCTGCCAGCCCTGCCCAGCACAAAATTCAGGTATGGTAAATCTCATTTTAAATTAGATTTAAAAAAAGTTGATAAACTGATTTTAGAAAGGTAAAATGCAGTTTTGTATTAATGTAGTGCCTTAAATCAGAAGAGTTACATTGTTGTATAATGTTAGCTATTTTGATCAATCTTGTATTTTGCATGTTATAAGAGCATGGGAACTAACTCTTTAAAGCAACAGTAAATTACGATATCTGGGTCTAGAGTTGTTACACACATTAAAACAAACAGGACATTTTCAGAAAACAAACTGAGTTTTGGTAGGTGTAGATAGCAAAAAACATAATTTTGAACTCAAGTTAATGGAAAAATCTTGATTCAAATCCTCATGTACACCTGACAGTGAGATGTTTACTGTCTGAATTCTGTATTCTTCAAGTGGGAAGACATTTGACCCCCTGTGCCTCTCAGAAATTCTTTGCAAAAGTTTCTGCCATTCTAGACTGAAAGTTTTGCTGATGCTTTGATACATATTTTAATTTGGAGCTTTTTAAGGATAAGAGATAACATGTCTTTGATCTGCTGTGAACTCCTGAGGAGAATCCTGCTAAATTGAGTTAAATATGGGCTAGATTTATAGGAAAAAAACTTTGTTTCCTGGTCACTTTGAATTTGCACCTTGAGTAAGGACTTGGACATAAGAGTTCTGGAGAATTTTGCTGTGGATATATTATGGTTCATTTGTCTGGGAGGGCCAGCATGAGGTTTATGTCTATTCCTAAATGCCATGGTTCATCATGTGAAGTTTTCACTCATCCATCTTCATAAGCAGATGCAGACCCTGAATCTGCTAAAATGTTTCACAGGTTCAGAACACTGTGAGGTTATTAATGTTTTCAGAAGAACTGAAAAGCATTTATTTCGTTCAAATAACTAATTGTCATATTGTAAATGGTGATGCTGAAAGCAATGAGCTAAGAAGGAATATTCCAGTAAGTATTTTAATTTTTTTTCCAGCTGAATATCAGGCTCTGTGCAGCAGTGGAACTGGCATGACTGCAGGAGGAAATGGTAAGATCACCTAATGTAATCCAAGTTATAGTAGTTCTGTCTCAAAGTGTTACTTTGATAGCCTTAATTTGTTAGACATGCTGGTGGGGGTGATGACAGGAGAGAATGGGAGAAAGGCTTAGTCAAATGCCTGTTTACAAGACATTAGAACAGTTTAGGGTGAAAGGAACAGAGCATGCCATTTCACCAGTGCGTCTGCTCTGGGTTACATCGTGGAATCTGTGTGAGTTCAGTTATAAAATAATGCAAACTTGTGAGAAGTGTTATTATCTACATGACTTTGAAATCATATATATAAATCATATTTGCATATTTCAAGTGAAATCATCCTGAAGAATAAAGCCATGTTGAACATTGAGCTTTCTCATTTTTTTGTCTGTCAAAATAGTCCAGACTGAGAGAGTTTGGCTAATTACAGAGGAAGAGGAAATGATTACAATAAAACTTTTGTAGTCATAGAACTGTGAAACTCCAAACCCTTAAGTCAGCCAATGCTCTCTTGTAGATTTGCTGGCAGTAGACAGGGAAAAGCCCTTGGAAAAGAGGGATATTAATGCTTTGGCAAGTGCTGCCATCTGGAAATGCTATGAATTTGGAGATATGGGGGGTACATGGGCCTCTCTAAATCTTTTGATCCTCAGTTTAATATCCCAGTTCTTATCTACAGTTGAAAGTCCCTTAAATGACTGTGGGCTAGAAATGGTCTTCAGTTAGTGTGAAAAGAGATTCTCCTTTCTCATGAGTGAGAACATTTAGGTGTGAATTTCCTAATCAGAACTACACGATGTAGTAGTGTGGAGCAGCCAGTGTGAGTGATATTGAAAATGTCTTTTTCTAGTTTGGAGAATTAACCCTCACAAACCCTCAACAGGTGGCTCTGACATTCATTATTTTTCACCTTTATTTAGATATTAATGAGTGCTTATTGGATCCCGATCTTTGTCCAAATGGAAGGTGTGAGAATCTGCATGGAACATACAAATGTTTTTGTGACCCTGGATATGAAGTAGATTCAACTGGGAAAAACTGCATAGGTATGAAATATCCCATTTTTCACTTTGAAGTTTGGTGCTTGTTTTTATGCTCTTTTACCTTTTTTTTTCCCCCCACTGTTTCAGCAGATCCACTAACTGCTTTTGTGATGTTTCTGGGTGTTTCTGCTGAATTCCTGTTCTAATTTCAGTGCTTTGCAATGCTCATAAAATCCTCCACTCTGAGGCTGTAAGGAACTGTTGCTGTCAGTGACTCAAATCACTGGCAACCTGGCCATAAATATCCTATTCAGTTATGTCCACTGGACATGCACTCTACAGTACCAATGCTTCTCAAAATCAAAAGAAGCCATATCCTGCAATTACAGTGCACCACAGGGGAGCTCTAGAATCACCAGTGTACTAGATTGCCTCCAAGAGCAGGGATTTAAGTAAAACTCCAACTGATCATGACAAAATAAGCATCCAGTACACCACAGAAGGCTTACATGGTTTATCCCAACCCTGACTTTGGGGAAAATTCCTTTCAACTTTCAGACAGGGCTATTGGTTTAAGTGTGTTAAGTGTACTGGCCAGATACAGGAAAGCTTATTGTCATTGGAAGCACCAGCAGAATCTCGTGGCCTGGTGTCTCTGGCTAGGGCTGCTTTCCTGTGTTGTACAAGTGAAAAGTATCTAAAGCCAAATTTTTTTATGAGAGAAGTGACCAGTGGAAGCATTGTGGTATGGGATAAAAAGAATTCAAATATGTAACAGGCCAGTCTCTTCTCACACTATTTGGGATGTAAAAAACGATCATCAGATGCCTGCAGACTCCTATTAGAAATTTTCATTCTGGTAATTCTCTTGTTCCATTACACAGTCCCATCAAAAGCCCATAACTTGAAAGCCCTTAGATTCCTTTCTTCCACTCCTGCATTGGTGCATTGTTCCAGACCTCCTTTGCATGACTGATTAGAAATTTTTTCTGGTTTTCTGTTAGAATTTATTTGTGACCATTTTATTACCAGCTGATGTTGTGCTAATATTATTCTTTGACTTAGCACCATGTCAGCACTTATCCCCAAAGTATTTATAAAGAATCATCGTATCCTTTCTCAGACTCTGTTGGCTAAACTATCCAAATCCACACTTCCAGTCTTTTCATAAAAGCAGAGACTGCAGCCTTCTCTTGAACATGACTGATCTGACCAGTGTACAGTGTTCTGATGAAGTCTGACCAGTGACTTGTGTAGTCATGCCAGAAATTCTCCATTGCCCCTAGGAATATCCTGCCTAAACTGATTCTAGAGTGCATTAGTCTTCTCTCAGATATATGTTACACTGTGGGATCAAAGTCAGCCTCTAATTGGGAGCTACATCCAGAGTTTTCTCACTGGCCTTCAACTGATGAGTTCTGGTTTCTAGCATGTTATTGTTACTGGTCCCTAATTGCAAAGTTTTGAATGTTGGTGATTATATTTCATCTTATTTTTCTCATTCACGTTGTCAGGATTAATTTAGCCGTGCCTGGTTCTCTGTATTGGCAATAACTTCCAGCTTAGCATTGTCCACAGTTTTTAATTCCATTCATTTTTTATTTCTGCATTACAATAAATATTTTATAGGACCAGTCCCAAGACTGATTCCTGAAAGGCATTTCTAATACCTCTCTTCATCATGATTACTCTCTTTTTTAATGTATCCTGCTGTAATCTCTCCTTTATCCAGCTGTGGAACCACCTTGAAGTTCTTAAATTCCTTCCTGTTATCTGCAGCTTACATAATAATTTTATTTGGGTTCTGTATTCTCTACTTAAACCTAAACAGCTTAAGTCATCTGTGTTATCCCAGTCTAAACTATCCACTATCTTTGTTAAAAAAAAAAAAAAAGATGATCTGTCTTAGGTAAAAATCACACTGTAATTCATCCCATTTTCCCATTTGCTTCTTTGGCTTTAATTATCCATGTCCCATTTCGGTGTCTGCTGTAGCTGATGGCATCCCTTCTCCTCTCCCCATCCATCAGGGAGTTTTCCAGCTGCTCCCCAGCCCACCCTGTTGTAGCCCACATCCATGCTCTATCACAGCTGTTTCCCATTCTTCCATAATGTTCCACCTGGCCCTCTCTCAATTTTTCTGAACTCCTGTGAAGCTTCCCACATGGTCTGTTTTATTCTGCAAGTCTCCCTTCTTTTCCTAGCACTTTGCTGTTCCCAGCTGCTGCACTGACCCTCTGAGTCCTCCCAACTTCTCTCAACACTTTCTGAGGCCTCTCTGACTTCACCAATTGTTCCTGTCTGCTCTTGGGGTCTCTCTTGGTCTTCACCTGCCATTCATGGCCCACTGCCACCTTCTTGCAACTTCTCTCTGATGACCGCAGTTCTTCCAAAGATTTCCTAAGGGTACTTGAAATTCAGCACTAACATTTCTATTTAAATTTTTCACCTCTGAAGCAAGTGTATACTTACATTAGCCTTGTTAACCATAACATCTAAGATAGTTCAAAGCCCGCTTGGAAAAAATGGTGTTTTAAAGACCAGGATGATCAGCAAACTTTTCCAAATCAATCCTCTCCTTGTTTGTTTCATGACTGCAGGGTCTGCTGTGCAGGGACTCAGGGACTGCACAGACCTAGTCCACAATACAGGCAGGATGAAAGTGTGATTCCCAGCTTTGGTTTGAACTGTGGCACGGCTGTCACATATTATGAATATGTGAGGAAAGGAACCACGAGATCTTGTCCAAACCTGTTGTCTACTAAAAGAATCATTTAGTATTTATATTCCACACACTCACCCCCTGCCCCATTTGTCTCCTCTGAAATGTGGCTGTTGGGAGGGAAATTCTGTCCTGACTTCTATTTTAGGAAAGTTTTATTTCTTAAAAGATTCTTTATTTTCATTGTAGACATTGATGAATGTGCACTGAACATGCTGCTTTGTGACAATGGGCAATGCAGAAACACCCCAGGAAGTTTCACCTGCACCTGTCCGAAAGGATTTGTGTACACTCCTGATCTAAAGACATGTGAAGGTAATTGGTAACATTCCATTTCATCCTAGTTTTATTCATTTGAATTGTCCTCACATTGTGCCAGAAATCCTTTGAACCCTGATGAGGATATAATGTGTCAAACTATAAAACCCCACCATAAATAAATTCTATGGAAAAGTAATAGATTGAGGAGCAACAATGCCAAAATAAAACCATTAGATAACCTCATGGAATAGTCTGTGCTAGGTCTGTGCTAATTTGCTCCTTATTTGCTACTACCAGTGAGCCCACGCTGTGCCAAGGGTGAGAAAAATGTGAGAACCAAGCTTTACAAATCTGTCATGTGAAGAAGAGAGCCAAATGGCTCCTTGTTTGAACCCTTTTAGAGCCATGGAAGGGTGTGTGTCAGATCACTGAAACAGCACAGTCCATCACCACAAAGCAGGGTGATAGCTGGATATCACTCAAAAATGAGATGCTGCTTCCAAGTTCAATGATTTCACATTCTGACATGTTGGTGTGTCTTTAGGACACATGCATCATGGGTCTCTTGTGAAGAGTAGAAAAGTGGAGTATCAGGAGGCCTCATTATGAGGAACACTTCTCTTTTTCCCTGAACTGCAAAGAGCCACATGTATTTTTGGTAATGCTTTCTGGCACTAATGGCAGTGTGTTTCTTTTCTAGATATCGATGAGTGTGAATCTAATCCCTGCGTTAATGGAGTGTGTAAAAACACACCAGGCTCTTTTGCTTGTGAATGTTCTCCTGAAAGTACTTTGGATCCAACCAGAACCATCTGCATAGGTATTTATTCTTCTGAAAATTTTGTGTTTGCTGGTTAAAAATGTCTGGTGACATGTGAGCGTTATACACCAAGTTTATATCATACTTTAAAATAACATGTGGATAAATTTAGTGGAAAACATTTCAGAAACAATATTGAGAAAGTGTTTGTTTTCACCATTACTATGGGTTCATGAAGTGCACTCAGGAGCGTGGTGTTCTTCCATGTCACGTTTGAAAGAGAGGTGAATCTTTATTGTAACCAACACAGAAATGCTAAGACTGCTTCTTCTGTGCTCACCTGCTTAGTTTCTCCTGCAAGAGGGGTGAGCACATTCTCATTATGGGCTGCCCTCTGGAAAGACCACTTTGCTGTTTGAGACAGAGCATGGACAAGTTACACACAGACCAGACCAGCTCAAGAGCATCCACAGACAATGCTGTGACTCAGATACTCTGTGGACTCATAATTTCTTCCCTTGCCTGTTTGGAGGGACAGTAATTTTTGGCTCTTGTTTAGTCAGTGAGGAAAACTGTGAAACTACAGCTGTCTCATCCTTAGCTGTCCCCTGCCACTCCCTGTATGGGAAGATCAGATATCCGGACTGGGGGATCTAGTACATTAATGGAAGATCAACCAAGGGTTCATATCTACTCTGTTCTTCTGCATGTGCCTCTAATTTGAGACATAATAAATACAGTGACTCAAATCTTGGATGGTATTGACAGATTCCCTGTTAAGGACAAAAAGCATAAAGTAGGATTTGCAAGGGCTCTCTGCTGGGATGATTTCAGGCTATAGTCCAGCATAGAGAAGGATAAATTAAGGGATTTTAAAATAAATTTAGATCTGATGGGGTAAGTTATAATGGAAGGATGATTCATTTTCGTGGTTACTTTCAGATGTGTTTGTAGATATAGCAATGTGTAATGCTAAACAACCTGCATGACAATAATTTGGTTTTTTCCAAACAGAAACTGTTAAGGGTACCTGTTGGCAGAACATAGTGAATGGAAGGTGTGAAATAAATATCAATGGAGCAACTCTGAAGTCCCAGTGCTGTTCCTCACTAGGTGCTGCTTGGGGAAGCCCATGTACACCATGTGAACGAGGTAATGGTCTTCATTTTCCTCAGGAGCCTAGGACTTTTCTTCTTCTGGGGCTGGCCCTGGTTATTGTCATAGAAGTTGGGCACAAACTGGGCAAATAACTTTACTTGTTCCGTTATCAAGCACCTTATTCAGTCTGAAAAAGAGAATTGTTAATATTTGAGAGGTAGCATGTAGCTATAGGAGGTTCTAACCCTGCATTTTACAGTAAATGTTTTACAAGTTTGAACACTGAAGGGAAGGGACCACACCTACAGTCTGTAACTTGGAGCATTACTTTAGCATGGTTTGTTGTAATTAGTGATCTACAGTTCCTAATCATGTAGCAATAGATGCATTTTCCCCAGAGGTTCCAAGAAAATGTTCACAACAAATGGATCTTTGGTGTGGTAATAGAGGGAGGAGAGGGAGTAGCCCTTGTTATTATACTCTGTAGATTAACTGATGACCTACAGAATCACACAGTTGATCAGGAAATGGGTTGAGGTTGCTGCATGTTCATTTGATAACTGGGTTGAACTGTGGGATGGGCTGGGAACCCAGGGATAAGCTGAGGAATGCAGAAATGTGTGTGGGTTGTTATTTCTATATCCTGAAAGCTGCTGGTTTGTTCAGAACTTTGGTTTAATTCATTCTGTATATTCTAACAGAATTCATCCTCATTCATCCATGGTAAATAGGGCTGTAATGTGCTGTGATCAAGTGAAATGAATTAATTGGTTTGAATGAAGCAGAAATCATGACCACTTTTGGGTTAGCCAGCTGAGACATATGGGAAGCAAAGAGGATAATGGCTGACGCTGTATATAGTTTATGTAGTTGCTCCATTTTCTCCCTTTATTATTTCAGAAAATACTGGATACTGTCTAAGCACTCAGACTTCTCATAGCAATAAACTAGATAATGTTTCACATGATGAGTTTTGCACAATAAGTTAATGGCCAGTTTCGGACTGCAATGTTCTGAAAGTTCACTTTTGTTTGTTTTACAGACCCAATATGTCAAAAGGGATATTCGAGAATAAGAGGAACATTGTGTGAAGGTATTTATTGTTGCCTTAACATAAATCAGAGCTTGAAGGAAAAAATGCCAGTGTTTTGATTTAAGTGGTTAATTTAGCATAGAGGAACACTATGCCAAATTCTTACCTCGTGTGGTTCCATTGACTTCATTACAGTTATGTCAAGGATAAATTTGGTTTTAGTTTGTTTAACATTCCTACATACAGTTTATCTCAAAGTACACATTTGCAAATATAATGTCGACCAATATAAGATGGTTCTCTCTCTTCAAATACTGTTAACGGAGTAACCTGTTTGGCCAAAGTGTGCATCTTATATGTACTGTAAAACATGGCATTTTTAATACAGTGGTATGACAAGTTTACTGTGCTTTAGAAAAAGAATGTTTAAAGGCTATAGTTCACATTAAAGGGCTTTTTATTCCTTAATCTTGGCTTTCTCCCATACAACATTATACGAAACCTGGCATGTTCCAAAACAGTTTCATTGTCTTATTGACCGAAAAAAAAAAGGCATCAGATCAGGACACAGTTATACTTTGGTTAAAGAAAAGCTTAAAGATTCTTATTCTCTAAATGTGTAGCTTTTTGCTTGGTATGAGATGACTCTATACTATTCTGTGAGAACTGAAGGTCCCACCCTATTTCATCTTCATCTGAATTGATTTGAACCCCTGGAAAAGTACTACATATTTACATAATGTGCAGAAGCACAGAGAGTCTCAAACTGCTGTGGGTCATCCTGACTGACAACATCTGACATGACACTGCAGTTAAAATATTTTTTAAAAATTACTCCCATATGTAGCTTCCATAAAGAAACATTGTTTTTTTCTTTAACAAAAAATAAAAAAAAATAAAAAAGAGGAACACCCTCACACATAGTCTTTGCTTTCCAAATGATGACTGAATACCTTGGCACGTCTGTGCTGCAGACCCACTGTACATAACTTATCTGACCTCAGCAACACTTTCTGGAGTGTGTAAGTGAAAGAGAAGAAAAAAAAAGTGGCCCCACCTATCTCTCTTCACAAGGAAAGTCTTAGAACATTTTCAACACTGCTGGGATGGAAAGTTTATCCTTCCAAGATGTAGACATAACTGTTTTCAGCATTTCCTTTACCAGCACTTTGGATTACATCTATTACATGCTTTAATCTTTCTCATTTCAATGGGACCTGCATAGCCCCAGGTTTTTCAGAGTAGTTTCCCTTGCTTGTAACATTACTGAAGCCTTATTTGGTTTTCAACCAAAGTAAGCATTTTTCAAGACAGGGAAAGGTCTCTAGGAAATTTACTGGCAAGTGAGAGACAGGACAAGGGAGTAAGTTTAGTTCCCAAAAGGTGATACTCAGTTCTCCCATACACAGCCCGTGTGAAATGAGTAATAGACCTTGTGCAAGGAAATAAGCAAACTAAATTGGCAGTGCTCCCCTCGTTTACGGGTGAGCCCTGGAGTTGTCAGCTGCAATATTGCTCACAGTCTGTGAACAGTGTTTCAGTGGTTTCTAATAATCCACTGGCTTAACTTCCTACCTTCCAGTCAATTTGCAATATCTGTTCAAGACAGAGGCCACTGATTTCTCCCCCTCCATGTTTATCCTCCGTCCCACTCAATGTGGTTTGAACTGCAGAGTTTGTTTGCACCGGGGGTTTTGTCTGGAGGCCACTTCTTGATCACTCTGTACAGATTATCAGTCGTTCTATTCTCATTTCTTAAAAATTATCCTGCTTCACGTTTAGTGAGGCTTTTTCCTAAAGGCACTTGTGAAGCATGTGCTTTTCACAAGGAACATGAATGGGAGGACCCCACACTCAGATTAGTCAACATTTATTTATGCTCAGGCCAAGCTAACACATTTAATCAAATTATCCTTAACCAAAGTGCTAAATTTGCCTTTTAAATATAGAAATACAGTCTTTACTTAATGAAGTTAAACTCTGTCTGCAGTCATAAGGAGGTTAATATATATATAAAATTGCTAATTGCTGACAAGGTCATAGGGCCAGATTTCAAATGGTGGTGTAGTTTCCAGGCATGCAGAGGTGTGCCTGATAAGACAGAAATATTAAAATTAAGTAAAAATATAGAAAACTTTTTAAAATCTCAAAAAATACAGCATAACCTAATCTAATTGGAATAAAATATAATGTATTATGCACTTACCTTTGTCTTTCTTTGCCCATTTGCTTCAAAAATCTGGCTCACAGTGAGTATGCAAATGGATATAATTTTTTAACACCCCTCCCTTTTGAGTTTGATTTCAATATGTGTAGAAATGGCAAATGGCAACATGTATTATTTCTGACCATCAGCAGTTTTCTGTAATTAATTGGTTCTGGCTTATGTAGGAAATAATAAATGTTTTCAATTTTGTCAGGCCATGTGGACTGCTGTGGTTTTGTATTTTATCCTAAAAAATATTAGAATGTTAATATTTTTTTCTAATCTGTTCATATTTAGCATGCTAGTGATTACTCTTATTCACTTTTTTTTTGGAAATAGATGTAAATGAATGTGAGGTGTTTCCTGGAGTGTGTACAAATGGGCAGTGTGTCAATACCTTGGGATCATTTGTTTGCCAGTGCCCCAGTGGAATGACTTTAGATGCTTCTGGACGGACTTGTCTTGGTAGGTATTAGTTCCAGGTACAGGTCTGCTGGGGAAGAGCAAATCTGTGTGGTGAGAAATGGTTGCACTGCATGTTTTCTTACAAGTAAGGAAAATTATTTTTTCCCATTTTTCAAATACAATTAGTCAGGGACATGAACTTAGTTCAACTGGACTAGGAACAGATTCCAATGGTAATAGCTAAAGCCCATCACCATCTGCTAGCTGGTGAATAGCATTGATTTAGTTCCAGATTGTTCATCTGACAAATCCCTACAGATCATCTGTGCTCTTAGCACTCTTTGTCTGCAGCCCCAGTGACACCAGCTTCCACAAGGGCTGGAAGAGTGGGCAACACACCATGTGGGCTGGGACCTGGGTGTCTGAGGAGGGATGAGATATTCCCAGCCACACTGTACACCTTCATGGAGGGTGCAACAGAATATCCAAGTTTGGCGTGCTGTCCACCCAAAGCACCTGGTCCATTTATGGCAGTAAATCCTCAAGAGTTTTT
Source organism: Campylorhamphus procurvoides (assembly GCA_013396655.1). Classification (NCBI taxonomy): domain Eukaryota; kingdom Metazoa; phylum Chordata; class Aves; order Passeriformes; family Dendrocolaptidae; genus Campylorhamphus; species Campylorhamphus procurvoides. Next base: position 2,504,045 of record WBMV01007169.1, read on the forward strand.
TCTGGACAAGGTGTAGCTTGTAGTGATTAAAAGGCCTTGTATAAATATGGTAAGCTGGAATGCTTAAAATCCTTTTCTAACCCAAAATTTGCTTCAGGTATTGAGCACCATTTTTCAGGCTGGTGCTTTTCACTTACTCCCACTCTTAATTTTGGAGTCTGGCATTAATATTTTGCTCTTAGGAATTCTGCAGTGAGCTTGGCATACTCCCCTGACTCCACAAAAACATGGAGCAAACTGTCCTGTGAAGGGATTCTGGGGAAAAAAAAAATTCCTCTGCAGTGAACTAGATTTCCCCTTTCTTTCTCAACATGTTGTCCAATTGCCCAACAGACATTCGCCTGGAGAGCTGCTACCTGCAGCACGAGGACGAGCAGTGCAGCGCGCAGATCCCCGGGCGGCACCGCATGGACGCCTGCTGCTGCTCCGTGGGCGCCGCCTGGGGCTACGAGTGCGAGGAGTGCCCTCCCAAGGGCTCCCCTGAGTTTGAGGCCCTGTGCCCCAGGGGACCTGGCTTCTCCACCAAGATAGAGATAAGTGGGAAACCTTTCTCTAAAGGTATGTGATCCGCAAGTCCTGCTGGCTATGCCGTTTGCTCTTCCCTCATGCAATTCCTCTGGGTTTGAAAATTTCAATCATAGTCAGGCACTTCATTCACCTTAAGGCATGTTTGAAAAAAAATAGATTGCATTGAAATTTAGGCCAGAATAAAACTGGACAGAATTTAATATCATCTAATGCTGCAGCTTCAAAACACAGGATTTGTGTCTCTGCTAGAGAGCTTCAATTGTGCCTGACTTTGCCTCCTGGCACCTCATAGTACAAGAACTGGAACAAACGGGGCGGTCAGCTTTGGATGTCTTGAGAGAACGATCCTTACCTATGAAGGGCGCAATAACTTTCGTTCTACTGTGAAACAAGCAAGGAATGGTGAATAGTTTTGGGAATTTCTTGTGAAGTTACTTGGAGAAGTAGAGGAAATATTTTCCAGGATGATAGCTCAAATCAGGAGAATTTAATTTACTGTAAACCAAATGGTGTTATGACTCTTGTTGGTAAGCTTCCAACATTAAATGGGAATCACACAGTGACATCCTTGTATCCTGTGCTGAAAGCTGTCTTTCTAGGGTTACCACTGGGGTTGAGCTGGACAATGTCAGAAGCACAAACGGGTGTGAATATGTTTGTAAAGAAAGCCAGTTACCCAAAACCTAAACATTATGAAGTCTGAAAAGAGGGGAAAATAGATATGAATGACAGTTGCTGGTGTTAGTTTCAGCCTTGGTTTTATAAACAGTTACTAAGCCATTAATTATCCATAAAGAAAAGTGACATGTGCTTTTATTTAGGCTCATTATGTTTTCTGTGACTCATGAATGTCACATTTTTTTTCTCAGAAATCACAAGACAGAGTAGTTCTTTTGGAAGCTCCCTTTGCCTCAATGCTCTGTCCACTGAAATCCTGCATAGCTGCTGATCAGATCCTGCAGGACAAAGGGGAAACTAATACCATTTTGTGGCAGAAAGTGTTCTTGGAAATTCCAGTGCAGTGTCTACACTGTTGGTTAGGGGAAAGTCCATATCAGTTTATGTAGCATTTTTGGTCCGATTTTCCCAAAAGGAGGGGTCGCTGTCATGAGAAAGGATGAGCTCTAATGTCAGTGTTGCTCTTTTGTGCACTGTTTTTATATGAAGTGTTAACATCATATGTCCGTACTCTTTCATTTTTAGACATCAATGAATGTAAAATGTTCCCCAGTCTTTGTACCCATGGAAAATGCAGAAATACCATTGGCAGCTTTAAGTGTAGATGTGACAGTGGATTTGCCCTGGATTCTGAAGAAAGGAACTGCACAGGTAAACTGCAGGGATATCTCTCTCATACTTTGATTTGAAAAGGCAAAACTGAACTCCTTTGAAAATCCTGTGGATGTGTTTTGTGTTACAGACATTGATGAATGCCGCATCTCTCCTGACCTTTGTGGCCAAGGCATCTGTGTCAATACTCCTGGAGACTTTGAGTGTGAATGTTTTGAAGGCTATGAAAGTGGATTTATGATGATGAAGAACTGCATGGGTATGTTCCTTATAGACCTTAGATGTGCAGTAGTATGCTGTCTGCTAGTAGTCTATGCTTGGTTTATTTTGGGGTTTTTTTAATGTTTGATGGTGCCTGGGTTTAGGTCTCTCTTTTTGTGAATCTTATTAAAGCTAACTTTAAATGTCAAGTTGCTGCTTCTGCAAATTGCCAAAGCATATGTAAGCAAGGGACAGGATTTTAGGATGCTAAATTTATCCTCATAGTCCTTTTTGCTAAGTGGGACACCACCCTGAATTTTGAAGTTAGAGTAGATTAAAATTTAGAAGAAACCTTTTTGCATTTATTGTATTTTATTTTTTAACTGCACTGTGATGTAAGGGATGTTGGTGCAGGGCAGATGGTGCTGGGATGGGTAACAGGCAGTGGTGAGTGGTGGCTGATGCTGTGACAGTGCTGGCCCTGCAGTGGTGTGGCTCTTTGTCCCCACAGACATCGACGAGTGCCAGCGCAATCCCCTGCTCTGCCGAGGCGGCACCTGCATCAACACAGAGGGAAGCTTTCGCTGCGATTGTCCTCCAGGCCATCAGATATCACCAAATATCTCTGCATGTGTAGGTGAGGCATGCAGGCAAAACCAATATTCTGCACAGTGTTTCACACCTCTCTTGTGCCGTGCATTTAGTGTTTGCTTTAGTGTCATTTTCATTCAGGCCTAAGAAGTGTTCCTCTTTTTGTCTTGCAACAGACATCAATGAATGTGACCTGAGCACCAACCTGTGTCGAAATGGCCGCTGTGTCAACCTGATTGGAAAGTACCAGTGTGCTTGCAACCCTGGCTATCAGTCCACACCAGACAAGTTATACTGCATTGGTAAGGACAAGATCTCCGTGGGGTCTCTGGTGAACAAGGAAGATAAAACATACAGAGTTGCTTAACTTTAGTAGTCATATAAAGATATTTTAACTGTTACTCAAAAATTCTATGACAGTCTTTCAAAGTAGTATGCAAAGCCATCAAAATGTGCACATCCATTATTGTGAGGAATAAATGAAGTTATGACAGTCCTGCAGTTAGATGTGTAATAGATGATTTTCTCTAGTAAATCAATCATGATGCATGAAGTTGCATACTATTTTAAATGGCCTAAGACGTCAGACTTTGGTCATTAAGTGGGAATAACTTGTTAGATTAGTTCTATACTTTATTAAAAATCATCATTCCTGATAGACCACGAACTAGAGTCATGTGGTTCAATTGCATGCATACATTCTAATGTGCCATGAAAATACATGGAAAATGCATTGGCTTTAATTGTTGCTCCTAGGATACTGTGGTAATCCAGCAGTGGTATTTCATTATGTAGAAAGAAATGATTTGTATGTGCAGGCAGATGTCATCCCTAGTTTGCTTGACATGCTTCCCAATGCCTGTGTTTGCAAACACCTGCATGTTCACGTAGTGTGCCAATGCCAAGTGTAGATTCTGGGCTGATGCTGTTCTGCACAGCTGACTCAAGCAGTGTCCTTGAAGTAAATGGTATTGTGGGTTTTAACTGTGATTTTCTCCTTTTTAGATATCGATGAGTGCAGTATAATGAATGGTGGCTGTGAGAACTTCTGCACTAACTCGGAGGGCAGCTATGAATGTAGCTGTAAACAAGGCTTTGCACTCATGCCAGACCACAGGACATGCACTGGTAAGGGAGATTTTGGGAACTTTTCTGCTGGGAGGTTTTATTTCAATAGTTTAAAAATGGACCTTCTTTTTAAGATTAAAGCTATGTAACAAATGCACTGTTAAAAAAAGAACATACATGGAAAGTGAAATTCTTTTTCTAAAGTAAACATCTCCAAAGTATCAGAATTGGACAACTGCAGACTGAATTGCTTTGAAGGGAATTGACTCCTCATAATTTCAGAAAGTGTACAAGTTGATTTCTGAATTTCATAACAAAAAGCTGTCATTTTTTCAGTAGGAGATAAATTTTCTCCCTAAAGATATTATATTAGATCCAAATCCAAAATAGTTGAAGACCATGAAAAAATTATCATAAACAGAAGCCAAAATGCTGTCCATTATGTATTGTATGGTTATATTGGAGAGAGAATAGACAGAAAAGCCAGAAAAGAAGCTGCTTGCCCTGCTCTGTGGTTGTGTGGTATCTGCTCTTAAACAAGTAAGAAAATTCCTATTTTTAATTCTTTGTTTAGTCAGATGCAAGTATGCCTTGTTACTTCAGAACTGAATGACTTTCAGAGAAACTGAAATGTGAAGAGTTCTTAGGAAGCAGCTCTTTTGCACTCCTGACAGGGCTGATGAAAAAATACTCAGAGCCCTCTAATGACTGGGTGTTGTTCTTTGAGAGCCTGGGAGTCCTAATCCCAGGAAATGAATTGTGCTTGATGATTTCCACATAGGTTACTGGAAAGATGATTCTACCCTGCTTGTCTCTTCCTTCTTGCTTCACAACTACTGGCCCACTGAGGCCTGTGAATATTTGCCAGCTGTTTGCCAATTCCATCCAAGAGTTCCTTGAAGAGCATGGGAATTATAACAGGGTTAATCCCTTGGAATAGAATTGCCTTTATAGTTGAACAAATGGAGAGTTTTCTATACTGAATTAATAGAGAGAGCCCACATTTAGAATTTGTAAATATTTATAGGCCCTGGACCAGGGTCTCAGTTACCCTGAGGCCACTCGCTACCATTCCAGAGGATAAAAGAGCCTTTAAGCAGAGTGAAATGTAGTTTCCCTCCCCCATTGTAGCTTGCACTGTCAAAAAGATGTCAAGTAGCCAACCTTCAGCAAGCATCAGAATTCAGCTAGGAAAAGTGCAAATTTGATTGAACCTGAAATTAATTATTTCAAAACTTCAAATATTTAGATTAGCAGTCATTTGCTTTAGCTCAAGTTTCTAGAAAAAGCAAGCTTGTACAAAAACTTGCCCAAACATTGGTGTTTGGGGCACTTTTTCAATGCAAAAATAAAACCAGCTGATGAAAATTGTGCCTCAGCCAAAATCTAAACCTGAGTGACATGAGGTGGAGGGGGGACCTGGGGTCTCTGAGCCACTTTCTGTTTTCATCTTCTTGGCTTGGCTGGGGACTAAATGACCCAAATACACACTTGGACAGTCTTAGGGATCTTAAGTCTGCTGCCTGGGAACAGTTCTGTGCTTTACCCCTGCTTGTTCTTAGCCATCCAAACATGTCTCTAAACTCAGAACCAGAGCAGATCACGTAGAGCACCTTCCTGCATGTTAAACTAAAAACTTTGGAATAGAAGACTATCATCTTTACCTTCTCAAAATTGAAACAGAAGGAAGATGTGGGGAGGTGTTGTAGTCTCTGTGGTTTTGTCCACACTTGACCATGGACATAAACATGTCCATAGAAGTTCGTAGTAAGATCTTACCTTAGCTATGAATTTTTGCATATTTATATCCAGCCCTGACTCTGAAAAATAGAATTTCCTTCACAGGCCAGGCAGTAATAGCTATTAGCTCTTCATTTGCATAGTCTCCTCTGATAAAGACTTGAGTGTAGTAGCAGCGCATAAAAAGGTTTAAATAGCAGAAACACCAGACACCTTTGGATGTCAAGACAAATCTGAGAAAATATCCAGTGATGTGAGGGATCACCTTTGCTACCCTTTTAGTGTCTAAAATGCTGCTGCCCTCTCTTGCAGCATATGTAAACAACTGGTGAATATTTGAAATCTGCATGCTGAAATTTTTCCTCTGCCCAAACTGAGTGAAAAGTAAAAATAAAAGTATTTGTGACATTTTCTTCTCATCTGGTTTTACTCTGTTAGATGTTTGTGATGGTGCAAGATATGGTAGGACCGTGCCCTGGGCATGTGAAACACCTATTTTACATTTTCAGTTTTCTCTCTGTGTGAACATGTCTTTTATCTTTAACATCACACAAAGCTGGAAGCCATCACAGAATATATTTCTTGATAATTGAGCTGGTAAGAATGCTGTGCAGTTCAGTAGTAGGTCAGGTTTGAATTGGTGAGGTTATGCATAAATAATCAGCTCAATTAGGAGAAACAACAGGTTCTTTGTCAGCTGATTTTCCCCCCAACTGTGAAATCAGTACAGTGACAGGTTAGTAAATAAAGTTCTTTATTTCTGTCATTATTATCCCCAATTCTGGAGCTTAATTTTGCATGTTAATTCAAATTCCATTCCAAATTAACATTTTCAGACTAATGTCCATGCCAGTATTTTTTGCTTGCTAAGATAAACAGGGACTGGTGAGCCTTCTTCCTTGCAGAAGTGTATCCACACAAGCACTAGCTGCTAGAAATACTGCAGAATAATGAACACAATATTTTAAATTAAAATGAGTTCTTTTTCTGCAGCTGCATAATTACTGCAATCCACAATAGACTGCTCTGATAATGAGTTACACCCTTTCTCTTAGAGAGGATTCCTGAATCTTGTCCTTTTTGTGCTGATTTTTTTCCCATGGTATCACTAGGCAGAGTTTCTGATTTTTGCTCCTGCTGGTCTATGTTGGTGCTGACAGAGGGAGATTCTAGGGATTTTTACAAGGAACACTAACATAACCCCAGGGACTCTGAAAGATTCCAGAACTTAGCATGGCTGCATTAATATAATAAAGTATCTGCTTCTGCCACTTGTGCCCAATCAGTGATGGCCAATTTCATGAACTGAGGAAACAACTTACATCCTAAAGGATGTAACTGGCTGGCTGGCCTGGCCTGTCTGCTGAAACACTAGAAAAGACCAGAAAAATCTCTTAGTGAAATAATGTATGTATTATAATTATTCCCGTCATGAGTTCAACTCTGTGTTTCCAGTTTGTCTCCACCTTTGAGACGTGGAGAGATATTTTGCATGTTTGATATTTCTGTTGCTGAATTTGACTTTAAGAATCCCCAGTTATATATGGCCATGTGGTGTTGCAAGGGTTCTGTTGGGGTTCTTTTCTCTGAAAGCTTGCCATGATGAGGGTTAGTTGATTGCATAAAGGTAACATTTTCATCTGATTTTCCTCTGTAGATATTGATGAGTGTGAAGACAATCCTAACATCTGTGATGGAGGCCAGTGTACAAACATCCCAGGAGAGTACAGGTGTCTTTGCTATGATGGATTCATGGCCTCTGAAGACATGAAGACTTGCATAGGTAAGTGAAAGTACCTATATTCCAATTTGCATTAAAAATGGAAAAAATATTTATTAAGGCCCTATTTCCAAATAGACAATGATATTTAAAGAACATTGCTCTTACATCCTAATTGTAGCCACCTGACCATTGCACCTGACCACCTGCATGTTGCAGAAATGCAGATGTAATCCCTATGGATTGGGATGCAGACATGATGAGCAATAGCATTGCATCTTTGGGTCCTCATCCAGTGGGGTTTTTATGCAGCTCAGATAAACGAGTACTTGCAGAAGGGAAGTGCTGGTGATGATGCTGTGGAAAATTTCCAGCAAGAAAATCACCAGTGTTGTTTTTAAACTTGTCTCTAAGACAAAACTGTGTGCAAGTGTTGTACCTTGGAAGGATAAAGTCATCAAACAGCATGTCTCCTAACCCACAATTTCACATTTTAATTAGAGATCTGGAGCATACTGGGGGAGAAATATTTGACAAAACTAGGCAATGTATGCATGCATATGTAAATGTATGCACACACACATATACATAGAAATTATCAGGAGTCATAGTCATTCTTTGGATAATGCACTGGATCTTAGTGTCTGTTTCCAAGAAAAGTTGGAATTAAAGGTATGTTAATACAGATATGGGAGTACAGCATTGTTACCCCAGATCTCAAAGTGTATGGTAGGTAAAGAATAACTAACCTGAGTAGTTATTAATTTGCATGTGTAGACCCATTGTTTTGTGCCAAAACTCATAACTCAAGAGATTCTGCCAACAACTTTCTAAGAATTTTATTTAATATATCTTAATTCATGGGTTTTTTTAGATGTTAATGAGTGTGATCTGCATCCAAACATCTGTCTGAGTGGAACCTGTGAGAATACAAAAGGCTCCTTTATCTGTCATTGTGATATGGGATATTCAGGCAAGAAAGGAACAACTGGTTGCACAGGTATGTTTTGAAGTTTAATTATTAAATCTTAGTTAAACTAGTGAGTCTGCTTTTCTGGTGTTTAGAACCTCTTCTCATTGTGAATCTTTTCACTTACTTGTGTTCTTTTTGTACTCTCATCCAAATCTGCTGAGCTTATGTTCTGCTAATCTTCATTGGTACAGCCTGATGCTGCTTCTGCTGCAGTGAGTGACAAAATGTCCACTGGGAACATAATTGGGCATATTACTGCATTGTTGTTTGTCTAAGAGAACAGCAAATGCCATTATCTGTGACTTGACAAACTCCTGAGGCCCTCAGTGCATTGGGATTAGTTAATTGTATGTTGTGCAAGCAAATAACAGGTATGTGTTCAAAGTCTTATTTGGCAAACATGGATGGCTTGAAATATGTGCTAAAATATATTTCAGTTTTTGCAAAGTGGCGACAATGCAGTTACACAACTGCATTCAACCTGCAGAATCAGAATTTGCTCTATTTCCAGCAAGCAGAAATGAGATTCAAATATACAGGCTCTGAGGGCATGGCATTAATAATCCGAGTGCTGGTGTCGCAAGCCAAGGTGTTGAGAGTCTAAGGCTTTGCCCAAATATGAATACAAACATATGTTTAATATAATTTTTAATGTAGACTTAGGCTGGCACTGTCTTTGAGACAAACTTCTATTCTTAATCTGCCCTTATTGTACAGAGTTAATAATATATTTCTTTAAGTGCCCCAGATACACAAGGCTGCTTTTTTTGCTGCTCTCATAGAAAAATCTGAGAGCTGGAGTTGTACTTTGCATATTGGACCATGGACGAATAGTTGTGCATTAGTAACATCTGCCTTTGACTTACATATGAACTGATCTAAATCCAAGAAATCCCTAATTGTCCCCTGTAGACCAACATTTCAATGTTCTTTGTTTCTGTGCTAAATTATGTGAAGATCTTCAGAATTGTAGACCTGAAAGCCCCCATGCTGATCAGTTACACATGGCACAGATATCCCTCCCAGCAAGGAGTAGGCAGGGAAGATGAAGCAACCAGTAGTAGGCAAAAGACAGAGAAAGGTCATGGAGGCAGGGGAGGAATCTGAGGTATGGCTTCTTGGGAAGTGCCTGGAAATAGCCACTGTTTTGGCATGATGTGATGCAAGGTGATGGCAAATGTCCCAAGCAGAATTCTTTTCGGTTAACAGAAAGGTCAGGAAATCCCTCCCCCCTGGTCCCAGCCAAGCCCAGACCTCTGGATGGACACTGTCTGTCATGTGGGCTCTTCCCACCTCCTTGCACATCCTTATCTTTCCCTGCTGCTTTTGTCTAATGCTGATATTGCAGAGAGGATGGCGCTCACCAGGAAAAACACCAGAATATCTTAATTACAACAGATACTATAGAGGGGCTCAGTAATTTGAAAGAGCCTTGTGTTCTAAGACAAAAAAATTAAAGTATCAGTTATACTGATACAGCCGAGATGAGACCACCAAAATCTTTTGGGTTTAAATAAGAAAAGTGGAAGCAGAGCAGGAAATTTCTAGGTTAGTTTCATAATGAAGAAACTGTGTGGACAGAGGCCCCATTGCAGCTACAGCATGCACGTTCTCACATTCTGGTTTTTAAAATCTGATCTACTGCTGGAGAACTTTGAATTCCCCACTTCATGTTTGCACAGTATTGGAGCAGAGTTGAAGTTCCCAGGCTCAGGTACTGCAGACCATGAGAGCGTCCTTGAATACTGCTTCTCGAGGGACCTTGCCAACAGCACCTTGGCCCCGGGATCCAGTTCCTGTCTCACAGACAGATCAAAAGCATCCACAGTTTTTAGGAATTCCCGTGGAAAAAAAAATTACAAAAACGTGTACAGCACTTTGAATGGGAGATTCTCTCTTTCTTGAGAACAACCAAGTAATGTCCTTTGGGTTCCATTACAGTTTTGTCTAAATATTTCAGCTCCCTTGTCATTACTGACTGTTTCCATTTTAACAAATAAACTTGGTTTTTTTCCCCCCAATCATTTAACAGTATTCAGAATCCACCCACTGACTTACATTCCCATCCCACACAAATGTTAGTTCTCCCCTCTCCTTGGTTGTCAATAAGAATGTGGACAGAATTTAGTAACAAAAATACAGTTTTTAAGCTATTATGCAAAAATATACATTGGAGATGCAGTTTTCCAAGATCCAGTGCTACAAAGGGTTTAATTTTCACTCAAAAGGCAAACTGATAGTACTGACTTAGAGGAGTTTATTTGACATTTTGCTAGATAGGCAATAGTACAGAGCTACTAGAGAGAAGAATGCTACGTTTTCCACTCTCCTGGTTCCAGATTGCCCAGCTTTATGACAAATATCTTGTCTGTACTTTTTCTGTCAATAAAGTATATGTGTAGTTGTGCAGAAATGAAATCCTGGTTTGGCACTTGTGTTTGTGTTTTGTGATTCATCACCACTCTGGAGTGCTGCCTGTAAATTTGCAATATTTCACTGCTGATGTAGAGCCTTAGCTTTACTTGCTCTGATATTTTCAGAGGGAGATAAATCCTGCTCTCTCTCCCACCCCTGCACAGCCCCCCTGTTTGCCCCTGGTGGAGCAGGCCTGGCACAAGCTTAGGGCACAATTTGTCTCCTTGGAGTCAAACTGAGGGAGGTGAATTTGGCAGCAGAATTTGCCCGACATGGTCATTGGATCAAAAATAAGTGTGCATTACCAGTCAGCTGGATTTCTCCACAGCAGGCTCAGGGAGCTGGGAGGCAGAGAGCAGGCTCTGACTCTGCAAGGGCTGTGCTGGTGCCCTTTGGAGAAGGGCTAGTGGAAGGTGTTCAGCTGCAGCCTTGGTGTGGGCTGGGAGCTGGGAGAGTTTGGTCTTGTACATTGCCTGCCGTCATCCAGCAATGATGGCATTAGTGGAGGCAGGAGCAGGGAGTGCACACTGCATACTTGCATGGCTGGCTTGGTTCTAAGGAGGCCAGACATCCGATTTGGGTGAAGGGAAGAGGTGAGCCTGTCCTTTGCCCTCAGAAATAGATCCATAATACTTTATGATTCCGTGTGCTTTCCTCTCCATTATTAATGGCTTCTGGCCATTGATAATAGGTTATGTGTCAGTCTTGATGGCACAGAAGAGCTCTGGTATCAGAGAAGCACACATCTGCCCTTCTCAGTCTGGGAGCTGGCTGTGTCAGGCCACATAGCAGAAGATAACAATGCTGAGATCTGCCCGCCAAGTGGGGGTATTACAGAAGGAGCACACTGGGAGTAGGAGTCTGTCCAGCAATAACACGCTGTGCCCCGGCATGCTGATGATGTAAGGGTGGATAGCAGGCAAGGGCTGAACCTCCCCATGTGAAACTCCAAGAGGTGCTTACTGTACAATGTGCTGAATGAAGTCCAAGAGTGGTTCCAAAAGAGAAAACAACTTTACATGTAGGAAGATCAGAATAGGGGAATTTTTCCATATATTTTTCTACTTGTGTGAGCGCCAAGTTGAAATTCACAGTCTTTTCCCTTGGAAAAGCCTTCCCTTTTCTTACCTGATTACATGGGCAGCAACCCAGGAGGAGGAAATGCCTTGTGACTTCCACCAGACGACTGGCCTTTTGGGAACTGTACCCAGGCTCGAAATACCAGTGAAACGTCAGGGCAATAAAATGCACAGATACTCAGAGACTGCCAAAAAAATGTAAAAGGCAGAAAATGCTTAAGGCATTTGCATAATTCCTGACAAAGGGTACTGATTTATAGGCGGAGTCTGAATTAAATTCACAGTTTGCTAAGGATCCTTGTAGACCATTGAACCCGATGACACCCAGCAGAAAACAGTACACAGGAGTACCTGGAGGATTTCATGCCCAGAGATGAACATGTGAATTTTCTTTAGTTAATGTTCACTCTCATTCTGTTCCAATGCAAAGGAATAATTTAGATATTTATTGGATATAGGTGAGAATGCGGTGACTTATCCCCCTGCTCCTCTCTGGCTGACTGTAATGATCCACTTCCAGACTGTGTAGGGATGTGCTATGCAGGTACTGGCTGGCTGTTTCTTTCCTTTGCTTGCCACATTTGCAAGCACAGTGCTGACCTAACAGGTGTATATGACATATATTTTTTACTGCACATCAACAACCCTAAAAATTTGTGCCACTGTGATTAATGGGAGAGATGCTTTATTAATTGCCAGAGACTTGAGAGAAAAAAAATATTTGTCCAAAGAAGAGAACTGAAGGAGCCAACAAAATAGGGTGACTGACAGGTTTTTTCCCCCAGAGTGCTTGGGATTGTTATGATGTCAGACCTGCATATTATTTATCATGCGTATTCTCATCTGTTGTAGGCAGACAACTCCCTTAGTATTGATGGGAGTTGTGCAATTGCAAAGCTGAGAACATGTGTGCAGCAGGACTGGGGCACAGTGGGACTGGCTGAGGATGCAGTGTCAGTCTTGGATTGGAATGTCTTTGTTTTCCTTGGCTTGTCACGGACTTACACTGGAGGCAGAAGAAGGTTGATATAAATCAGTGACTCACTCCTTTACTCTTTGGTGAAAATCCCTATGAAGTCAGTGGGAATGGGCCATCATTGTGTGAAACCCTGACTTGTGTACTGTCCTCCTGGGTGCTCTTTGGGTCATGATACCTTTACTCAGACCCAGTAATGCCTTTGTCTTCAAACAATTAAATGGAAATAGTTGGAGTATCTGAAGAGTGTAGTACTGTTTGTGCTGCCATGCAGAGAGAACAGGCTGGACTCATGCTTTATTAAAGATATTCATATTGAGTTAATTTTTCCCCAGTAGAGCTCAATTTCTCCTTTTTTTTTCATTCTGTGAAGCCATAATTCAGTACTTATGGCAACATAAATCCATATTAAGCTGCAGTATAACCAGGCATAAATTCCATTGACTTCATTGCCCCATATACACAGGACTGTGTTTGGTCTGAAGTCTCTTTTGCCTTGGAAATAATTTCAATGCAATAAATATAGGCTTACAACTCAGCTGTGCAGTGAAAGGAGAGAATAGGGATTATAGCAAAGCAACATCTGAGTTAAATGCAGGTAGCTTTGAAAAGAAGTAGAATCTGGGATGAAGCCAGTGATGGTATTTTATATGACTCAATCAGCTTTCGTTTAAGTATCTGAAAACCTTTCCATGCATCTTGGAAATAAGCCCTGCAATGCCCCAGTAAAGGTAGATAGAATTAGAAAATACATTTTGCATTCCACATTTGATCCTTACCCAGACAAAAAGCATTGAAACCTATTGAAAATTTTTCCTGGAAAAAAGCTGAAGAGGATTTCAGGATTTTCTTCAAAGCAAGTGGAGTGGCATTTGGGGCTGATCTTGAGAAAGTTGATCCCATTATAAGTACCCGTATTTGGGTATAGATTTGTACTTGCAACTTTCATCCCACAGAAGATTTCAAGCTTTTTAGTGTGTGTGTCAAACAGCTCATGGGGGAACAAGTGCCCACTGTGAGGGCACCAGTGTCATGGTGCTCCTGTTCCACTGGGAGATGGCAATGTGGGCTCTCGGGTGCAGTGCCCGCAGGTCACTGCGAGATGGCATGGAGTCCACAGTCCCTTTATGGAGAGTGGAAAATTTGGTTTGAATTGTCTTAAACTTGAGCCTGAGCATGACCTCATTGTGGTGTAGCTGTTGCATGCAAGTTTCTGTTTGTGTTTGCTGGTAGTTTAGAAAAAATTCTTGGCAGAAAACTCCCTACTGATGGTGGGTTTTTGTTGTGCTCTACAGGGTATAAGGAAACTTGTGATTGTATGTTTTTTAATGTTAGCAGTGGTTTAACAGTTTGGGTTTTAAAATCATGTAAAGGTTAAAGTACAGAGTGTTTGCCTCAGCTTCTTTATGTCAGCGTATACTGTAGCTGACCTCTCTAAATTCCTTCTACTCTTTCCCTTCAGACTAAGCCAGTATGAGTTGTTGGTGTTTTGGTTTGGGTTTTTTTCTGACCACCCTTAAGATTTTTGACAGACACTAGTTTCCTGTTTAGGGTGATGTTATCTTCATATGAGTTTCTGCACATGCTAAAAGCAAATCTGCTCTGGCCTTTTTTTTAAGAGTACATGCAAAAGGCAGATCTGCTCTGATCCTTTTTTTAAGGTTTAAAAAAATAAGTGTCCATTTGCATGTTTTCAGACTTTCGGTGCAGTCAACATTCATTATTGGTAGATTCCAGCTGCCACATTTAGATCTCTATCTGGATGTCAGCATTCAGATTATGGGAATGCTCATGTCTGGGCTTTTGATTCAAAGCAATGCCTCATTTAGAAAGAGACTCAGTAAAGTAAGATTGGATGAAATTCCACTTATGCAGACTTTAAACAAACTCCAAAAAACCTAAAGCCAACCAACCAAAACCAAAAAACAAACAAACAAAAAGCCCACAAAAAAAGTGCCAAAAATCCCAGCAACAAAAAACCCCAAGCAAATAACAAAACCCACCAAACAAACAAAAAACAAAACACCAAAACCAAGCAAAGAAACCCCCCCAAAACACCAAAAAACCCCAACCAAACAAAAAATTCAGACCAAACCAACTGTGAGTTTTGGTATTTTTTGGCCTTGAGTATTTAATTTTAGGATGGTAGATGGATGTTGTCTGCTTCTCAAAGTCATGTGTTTCCTTTGTGAAAAGGCAAAATATGAGTACAGGGCATAAGGAAAGACACAGCCTTTTGTCTAGAAAAGTGTGGCCAGAAAAACCTAAGAAAGACTTATGAAAGAATTGGTTGAGATGGCACCTGCACACTTTCTCCAACAGCTCCACAATCTTTCCCTCTTTAAAGAGCTAATTGTTATTAGCTAAAATGATAGGAAAGCTCAAATCTGTGATTTTGGGGCTGAGAACTCCAAAGGTTGTTTGATGTTTGATGGCTGATGCCTTTTCTTAATCTTCTCAAGAAAGCTCCAAGCTGGGTTTTGTCTGTGGAATCATTCAGAGTTTGTGAGCTTGTTTTCTTTTCCCGTCAGCTATTGCACAGAACGAGATGATTTGGCTTACTGCAGCATCAAAGGCACCTGGGAGGGCTAAAAAAATTGGTATAAGTTTTAAGTGGTTTGATGTGAGCTCATACATCCTGCATGGAAGTAAAGCACAGTTAGAGAGACCAGTTGCAGAAAACCCTGTAAAATCCATAGCTCAGATGTGCAAGAAAATTCCTGCCAGTTTTGTTTTAGTTACCAGTAATATTTTCTGAAAACTTTGAGTTTATGCATTCTCCAAGTACCTATATGGGGCATTAATAGTATTTTGTGAGAAGGAAGAATGGAGTTTAGTGTGTTTTGCAGTCTATACATTTTGATATTGCCAGAGAATGACCAAGAATGAAAATAAGATGAAAACAGCAAGTACTGAAATAGAATGTGCTGGCATGAACATGTGTGTTGAAGACTGGATGACTTGCTGCCTGGTGTTTCCAAGGATGCTGTCTTTTTTCCACTGCATTAGGTTTCCTGAGTTCCCAGTAAACACAGCCTGTCCTCCACCTTGCCCACAGCCTCTGGCAAAACAGAACCTGCTTCATTAGCTGCCTGGGGGTTGTCCTGGGAGGAGTTTGTGAGTGGTGCCTAGCTGGTGTTCATCAGCATCCCTGCAGATACGGTGGGGGCCCTGGGAGTGCTGCATTCCAGGAGACACTGGCAGCAGAGTTGCCTCAGACTTTTTAGCAAACTACACCATGTAGAGCCACCAATGTAGTCCTTCTCTGCAGACTCCAGGGTGGGCAGATTGGGAAAACTGACTTCTGAGTTACTGTTCTCCTCCTTGAGCATTAAAGTTACCAGGCTTTGGAGTGAACTACAGAAGTACTGCTTTCTATGCCTATCAGAAGAACAGGCAGTGGGGCAGCACATCTGAAATATGCTATGTGCTTCTTTGCTTTTCTTTACTTTTCTTTGTTGTGATCTTATTTCTCTTCTGCTTCATTTTTAAATGTCATGTTGTAATGAAACACAGGCTTACTTTCATGTTCACGTTGTCTGTCTTGAGAAATTCCAGTGTCAGTTATCTGGGATATGACAAAGTGTGGTCCATGAGCTCCTCAGACATCTCTGTGTTTCTGCAGACATCAACGAGTGTGAAATCGGAGCCCATAACTGTGACAGACACGCCATCTGTACAAACACAGCGGGAAGTTTCAAATGTAGCTGCAGCCCTGGCTGGATTGGAAATGGTATCAAGTGCACAGGTGAGGGTCATAGCATTTGTATTTATTTGTAAGGTCAGACCACAGTGGGGTTCTAGCACCTCTGGAAAAAGCAATACCTCACCTACAAATTGTGGAGAAAAATGGTTATCAAACTTGTTAGGTCGATTTGACAGGATCTGTTGGAGGACAAATTCTTCACCATGGTAACTGTGAAATCAGCATTATCTCATATTTGGCTTGTGAAATGGTGAGAACACAGCAAATTCTGTGATTCTCTGACAATGGAGAGAGGTGCTGTGTGCTTGAGGGCAGCTGATGAGAGGGTCTCTTGGTGTTTCCCATGAAAACAAGGTCCACGTTTCTGCTTCCTCATTCACAATTACCTTGTCAGACTTCTTTGTTTTGCTGCAAAGAAGCTGTTCCCAGCTTTTTCAGTCACATGGCCTTACACATGTGTGGGTTTTATTAGGGAATATTAGTTAAAACAGAGCTTCTGTGTGCTGTACGCTACTGAAAGTTTGTATTCATGGTAGGTTTTTAACTAATTTTTTTTCCATTTTTTTTCTTCCTTTTTTATCATTTTAAAGATCTGGATGAGTGCTCCAATGGAACCCACATGTGCAGCCCACATGCTGACTGCAAGAATACAATGGGCTCTTACCGCTGCCTCTGTAAAGAAGGTTATACTGGGGATGGCTTCACTTGTACAGGTGAGCTTTCCTGGGAGAGCATTGGATTTCCCCCAGTGGTGCCTTGCAACCTGAGTTACTCTGTGATCCAGGACACAAAGCTAGCTTTTAAACTTCGAAATTATGCACTAATATATCATCCATTGTCTTCTCCCTCACCCAGGTTGCCATAACTTAAAAGAAATACTGTGTATTATACATAGTCTAAATCAATCAGTTTTTTCACTTGATAAAATGCAATTTTTCATAGAACTTTTCTTGTTAGTTGGAGTGGCAGAATTATTAAAACAATGCTTGATCATATAATTTGGCTAGTTAGTAAACCAGTCTATTGGCCACTAGCCTTAAGACTTAATAGGGCATATGCATTAAAATTGCTTCATAAAATTGCCTAAAAATGTCTGTTCTTTTACAAGGAACGGGTACACTGTTTTCTTTACTGCATCATCCTGAGAGCTGGTGTCAGGATGCAGTGCTGGCATGTAGAATAAGGGAAGTAGCTGCTTCGGAAACC
This sequence comes from Campylorhamphus procurvoides, assembly GCA_013396655.1. Lineage (NCBI taxonomy): Eukaryota > Metazoa > Chordata > Aves > Passeriformes > Dendrocolaptidae > Campylorhamphus > Campylorhamphus procurvoides. Next base: position 2,521,538 of record WBMV01007169.1, read on the forward strand.
TCATTTTATAAACTAAATGTAATTACAAACTTTGCTAGGGAGATGTTTCCCACTCCCACTTCAGTCTTCTGCTTTGAAGAGCAGATTAGCCCATGTATGCTTTGTCATCAGGAGCTGCTGCCCTGGGGATTTCAGTGCTGCTCTGTGGAGGGTGACACTGGTTGGAGCACAGCCATGCCACAGGCAGCTGGTGGGCCAGCTTTTCAGCTGGTGCAAATCAGCAGCACTCCATCAGCTACAGCAGGTTTTTATGACATCTGAGAATCTGGCTCATCAGGTTAAAGGCTGAATTTGAATCAGTCCAAATTAGAAGTGGACCCTGGGATTCTGTTTAATTCTCTCCATGTAATTCAATCTTGAATGTGATTCAGCTTCCTTAGTGGCCTTCCTAACCCAGTGCTCTTTGTTAATATCCCATATGATGATTTCCAGGGGTCCATAAACTGCATCCTTCAGCTGGAGTGCTTATGGATTTCTGCATTCAGTAGAACTTGAATTGGTTTTTGATTCAGATACTTTATTGTTCCTGTATTCCAGAGGTGTCTGGGACTCAAATTGGAGCACGCCAAGTGCTCTGTGAGCCCTCTGCCAGGGTGTGCAGAGCTCACCCTCTGGGCACTACTTTTGCTTTGCCAGCCATGGACCTCTGCAAGCTCTCACTGCCAGGCAGGCTCTGCTGCAGTGAGTAGGTGTTTTTGGGATGTGCAACATTTCAGCTGAAGAACAAGGGCCACGGTCTGTCTGAAGGGCAGTGTAGTCCAATAGCAAGGGTGTTTTTCTCATCAGCTGCTAACCTGGAGTTTAATTTTGATCAAGTTCTTTTCATGCCATTTTTTGTCAGTGGTTTGTATGTTTGGCATGGAGAACTGCCTATTATCATATGTTTCCTCATTGCACAGTAAACCTCTTTTTTTTTAATTGCTGCCTCTAGGCTTTGCTGTAATAGAAACAATAGCTGTAATAAATTTCACGTGCTCATTCTGAGTCTAAATTTGACCCTGTGTACTGTCTCCAATTGTTATTAACTGGAGCTACTTTAGGAGTCTGTGTCTCTGATTTTCCTTTTGATTAGAAGCTGCATTTTCAATTCCAGAAACACACTGAGCTGTTACATGTAGTAACCTCTGCACACAACAAGATTGCAGTTTCTTCTGCCAGCGCTCAGAGATAACAGAATAGTGAAACTACTTGGAACACTGCATGCTTCAGCTCAAACACGTTGGTGAGGAAACCATGTTTACTGTGAACTTGCAATTTCTCTTCCTTTTACAGACCTCGATGAATGCTCAGAAAACTTGAATCTCTGTGAAAATGGGCAGTGCCTCAATGCCCCTGGAGGGTACCGCTGTGAATGTGATATGGGATTTTTGCCAAGTGTAGATGGGAAAGCATGTGAAGGTAATTCTCTGTAAGCTTTAAACAACACTCAACAAATTCTGCCTTAATAGTATTTTATGTTTCAAAGATTCTACAGTTGGTTGCAATTGTGATTGTATTGAGGACTACACACAAATTGTCAATAGTAGTTGCTTTTTTGCAGTTTATACATTTATTAGGGACCTGTAGGTGTTCATCTACCTGTTGTGCATAGAGAGAACAGCTTTTCAGAGCCTATCTTATACTATTTGTGGGTCTGATTGGTGATCCAAGTGGCACTGTTAGCTGCCGTTTCATTGATCATTTATGTCCAGTTCCTCATTTTATTCAAAACAATTAAACAGAAAAAAGTTGTTACTTTGCATTGGTGTATATGAGGCTGAAAAACAGTGATTTGGTAGCCAATACAGTGGACATGCTCTGTGAGGTGCAAAATCAGAGTATGAAGCCTTGCAGAGAGTTTATATAAACATAGAAGAAAAAAATCCAGTGACTATTTGTTCAGTTTTGAAAGTGAGTTGTCAGTTAACTGTTTACAACTCATTCATAAGAGCTTTGCATGTGCAGAGATTCAAAGCAATCAAGTAATAAACATGTTACCAACACAATTAAGGTCATATATTTGATTTGAACATTTGAAATCCTCATTTAATATAATCAGTTAAGTCAGTCATGAAGATGCAGCCATATCATCTGACATAGTAATAACTCGTAACTGGTATTTGATGGAGTTCATAAGTGCATCACTATAAATAGGATTTTCCCTCTAGAAAATGTTCTGTTTATTTTTCTAGTAATCTACCCAGTGAAATAATTTATGAGAGTGAATTTTTCTTTAAACTAAACCAATATTAGGTTTCATGAAACAATTTACTTTCAAACCTTTTAGCTAAGTTTAAATAGCTTATATAGAGCCTAGCTCCTATTGCTAAAACAGACTTGCCTTGATGTTTCAGATGTGTATGCTAAATGCAATATTTTAAGGTCCTTTGTAAACACACACTTTTTTATTGTATCAGACTGGTCATCCTTTGTGCAGTGCAAATGGCATTCAGTAAATAATGAATCAGACTCACACTATTTGGACAAAAGGCACAAAAGTGAGCTCTGTTTGCCAAACTTCAGATCTGTCAAATACAGAAACCTGAGGATAAACATGAAGTTCACCTTTGGGCACAAGCTTTTCCCTTGCTGGTGTCCAACTTTCTGCAGATGGCTGCTGATTTAGAATAAACTTCATTTTTTTTAAAGCATATCTTCTGCTATGTTTAGTATTGCTCCTTGTCAGATGAGCCCACCAATAAGCTAGGATTATTTCTGGCATAGTTTCCAGAGGTATTGGAAGGAGCCTTTTTCCCGCAGAAAAGTTATGGATTAGGTTCCTTAGGCTCCAACATGTTACTTTTTCTTGTCTTATACAGTGTGCAGAAGCTATTGGCTTCCTGATCCAGGTTGCTGAACCTTTTTGCAGTTCTCTGTCTATACCTTAAGAAGATGAGGAAACCTTATGTTTTTCCCCTCCCGTTTCTTTGTCAGATATTGATGAGTGCTCCCTTCCTAACATCTGTGTCTATGGTACTTGTCATAACCTTCCTGGACTCTTCCGATGCGAGTGCGAAGTGGGCTACGAGTTGGACAGAAGTGGTGGCAACTGCACAGGTAAATGTTTTGCACAGCATGCTGTTTAATTTACTGTTAGTGTCACACTCAGCAAATTCTTTTAGGAAGCTACACAAATCAAACTGGATATCAGAAAATATAGGCTTCCCTACTCTACAACAGGATTCTCCATGCCTTTTTTACACATCTTTTTCCTAGTCTTTGTCAAACTCTGGTATCCCCTTAAGAAGGGGAGAAACAGATCAGAGAGAACCCCTCTGGCACAAGTGTGTTGTGCCTTGTACAGAACTTCACAGTACTGGAGGGTGAGCTCTGACCTTGTCTTGTATTTTTACATTAAGTAATTTTTTAGTACTTTATGTAAATCTTAATTCATAGATTGATTTTTCAGGAAAAACACTTTTTTTCCCTATAAAATGATGAATTTATCTTAGACTACTGTTCTTCTAAAGTTTATTTTTTAGAGCTTGCTGGAGATCAGTATTTCATAAGTAATGAGTTTGTGATGGTCAGCACATGGTATCTGATGTGTTGGTGGTTTGCACTGTCCTTAAGTATTTGCTCATCACGTGCTGTGCTTTCTTACAGATGTTAATGAATGTGCAGATCCTACAACCTGCATTAGTGGCACGTGTATCAACACTGCTGGCAGTTACACCTGTGAGTGCCCTCCTGATTTTGAGCTGAATCCCACCCGAGTTGGATGTGTTGGTAAGAGACCACTCCTTGTGTTATTTACAAGTGAAGTTCCCCAGGGGGACAGCAAGCCTGACTCCTTAGGAATAAAGTCCCAGGTCATGGACAAGGGCCTCAATTCCCATCCCAGTGCCCCTGGCATGGGAGCTGTAGCAGGGCAGCAGGAGCATGTCCAGAGTTGATGTAGCGTGCCAGCAGTGCCTGGCTGCCAGAACCAACCCTCTGGGGCTTGTTAAGAGCTGTCCACAATTTACAGCAGGCATGAGACAGTTTTAAATTTCAACAAACTTAAACCCTCATCCAGCTGGCCCCAAGATGGCAGGCAACTGAAGTTGTGGCGTAAAGCCACCCATGCTCTTGGAGCATTGAGTGCACTTTGGCTGGGTGCAGCTTCATGACCGATGGAAATGCTCTTGTATTAGGCTCCAACTGCTTAGTAATGCTCTCATGTTTTTTTGGTTTTGTTTGCTTAAGAGTGTGTGTATGGATGCTTCTCAAATTCAAATGTATTTGAAATTCCTGACATTAAGTAGATGCTTTCATGCTTGTTAACCTCGAGTTGAGGAGAAAGCGGTGGGTTTCTGGAACTGGAAGGATGTACAAATGTGGGAGAAAATGTGAATGAAAATGAGAAGAGGCCTGGCTGTATTACCCTTAGTCATGATGAGTACATTCCCTACTTTGTGAGAAGTCCAGCGAAGCCAGGGAATGCGCCACTACCAGCCTACCTAAGTGGAAAATGCTGGGCCTCCCTGGGCAACATAACTTACTTGCTTTGGCTGTCCTGCAAGAAATGAGAGCCATCTGTAGGATTCCCTGATCCAGAGATGATGTGTTGTGTTTTGCTCTCTAATGGAATGTTTGTCATTACGTGCACTGTGAACAGATACACGATCTGGCAACTGTTACCTGGACATCAAAACCCGTGGAGACAACGGTGGCACCTTCTGCAGCAACGAGATTGGAGTGGGTGTTTCCAAGGCCTCCTGTTGCTGCTCCCTGGGCAAAGCCTGGGGAGTTCCCTGTGAGCATTGCCCAGCTGTGAACACAAGTAAGTCTGCATTCCCTGGGTTAAACAGCAATGGTTTAGCTGGAATTGTTTCTAATTTAGCCAGGTAACTAAAACACTGGTGTAATCATTTATTGTGTACATACAGGGGACAGGTTTCCACAGTTAACAAAAAAATTCATTAGTCTTTCACAAAGATGACTTAGTCTGAATATTATTATCACTTCTGAGCAAGTTTGGTGTTACACAAAAACCTACATTATGAAATAGGATAGCAATTGATTACAGAGTAAAACCTAATAATATCTATATCTGGTTCACTTTACACTTAAAGGACCTGTAATAATCTGATCCTTTTCAAGAATAATTGTGCTGAAAGTATTTCTACTATTGTATGCTCATAAATGTATTTTGGTTTCAGCTGAATATAAGGTTCTTTGCCCTGGAGGGGAAGGATTCCGACCAAACCCTATTACAGTTATATTAGAAGGTAATGTTTACATTTTCCTATATTTCCATGTCTAAAATTATGAAACTCTTTACTGAGGGTTGTTTTTCATAGAAAAACATTAACGAAATGTTTATGTCTTTGTTTGGACAGATATTGATGAATGTCAAGAGCTGCCTGGACTTTGCCAAGGAGGAAAATGTATTAATACATTTGGTAGCTTCCAGTGTCAGTGTCCATCAGGGTACTATTTGAATGAAGAGACTCGAGTGTGTGATGGTATGTAGCCTTCACTTAGCTAGTCTTCTGTTTTATTCTTTGTAAATGATGACAGATCAATGTGCAGAGAATTAATCTGAGCTGTCTAGACATATCAGAGTTCCCATCTTTGCATCACAGGCAGGCTTTCCATGGCCACCTGTGCACCACTTCCTTCTCTCTGTGGCTTCACTCCACCATGACCGCTCTCAGAGCCCCTTCAGCTCTTTTCCACCCTCCTACCTCAGGTGTTAGTGAGACATTTTCATTCTCAGAAGCACAACAACACAGTTTCTGTGGCCACTCACTCCCTGCCTTTTTCTTCTCTCCTAGACGTGAATGAGTGTGATACACCTGGCATTTGTGGGCCTGGAACATGTTACAATACTGTTGGGAACTACACCTGCATCTGTCCTCCTGATTACATGCAGGTCAATGGAGGAAACAACTGCATGGGTATGTGTTAGGGTTTCTTTAAGCTTTATCTTGGTGCTTTGGGGCCAGGTAGATCATCTTCCCTAAGAGTTGCCTACTGCATTTGCCTGGGGTTTTCTTCATTTTCACAGATATGAGGAGAAGTCTGTGTTACAGAAATTACTATCCTGACAACCAGACCTGTGATGGTGAGCTGCTCTTCAATATGACCAAGAAAATGTGCTGCTGTTCCTACAACATTGGACGTGCGTGGAATAAGCCTTGTGAACAGTGTCCTATCCCAAGCACGGGTATGTTCTTGCACTGCAGAGCTATTTGAGAGCCTTGGTAACATCATAATTACTATTAGTGTAGTGTTGTTAGAGATGCTGTGTCTCTGCTGTTGTGTGTCTGAACTGAAGGCATTAGTTACTTTTTTTTTTGGCCTGGGGGTGATCAGCCCCAGTCACAATGAAGACATATTGGAGTGGTTTGTGTTTGTGTTGCTGGGCTGTGCCTCCTTTCGCCATTTTCAATGTATTGGACTTCATGCTCTATATTGATTAGTCTGTCTCTTTGCAAATGCTGGATGATCCAGTGTTGAGGCACTGACCAAGATTTTATTGGTAGTACTCCAACAAATACAGAGGCTGCTGTGCTGTGCCTTGACAGGTGGCTGCCACAAAGGGCCTTTGAGGTAGCCGTGGGTTTACAGAGATAGCCTGGTGTCCTCTGAGAATGACCTGTGTTAAGCAGCTACGTGTGAGATGTAGGAGTTTCTGTGCTAATTGTAGGGGCATACAAGGCTCCTCCACGCTGGGTAAGGCTCTGCAGAGTTGAGCAGGACATCCCACTCTTGTTTGAGGTGGTTTGCTTCAAGTGTTCCTAGACACTTACCTGATTAACTTCCAACTTGCAGTTCAGGTTTTTAAAAGTCAGATCTGGACTTGTATGCAAACACTGTAAGGCACAAGCAAAAGCAGCATGTGATCCCACTCGCTCTACATTCTTTTATTTGCTAATTTCAGTGGCCTTTAAATGAGAACCCAAGTGCAAACTGAGTACCTCACATGGTGAGTTTGGGAAAGGGGCTGCCCACCTCTTTGTGCCCTGCAGGTGCTGAAAGAGTAGAATTTTCTTGGGCAATGAATATAATGAATTTTTGACTGTTGATTAATTCCAAATGCTTTAATCTCTGCTTTGGTTTCCTATTGCAGATGAATTCTCCACACTCTGTGGAAGTCAAAGACCTGGCTTCTTCATTGACATTTATACAGGATTACCAGTTGGTGAGTTGTAATTTATGTTTTTAACTAAATTCCATGCTACCTCTGCCCAGGGAAGAGGGGAGGTTTGTTTTCCCAATGATTCTTTTCATGGGAGGAGTAACAACTAAACGGTGTAATGGAGTTCAACACTCTCTGTTGAAGTCCCAGCCTGCAAACTTTCTGCCTGGCTACTCCTCACTGGCAGCACCGATAGCTGCTGCTTCTAATCAAGGCAAAGAGAGCTCCAAAGGAGCTGTAATCAGGCCTGCATGAGCAGGGCACAGATACTGAGAATAAGAGCTCTGGGAGTAAGGCCAACCAGCACTTGGGCTGAGAGGAATTGGGAGTCTTGCCTTCAAACTAAAGCAAGATTTAATCTGACATTTCACACCAGTCCCCCTGTGTATTGGTTTGACACAAAAATCCTTTTTTCTGCTCAGCTGGAATATTTCTCACATATGTTATTGTGTGTTACATTTGAATCACAAGTAACAAATTGCAAAACAAAAAGAGGGAGAGAATGAGGAATTCTAGGACAAGGAATTGAGTAAATCCCTAATGGGACTCCCTTTTGTTTTTATTCACACTAAAATGCAAATAAGAAGCAGATAATGTGCCCTGTAACAGAGGCAGCATATAGGCAGTACTCAGATGCTTTAGCATTAAGCTCTTGCTGCAATGCAGGGCTCAGCTGGTTAGATGGAAACACTTCTAGTAAAGTGGGGAATGTATTTTTTAAAGAAGTTACAGAAATGTACAGTATTTATTATTTACGAGGTCATTTCTTGGAAGCAGAATTTCTCCTTCTAGCTATTAGCATTAACCCGAATGGTTGCTGAGTCTGCTCAGGCTAATTGGGCCATGCATCAGCATCAGCAGGGAGCCCTTGGGTGGTGCTGACCTTCACAGGTAAAAGCTTCAGCGTGTGCAGGAGTGTTGTGTGGCTCTGCCTGCCCTGCCATGGTGTGGGGCCAGGCATGGTCAGGAGCCAAGGGGAACAGAAGGGCCATGCCCAGAGCCCAGCAGCACATCCCAGTGTGTGTGGCCAAGTGCTGAGACTGGGCACATCACAGCACATCTCCCTGCTGCTTCATGAGCTTGGCAGGGCTCACCAGGGTGTAGCACTCAGCCTGCTGCTTTTGCACTGGGGTTACTCGTGTCCCTGTACCTGCAGGCACAGCATGGGGTCAGGGCAGAGCCCAGGCTGCAGGGACAGTGCTCTGTGTACCCTGTAATATTTGCTTACAGTCCTTACATGACGTTGCTCTTCTGTTTGGATTGAAGTTCTATATAGTTGCTCCAGGGACAGAAGTAGTTCTATTTTTACTCATCTCTTATATCAGAGGGTTCAGAATTACAGGATCTAATGCTGGAAATGAAAGGTTGGATCCAGGAGCAAAATGAAAAAAAAACAAACCCAACATTATCTATGGAAACTCCTGTTAGCTGATGATTTGCCACCATATTCTGTGTCTATGTACCTCAGTGCAAGTGGCAATGTTCACTGAGGATTGAGGCTTTGGAGGAGTCTCTGAACTCATCTTGTCAGAATATTAAGATGTGTAAGGGCCCAATAGGCAAGACATATAATTGCAATAGCAGCTGGGTTTTTTTCTGCCAAAATCAGTTACTTAACCTGTGTATATAGAGCATTGGCAAGCCCTGGCTGCCTGGCTTAATCAATCTAATTAATAGCATGTTGGCAGCACTTCAGATTTTACCTGGCAATGGCACTTTCAAATTGTTACATAAAACCATGAAAGTCTTTTCAGATTAACTGGGGTAAATCAGTGCAAAACTGGTTCTGAAAAGTGTTTGCATTCAGTCATTCTCTCCTGTGTTAAACCAAAGACAGTTACAGTCTCTCTGTTTGGCCCTTCCCAATAACTCCATCTCGGGAAGATGAGGAGGTTCATCAGGGCTGTGAGTGGGAGACATGAGGAAGAACATGTGATGCCCTGTGCATTCCTGTGTGGCAGGATATACCTTCAGTACAGTGAAGAGTCAGACCCTGAGGAAGCAGGAAATACCTACATTTCCCCAGTCTGGAATGAGACGCTATTGCAGTTGGGAAAATTGATGCTCGCATTACACGTTTAATAATTACCTTGAGGATAAATGCATAAGGACATATTCTGTAGCAGAAGATTCCATGAAATGCTCTTTACAAGTCTTTAAAAGCATTTTTCTTGCAGATATTGATGAATGCAGAGAGATTCCTGGAGTGTGTGAGAACGGGATCTGTATAAACATGGTCGGCAGCTTCCGCTGCGAGTGTCCCGTGGGTTTCTTCTACAACGACAAGCTGCTGATCTGCGAAGGTACCGTGCTGCCCTCCTGCAGGGGAGTGGTGTTCCACCAGCTGGGACACTGGGGAGTCATCCTTCAGGAGGGGAAAATATTGGTATCACTGCAATAAGTCTGTGTTAATTCAGACATTTTCAATTCTTTTGCATAGAAAATACCAGATTTTCCATCAGACATCTAAGGCCTTGGAGGCACATGAGTCAGCAGTCATGGGAAGAGACATTGTTTTTCACATTTGACAAAAAAAAAAATAGTTGTCTTGAGTCAGATCAGGAGCACAATTTTTTTAATTCCAAAATATTTTTTCTAGTGGAACTAAGATTCTTTTAAAAAACGTAAACACATGATAACTTTTTTCCAGTTTAAACATTTCCTAACATTGTATTAGTCAGTTTAGTGGAGAAACTGAAAATAGCAGTAGGAATTGCTCTCATTCTCTGGTGTGGGTTGTGACTGCTGACAACTGCATCAAGAGCTTTGAGTAAACGCATCTTCTGTGTGCTGCTTCCAGCTGAAACCCAGTTACATTTCTAGGGAGATAAAGTTCTCTTTGCCACACCTTAAGTAAGGAAAAATGATAGAAATTTTTTGCCTAAAAATTTTTGGTGGTGTTTACATTGAAAGCTTCTAATATCCAACAGGGATCTTGATGCCCAAAGGAGATCCTCATGTCTCCAGTGGAGGTCTGTGCAGACACAGCAGTTTACTTATTCTGGTCTCGGTCTTAAGACTGAAATTCACCCATGTGGCATGTTGCAACAAGCCTTTCTTGGGCCCTCCAACACCACAGAAAACTATTACATAAATTAAAATAGGAATGAATTAGGCAGATGGAACGTGGGTTTGGGATAATTTCAGGGAGATAGCTAAATTGACCAAATATCTATTTTATCTGTATCTATATTTTCCGAATTAGAATAAAGTTCTGATACTGGGGTACGGTAATACTCTTTATACTAAAAAAATAGTGGTTTTGATGTCTTTCTAGTGCCAGCTTGCTGTACAAATCCAATTCCTCTTTTGTATTGACAGATATTGACGAGTGCCAAAATGGCCCAGTTTGTCAGCAAAATGCAGAGTGTGTCAACACAGCTGGCAGCTACCGCTGCGACTGCAAACCTGGCTATAGGTTCACCTCCACGGGCCGCTGCACAGGTGAGTTCTGCTGCTGGGCTGGGCCAGGGGCTGCAGGCAGGAGCACAGCTGAAAAGTCTAAAAAAAACACATCTCCTCTTCAGAAAGATGGTCTGTTAGGAGATGATCTGAGCTCCAAGAACCTTCTTGTAAAGCCTTTTAGGGCAGCCCATAAACATCCCAGTAATTCTGGGCGCTTCCCGCAAGTGCATAAATGGGAGTGAAAAACCTAAGTAGGTATTTGTTCTTTCACTTTATCCCACCAACTGCAAGCATTTTTCTTTAGCCTATGTTATGTTTAGGGAGGGAAGACCAATTGATTTGCTATCTTTTGGGTATTTTCTGATTTTCTTCATGATTTGCTATATGTGTTTTAGCAATTTATTTTCCACTTGTATTTTTACAAATAACTTACTGCTTGCCAGGATCCTGCTGATAAGGAAGACTTATCTGCTTGCCTGTATGCTATAACTGACTTAAAAAGCTTATTGTTAAACTTCCCAACTTTGATATGGGTTTAAACAGGCCCTTGAAGAATATTTTTAGATACGGAGTAGAACTGCAGTTTTCTAATCTATTTGCTTTTCTTACAATATCATAGTCCAGAGAGGCATTCTTGTTATCTTACCTACTTGAAGATTTTAAAGACTGCTGTGGGCCAAGCTGCTGTAAATGTTATGTGCTATATACATTTCTGAACAGAATAAGAATTACAACGGAAGCTGGTAACATTTTCCTTGGGTTTTCTGAGTACTTGAGTTTTAGGAAGGGCACTTTTCCCTGCAGTGCAGTTTTTCATTGTTTCATATGACTCTGGAGGGAAAAGGGTGTAGGGGAAATCAGAACACTACCATGAGAACTAAAACTTTGCTTTGTTAAGCTATGCAGTGGCACATGTAAATATTCAATATGTTCCTAATGCAATTGTTGTTGTTATGGGTTCATTACAGCAGTACAGGAAGAACCAGGGGAGGTTCTGATATGGGTTACAATGCCAAAGATGAATTGGCACAAACAGTAATACTTCCCGGTATTTTGCTCTTATTTTATTTTTGGTGAAAATAAAGTTACACAATTAGAGTAGAAATAAAAGTGGGGGATTAAGTACATGATCCAGCAAAGGAAGGAAATTCCCAACCACTCTGCTGGGAGCAGAGAGTGCTGAGCACCTTGAAATATTGGAGCAGTCCTGATACTGCAGGGAAAATGATCCTACCCCAGTAGTTTATGTGCTGTTGAGTCAAACCCAATGTAGCACAGCCACTAGTGTTATGAGTACATTTATCTTACCTTCCAAATAGCATTCTTCTTGTGCTATCTGTTGTAGTAAAATAAATAATTTTTCATATAAATTAATTTTTGGCTCTTAAGACATTCCTGCCTTCCAATTTTTTTAAGACTGTAAAATGTTTAGTCCAAAAGAAGTGACTTTTCCCTAGGACTTTAATTCACTATTCATTTGCCCACAGGGCACCAAGTAGTCATAGTTTTCTTTTGTCCCTGCTCTCTGGACCTGTGAAGATGAGGAGGTCCTTAGGCAGCATGTTATCCAGCATTAGTTTCTCTTCTGCCTCCTTTAGGCTCTAATTAGCAGTGATATCATTAATAGCATTGGGAGAGCTTGGTCATCCAGAGTTACTCATGGCCCCGTGGGCTGGACAGAAGTCCTGGGGATGGGAGCTATCAGCACTGTCCCTGTGCCAAGTAGAGAGCACAGAAGAGGCAGCAGAGGCAGGGAAACAAAATTCAGTACATGAAGTTCTTTGCAATTGGGAACAACTTGACTCTTGTATTTGCAACGACCTGGGAATGGTTTGGTAAGAAACTGCATCTGCTTGGCTTCGATTGCATATAAAAGCAAATTACTGAACACTGGAGTCTAATCAATTTTAATACAGGCTTATGGCAGCACCTCAGCTCTCATATTTTAGAGCTGCAGCAGATGAAATGCAAGGAAGATATTGAATCCAACCAGCTCTTGGTGGTGATGAGGTCAACAGAAATACCTCACTGGATTCATGCTTCTGATTTGTCATAGAGAAAACTGTGCTGGAGAGCAAACATTTTGTTTGTTAGCATTTTGTTTCATTTACTATTGGTAGAATCCTGGGTTCTGCCTGAAAGCGTTGGTAGGTAGAGTAGCAGGAAAGCAGTCGGCCTGAATGAGTATAATGGATGCTCTGCTTTTGCAAGGCAGCAATCACATGCTGGCAGGAGAGCTTCCCCCTCTCTGCAGAATTGTACAAAATATTTGCTGACTCCAGAGAGCAGTGAGTCTGCTTGCTGTGAGAGCTCTGCCCAGGTTACAGCATCATCCCATGGCATGGGTGCTGTAACACATGTATATGTGTCAGTGTTTATCTCTGTGTGATGAGTGGATAAATCTGCAGCACCTCTTGTCTCCCTGTAAGCTTAGTGACAAAAGTGGGGGATTCATCTCCCTCTGTTCTGTATGATTTTCATGAGTTAATCAAGCAATTTGTGCTACAATCAAGTGCAGCTAAAACCAAGAAGCTGCTTCCATGAGAACACAAACTGTGATTCATATGCATCTTTCATTTTTGCTGCAGTCAGTGTAGAGCTCTCAGACCCTTTACAATTTTCTGTCATTAATTCTACTTTTCAAAGCCATGGCAATATGCTTTCCCTCCAGCAAGATTTTGTGTTTGGTAAATATTATTTTTATGCTAAATTTTTTTCAGCTGAATGAGGTAATTTACATGCCCCTTTTCTGAGATTTGCTTAGTAGTGTTTTTGTCATTAATACATTAAAATTACTATTTTAAATTAGGCCATGCACTGTGGTGGCTGCTGCTAATGTGTCTTTCCAGCCTTGTAGTTCAGAGGGCTGAACTTTCACTGCACTTCTGTGTTTTCAGATCGGAATGAATGTCAAGAAATTCCCAATATCTGCAGCCATGGGCAGTGTATTGACACTGTGGGAAGTTTCTACTGCATTTGTCACAACGGATTCAAGACCAATGATGACAGAACAATGTGTATAGGCAAGTATATCAAATTAAGCTGTACTTAGGTTTCTATTAAGACAGTTACTAAGTCTGTTCCCTCTGTAATAAGGAGATGCATTACAATAACTGAGGTCGTGTTCCACTGACTACCAGGCAAAGGTGCAAAACCACCATAACTGGCCATTAGAGATGATAAGCTTATAATGAATGAAAAATATCTCCTTAAAGTAGAGTGAGCCTTTAAAATTGCATATCCTGTCAGTGTACAGCTAATGCTTTCAATTCTGAGGAAAATATTTCATTCTCAGAATTTTCTGGAGCCTCTTTTCTCATGTATTGCTTTAGGCAAGGAATTTAGTAGACTAATATTGCAATGCAGCCGTTGTATACAGACTGCTTGTTAACAGAGTAAATGAAGGGTAAATTTCTTGCCAGAAATGTGCCCTTTTCAGAAAGAGTCATCTTCATAAAGAAGGAAATTTTGTATTTAACCTGTTCACAGCTCTTAGTCATCTGTTGTCTGAGCAAGTTGAGATTTCATAATGCTTATGAATAAAGATAGCTTAGCTTTCTTTTGGGAAGGGTGATACAGGAACCACATTAAGGTAAAGGATTGTTGGACCCTTTTTTAGTTTTGTACATGTTAATATCAAGTGTGTAAACTGTGTAAAACCTTCTTTTTGGGAGATACAACAACCTTTTTCCCTTCTATTCACTCTGTTGGCAGTGGATTATTTCCCTTTCCTGTGGAATAGCCACAGGCTTTCCTTTCCCCATCAGTGATTAAAATTCTTGCTGCTTGTTTTTTGTCCTTTGTAGATATTAATGAGTGTGAGAGGGACGCCTGTGGCAACGGGACCTGCAGGAACACCATTGGCTCCTTCAACTGCCGCTGCAATTTGGGGTTCATCCTCTCACACAACAATGACTGCATAGGTAAGGAGTGCTGAGACCAGGCACATGTTCCTAGGACTTTCTGCTCCTAATAAAAATACCATAAGTACCATCTTCTCTCTTGCATCATCTGTGTGATTAAAGACAAAACCCAATTTCTTCAGTCCCAAAAGACCTCTTTGATTATGGTCCCCTCACCTTTCTAGAGCCACTGGAATGTTGGTGTGTGATATTGGGCCATTGAGTTTTTCGCTCCTGCTTTGACAATTTTATGACATAGACCAGTAGTGGTATTTTCCCCTCACTTGCTTTTGAAACAGAATATTCTTTGTGTTTTCAGGTAGTCTGTCAATGTAGTGAAAACAGAAATCTCACCTACCCAATCTCACTCATTGCTGGTGTTTGTGACATCTCTCAATGTTATTTTTTTAGATGTGGATGAGTGCGCAAGTGGAAATGGGATGCTCTGCAGGAATGGCCAGTGTGTGAACACCATCGGGTCCTTCCAGTGTCTCTGCAATGATGGCTATGAGGTGGCTCTGGATGGAAGGACTTGTGTTGGTGAGTGCTTTGTTTTAGGGTAGGAAGAAGGTGCAGCAAACCTTGAGGAGATACGTTTAGTAAAACAGTAGGTCAGAGTGCACTGTCACACTGTCATCATTGTACCAAGTGGAAGAATGACAAGAGGATGAGAAGAGGACTCCTCTCCTGCTCCTGGGAAGTTCCACCTTCAGTTTGATGGAATCAAAACAGCCTCAGCCGGAGATCTATTGAGATAACAACAATTATCTCAAATTTTCTTTTCTTTTAGACATCAATGAGTGCGCACTAGATCCTGGAAAATGCTCACCAGGCACATGCCAGAACTTGGATGGCTCGTTCAGATGTATCTGTCCTCCTGGATACATCCTGCAGAATGATAAATGTGAAGGTGTGTACAGAACAATCTGTCTCTTTCCTAGCTGCTCACAGTTGTTACCAATTTCCTCTGCATCTGAATATGAGCAATGTTTGGTCTTTTGTGGCAGAGTACAGTTCTGAACTCTAGCCACCAGTGAGTCCCTCGCTTCCCAGAAAAAGTCTCAGCAACATTTGTTTGAACCAGAACTACCTGATCTGAACCCAAGGAAAATGTAATTCCAGGCTATTTGCTTGGTGGTACATTGCTGAAGTTTGCCCACTGCATGCAGATTTGAAGACTAACCCTAGATTTTTCGCCTGGCTTTCTGGTTCCTCTTTCTGTCCCTTTTTGTTTGACCTTTTTGTTTGTCAAATCTGATAGATGTCAGTGATGATGTAAGGTTGCACTTTATGTAGTAGAGCTGCCAGTGTAAATATTTTTATTTCTCATCTCTTCAATTACTTTTCTTCCAGACATTGATGAGTGTGTGGAACAGCCAGAAATTTGTGCCCTGGGCACATGCAGCAACACTGCAGGCAGTTTCAAATGTCTGTGTCCAGAAGGCTTTGTATTGTCCTCCACGGGAAGGCGATGCCAAGGTAAGTTCATTCCTCTTTTTCTGGCATTTCAGAATTTGTTTACTGCTTCAGAAATGCCTTATTAGCAGGCTGTTTCCAATATAGCAAGGAGACTCTGGATCAAACAGTGTTTTTCATAGGGAAAACATGATAATTCTGTAGCTGGGGCCAGGTTCTGTCTTCCCTTAACATCTGTTTGTCATTAAACAGAACATTGCAATAAAAGGGGTGAAGATAATGTTCAATGCACCAGGTTAAGTGAGGAAATTCTGTTGCCCTACAGTCCTTTCTTGGACCCCTGGAAGAAATATTGAGGCTACTTGGACCTAAATATAGACAGTGACATGAAAAAGAGCATAAACCCAGGCAGGAGCCTAAGGGGCAGCATTTCCAGTTATAAGGCTGTCCTTACCACTTCCCATATTCACCATAACACTTGTTGTATGCTATTCCTCTCCATGAATGTGTGGGTGGAAAAAAGATCATTGGGAAAAAATTGCAAACAGTGTTGTGTGGACAATAAGCACCCATCTGCTTAGCGAAGTCTTTTGGCTTCCAGATTACTGCATTCACGGTTCAGAGCCTAAACACGGGCACTAAGACAGAGAGCAGATGCTAAAAGCTGAGCATCTAGTAATGAAAAGCCATGGGTTAGTTTATTTTGTCTATAAAGAACAAGCACAACAAAGTAGGGAGTGAGTTACTTTTAAGGGCTTTGAAAATTATTAAATATATACAGCATTAAATGTCCTATACACAGTGTGCACAGTGGGAGCCACAGATGAGTAAGACCTTTATGAGGACCTCTGTAGTTTTACTTGGCACAGAAAAGTGATGCTTGTTGACACCATAGCGAGTTCTTCACTTCACAGTGGGCTAAATGAAATTGTGGTTTTGGTAAAAATGAATCCAACCTGCAGTAAACATTCATCCAAGTCTCCAAACCACCATGCAGTTTGGCACAGTTACTTCACTCAACTTTGAGAGCAGCATGGATGTTTTAGCTGGGCTTCTGTAGCTTGTATAAATGAAGTTTCTTTAGTCTGAGGGTGTTTTTTGCTTCAGGTAAGCAAAACAAAATCACAAACCCCACCCCCAAAGAAACAAAATAATAAAAAAGGATGTAGCCTAATCTTCTAACACCAACTGCTGTTGCACGCATGATGTCAGAGGAAAATGCACACTTGTGTGTGAACTTCAAGTGGGCTTGTCTTCACCCCCTGAAGAAGACTACTTTTTATTCAAATATCTCAGGCCAAACACAGTTTTGTTCAAAACTTCTCATTACTTGTGACTTGGTAAGACCTGGGCATTGCCCACCACTGATGCTGCAGCCGGCAAACTGGATGAGCAGCTGCTTCCATAAGTGCCTTGCGGCTGTCCCCCTGCCAGTGCAGGGAGCTGCCAGCTCTGCCTGCTGAATGCCTGTGGTCTGTGCTCTCAGCCCTGCTCCAGCATCCTGCTTACCCAGCTTCAGGGTGGAAAATACAGTGCCACTGGGACAGTTGGCTTGCTTTGTACCTCCAGGAAGAATGAGGAAGGGAAGTGCCATGGAAAATTGCTTCTCATTTTTACACTACACAGTATTGTCATTGCAAGTTGATTAAAATCCCTCAACTCAAGTGATTCTTACTAGTAACAGAATATAAATAAATTGAGGCAATATTCAGTTTTTACAAAGAGGAATGAGGATATGAGGAGAGAACAGCCCTTCCATTTCTGCTGGACAAAAGAGAAAACCCCTTCCTTTTCCATGACTGAAGTAGGACACTCTATCCCATAGCTTTCCTCTACTGAAGTAGAGCGCTTCCCTCCTTTTTCAGATCTTCCACACTCAGAGACAATAATGGTTCCTATTAAGAGATTTAGATGGAAGTTGGGTGTTTTGGTGGGGGGACCTCCTGTAAGTTTGCAATTAGCACCTCTAAGTGAAAATTGTGCCAAAGTCACCTTAAACTGCTCATGACAAGTTTTTTTCTCTGTGCAGATCTGAGAGTAAGTTACTGCTTCACCAAGTTTGAAGATGGAAAATGTTCTGTGCCGAAGTCCCGAAACCACTCCAAACAAGAGTGTTGCTGTGCCTTAAAGGGACAGGGATGGGGAGATCCGTGTGAGCTCTGCCCAGAGGAAGCAGATGGTGGGTTATTGACCAGCTTGCCATACTATCATGAAAGCTCTGAGAACTGAAAGAAAATTGGGATTCTTATAAGAAAGAATCTTAAAAAATAATTTCCCAGAGATGTTTAACCTTAACAAGTGTCCTTGCTCTCTGTAGATGCCATTGCAGTCTCAAAAACATGTTCCTTGGATAGTCAGGTCTCAAGTATGTTCCTTGTTCGCTTATAGATTTGTTACTCTGATGAGGGGCTGAGTATTTTGCTGGGGAGGTGTCACACAGGGAAAGCAGTGAGTAGGCCCTTGATAGGCTCTGAGTGGCAACACCTGCAAGACACAACTGGAATTCATCTAATTGTAAATAGGTACAGAAACAGGTGCTATAAACATGAAAATTAATTAAAATAAAAAAGCAAACAATTACATTAGATCCACATCTTATCAGTGTGAATGACTTGCATTAACAGTGGGCAGTGACAAAACACAGGCCTTGAGGGAGGAAATCCTCCCTGGATTGTTGCTAAAGAAACACTTTCCTGTGGTAGTGTCCTTTACAGGGCTCAGTAAGTCAGCACCAAGCAAGTCACCAGGCCTCTGTGGCATCATGGTGCAATTTGCTGCACAGACTCTAATTCCTGCTGACAAACGCGGTTACCAGCAGTACTGGTTTCAGCAATACATTATGGCATCATACTAATAAGTCATGGAGATGTTTTGCAGACAATCCCCACAAAAGCTAAGGGTAGAAAAGAGAATTAGATGTGCCAATTGCAATATTCCTCCTAGGCCTATTGCCTGTGCCTGTGTCATTCTGCTGACATGGATCATATGAACCAAAGTTGGTTGGAAAAGCAGTCTATGGCCCAGCATTTTCTTGAAGTGTCAGCACATATATTTTTCAAGATGGTTTTCACAGGCCAAATTCTTCTCACAGGATCAAGGCCCCTTCTCATCTTTCAAGAAGAAATAGGTTTAAGATAGCTGTCTGGGTTAAATTGTGTCTTCTTCAGCAAATGTAGGAAATCTTTCATTTACAACAGAAAATAATGCAGTCACTGCTATTGATACTTCTAAAATAGAAATACTGAGTTAGTTTGCTCCTTAAGGAAGTTAAATAATGCTAATTATTCACAGAATTTTACACATGTGCACACAGGAGAGCAGATGAAATGTAAAACCATTGTACAGTTTTTGCATGTTTAAAAAATTCTAAGTTTATACGTTTACATGCTTTATTTGTGGACCTGAACATGAGGAGGATGAAGTGGTAGCAGTAGTTACATGTGCAGCTCATGAGCAATGCTGGGTGCCAAGATGGATTTCAACATATGGTTTGGTTTTTATGGTTTTCTCACAGAGGCATTCAGACAGATTTGTCCCTTTGGAATTGGCATCCTTGTGGGACCTGGTGACGCAAGGCTGGGTAAGTGTCTGAACCACATGGTGCTGTTGTTGCATCAGTGTGCCATTTTCTACCCACAGACCATTCTCCCTTTCAGCTGAGAATAACACCTCTGCAACTGTTTCCAAAAGCCATGAATTGTGGAAACTTCTGTCATTATTTTTTTCCCCCTATTTTCATACTGATTTCAAATTCAAGCTTGAATATCTCATATATCAGAAATTAAACTCCTATTAGAGCTAGGAAACCTTTGTAGGATCCAGAGAATGGATCACATAGCATACTTGTCTTTTCTTATACAATATATGTAGCCTGTTTACAGTAAATGGTTTTAATCCTCCAGAAGTGCAAACCACATTTTCCCAGATCCCTTCAGTACATTCTGTTCTCTCCCAAGACAAACAGCACTTCAGCCTTATTGGCAAAAGTTTGCATTTAAGGAGCTTGGATGACTACTGCTTTTCATATCTGCTGCTCTCCCTGTAGCCCCAGTCAGAGAGGTTTATATCTGACAGAATAATTTCTTTTCTGTATTGTGAAAGCTGGCCTGCAAAACAAATTCTGTGCCCTCATCCTAATATGTCAGAATTCAAATATTAGTGGGTTTTGTGATTTCAGGAATATTTCTTGCCAGAACAACACTTGTTCTTTGAGAGAAGTCTGAAAGCACATGAAATCAGTTGCACTTACTGTGTTGTTTGTATTTCTGGTTAAGATGTGGATGAGTGCCTTGATCCAGATAACTGTAAATTTGGGCAGTGTATCAACACGGATGGGTCCTTCCGCT
Organism: Campylorhamphus procurvoides; assembly: GCA_013396655.1. Lineage (NCBI taxonomy): Eukaryota > Metazoa > Chordata > Aves > Passeriformes > Dendrocolaptidae > Campylorhamphus > Campylorhamphus procurvoides. Next base: position 2,541,715 of record WBMV01007169.1, read on the forward strand.
GTGAATGTCCCTATGGTTACATCCTGCAGGGAGCAGAATGTGTGGGTAAGTAGAGCTGTTTCTTCTCCCATTTTAAAGATTTTCCTGGATTGCTAAGTATGGCATTAAGGAGCAGTGAGGTTGGTCTATTCTAACACTGGAGTCTCCATCCCTGCTGGTGCTTAAAACCTGCCAGGGCAGGGCCTGAAAAATCTGCTCCAAGTTGGTTCTGCTCAGGCTGCATGTTTGACCCAGATAACTTCTGGCAATTCCAAATTATGCTAGGAGTGTGAGATTCTAACTCAGTAACTGCAGTCTTGGATTTGTTATTTTTCTGGTTGTACACTAACAACACAGGTTTTATACATTTTTGGTTGAGTGTAACCATGCATTCTTGTCTTGACCTAACTGCTTGCAGATACTGATGAATGTGCTGTTGGAAACCCATGCGGAAATGGAACTTGCAGGAACGTGGTGGGAGGTTTTGAATGCACCTGTGTTGAGGGATTTGAGCCTGGGCCGATGATGACCTGTGAAGGTGAGACTCCCATGTGTTAAGGACTGTTGTGTGCTGAAACAGTTCCCTGATTTTGAAAGCAACTGAGGAGACTAAAGCAGCTTTAAAAACTAAAACATGGACATTTGGAACAATGCATCTTTATCTGAACCAGAGAAATTGGCTCCTCCTTTCTGTATCCACCTTGAACTGCAGTATGTTCTTCTACCTGGAGGTCGGGTGACCAGGCTTTCAGGTGGGGGCTGCTCAGAGGGGAGCCAGTTGGGGTGCAGTCTCTCCAGAAGAGTTCCCAAAAGTGCTACATGCCATGTGGTGGCTTCTGCCTGCATCCTTGGGTGAAGAGGCTAACTAGGGATAAGGAAAATAGGAAATGAGCTGCCTGAATTTGTTAGGGAGGAAACAGTGAACAGAACAGAAAATGCAAATGCAGTACCAGACAATTACTATGGTACCCCTAGGCTGGATATTTTCCATGTTTCTTTGGTGTCTCATTGAAAATGCACAAAGAAAAGAGAAGTAAGGAAGAACAGAGTTATGGAAGGGACACTCAGAAAATAAATTAGAATTTTTCACTGTGGAAAATGTGGTTGAAGAGATATATGATTTAGATTTATAAAGCCACAAGTGGTAAAGGTACCAAAAATAGAGGGAACATGTTAGACAAACCAAAGCAAACATTTTTATATGCATGGTCCGTACTTAAGCTGTGGAACTCTTTGCTGCAGAATATTAGTGAGGCCACAAGTATAAATTGACCTAGAAAGAAACTGTACAAATTTGTGTGGGAATCCATCAGTGGAAATTAAGCCTGATAGTTTGGTTGTGGCTTTTGGCTGTGGAAGTCCTTAAACTGAGAGGCTGTGCCAGGGGAAAGATGTCTGCATACATGGTATGAGGTTTTTTAATATTCATCTCCTCCTGTTAAAAGCAGAGGGTGAAGAATGTCCTAGGACATTCTGACACTCTTTTCTGACCTGACACAGCTGTTCTTAAATTATCTGCCACAGTCTATTTCTTTGCAAGCCCACACAAAAGAATGCTTCTATTTTTGCATCAAATTGCATTAGTTTTATATACAGTTAGAGCTTCATTCACTTCCCTGTGGAATTTGGGTGAAAGCTCAAATTGCAGAGGAGGAGTTAGCAGAGTGCATAAACATCCACTATAGCAGTAATTACTCAGGTAGTCCAGACCATGTGTAAATGCACTTCAAAATGTTGTTTCTAATAAGAATATTGTTTTGTAATCTAGTTTATGAAGAAGCCAAATTAGTGAATGTAGAATTTAAAAATTACCAATCATAAAAACTGAACCTAAATGTGGAAAAGATACAGTTTTAACTGAGCCAGTATTTTGGCAGCATGGATCTGGAAATTATTTCCATTGGCTGCTTGCTGTTGAACATACTGAAACTTCAGGTAGCTGTGCAAACATCTTGGCGTGTCTGGTGCCTGTTTCCTACAGAAATCCGTAAGGAGTAGAACCGTGGGTGCCCAACTATTAAACTTAGCCATCAGTTAGCTGGGATCTCTGGTATTGCCTGTGCCTCAAACCTGTGCACTCAGCTCTGCTGGGTCTTACACGAGTGTCCCACCTGCCCTGTGCTCTCTGTCGCTCCAATCCAGATGTCAACGAGTGCATCCAGAACCCCCTGCTCTGCGCCTTCCGCTGCGTGAACACCTTTGGGTCCTACGAGTGCAAGTGCCCCGGGGGGTACGTGCTGCGCGAGGACCGCAGGATGTGCAGAGGTAAAGCTGCTACCAGACTCTCACAGTCAGGAGAGGAGGATTTCAGGTTCCTGCAGGGACAGGGCTCTGACTCACTGCACTACTGGGCCAGAGTCCTAATCCCAGGAAATCACGGAGACAGAAAGAATTTGGGATGAAATTCTATGGTTTGCATTATGCACTTGATTGTACTAGCCCTGTCCTGCCAGTAAACTTACACATCTACCTAAAGTGAGGTCATATCAGATAATGCAGTTTTGTCTTGCCCTAAAAATGGGCATTTGGGAGAAATCAATTTGCTCGAAGCTAGTGCATTTTATGGTTAGTTTAGAACAATAAATGTATATATAGGGTTTGATTACAATTGAGATCCCAAAGTCAGAATTTACTATTGTGGATTTCCAGGATCATCTCTCTATATAATGAAGTTTCAACCTTGTGTTTTAGATCAGAATGAGTGTGAAGAAGGAATTCATGACTGTGACTCAAAACAGATGGAGTGCAAAAACCTAATTGGCACCTACATGTGTATCTGTGGCCCTGGTTATCAGCGCAGACCAGATGGGGAAGGCTGTATAGGTGAGTGACACTGAAGTGTTGAAACTCCTGAAACACAGAATTGCTCAGCACAGCTAAAAATTTTGGATTTAACAAAGTGTTAAGGAGCTCAGGGGAAGGATTGTACAACTGCCTGTGTAGTGGATCCACAACACTTGGCTTTGCTGTTCAGGTGTGCACACGTGTGGGCAGTAAGTAGAAAATCTGGATGTGGGTGTCTTTGCAATCAGCTTATACTTCTGCTGATGAATTGCTCTGAGGGAAGAAAGTAGAGATCTGGGTCTGTTGCTGGAGGTGTGTTTACCTCTGTTAGCATGAGTGAGAGTAGACCTGAATTGTTTTTAAACCATGGACGGCATTCAGAAGTGCAGCTGTAACCATGAAAAATTTTGAAAACCACTGAGGAATATATTGCAGAGAAAATGGAGTAACAAAATGTAAAATATTGTGAGCTGGATGGTTATCCTTCCTGTGAAAATTGAATAAAAGAGACTTTTAAAATAAAAAGAAAAAAAAAAAAAGGAAGTTTAACGAGTCAGAATTCATAGCTTAAGAACTCTGTGAAACCTCTCTAACCTGCATTAATCCAGTAATGGACTTGACTTTTGTCTTGTAATTTCCAAAACCAGATGAGAATGAATGTCAGACCAAGCCCGGGCTCTGCGAGAACGGCCGCTGTGTGAACACGGTGGGCAGTTACAGGTGTGAGTGCAACGAGGGATTCACAGTCAGCGACGCCCAGGACGAGTGCCTTGGTAAGGCCCACAGCAGCACTGTCACTGGGGTGGCAGCAGCTGGGGCTGCAATGAAACTTAGACATGTACAGTGAGTACACACACTGGAATTTACATGCCTGTGAGAAGGGGCTTTTGTATGTAGGTGCCCTCTGGCAAGTTCCTCCCTCCCTCCCGTGCTCACCGTATTCCTGCTTCACTCAGTCCCATTGGGGTGACTTGCTATGAAAGCTGACTGTGCCAGGGTTTCAGTCAGCCAGGAGCTGCTCTGACATTTCTTTGGTCCTGGTTTTCACACAGTCCTTTTTCTTTGGGTTCAAATAGAAGCATTATATTTTTGTAAGCATATTGTAACACTGTCCCTTCCACCTTTTGCTAAATTTCCTGCCTTTGTTTCCCTTTGACTCCATGCTTTCTTTCTTACTGCTGGTAGTCTTTCACTCTCAGTTCCACAGTCTCAGGGTGAAGTATGCCCTTTCTGTTGCATTTCTGACTGAATTCCCAGTATCTCCTGACCCTCTGGTGGTGGTCACTGTTAGGATTGTCTGTGATGCACCATTTATTTTCCAGACAACAGGGAGGGCTACTGCTTCACTGAAGTCTTACAGAGTATGTGTCAAATCGGCTCAAGCAACAGGAACGCTGTCACCAAGTCCGAATGCTGCTGTGATGGTGGCCGAGGCTGGGGGCAAAACTGCGAGGTCTGTCCCTTCCCAGGCACTGTGGCCTTCAAGAAGCTTTGCCCTCATGGCCGAGGATACACATCCAGCGGAGCAGGTACTGACTTTTCTTCTACATTCTCTTAGAAAATGCCAAACTAAGTAATCAATTATAAGCTCTCTTTTGGCATATTTGAACAATGTGAGGTCCTATATGTTTTGGATATCAGATGAAATTTTCTGGGAGTTTTAATGTTGAGAGAGTCCAGTCCTTTGGGAGGAAGATGCATAGCCAAAGACCCTGGATGATGATGCATCCATCCCATCTTGGCAGATAGTTACTTTGCGTGCTGGTTGACTGATATGCACTGAGATTTTGCACTCACATTTGAGTGTGTTGCAGGTACACATTAAGAGCTATTTGTGTACATGAAAGCAAAGTGATGTTTGATTAGTGGAGGCTAATAAGTGATTAGCTCTGGGTTGCTTCCAATTACGGCTTGTTCATTGTGTTTGGGAGCTAGATTAATGCTCCATCCTGTATTTTTTCACTTAATATTTCTCCATAACCTGTGCAATATTCCAGTATTTTATGTACAGTGTGGGTTTCTTTAGGTCAGGTCAAAAGCCCTGTTGAAGCTGCATAAAATCAGTTGTTGTTCCATTGAGAACTAACCCTCATTGAATTGCAGATATTGATGAGTGCAAGGTTATTCATGACGTCTGCCGGAACGGGGAGTGCATCAACGAGAGGGGCTCTTACCGCTGCCTTTGCAACCTTGGCTACACTACAGATATAACTGGCACCCTTTGCATAGGTAGGCTCTTCATCATGGTGTTTGTATGTGAAGCTTAGTACTAGGAGATGACTTGATGAAGGAAATAAAAAGATTTTGAAAAATGAAGAAATAAAGTGCCATTTGTTAGAATGCTGTGGCGATTTTGGTTTCCTTCTGGTATCTCCTGAACATTCTGAAAAACATCATCACAAATCTTGGTTATCAGCACTGAGCTATCTGGTTTTGCTTCTTCTAGATCTGAATGAATGTAATGAGTCTCCAAAACCTTGCAATTTCATCTGCAAAAACACAGAAGGGAGCTACCAGTGTTCATGTCCAAAAGGATACATCCTGCAAGAAGATGGCAGAAGCTGCAAAGGTAAAAATCAAGTAAAGAATTTACTGCAGAAACTCTGTGTTTCTCAGACAAAAATGAATGCAAGGACATTTAAATGATGCAAATCTGTCTCTTTGATTCATGCGAGTATTTCCACTAAAAACAGTGGAAGTGACCTGCATAAGATGGAGCTGATGCTTCAGTTAGTTCTTTGATAATCTGAATGAACAATAGATCCACAAGAATTTTTGCAGGTTGATGGCAGCTGATCTTACATGATTTTGTAGCCAATGGTATATGTGATTGTTCTTATTTTGGTAAGCATGTTGGTTTAAGCCATATTATTCAGAGATAAATTAACCATAATGGATGCAAAGATGAGCGTGGTTTGCAGTGCATTGTGCTCAGCATCAACAGAATTTTTACCTACTGCTTCTGCAGTGTGCTGGATAAGGCACAGCAGTGCAGCAGAGATTTTGAAATGTTCATTAGAATTCCATACTATTTATCTGTTGTGGTAACAATGATCTGACTGAAACCATGCAAATTAGAGCAGTGATTCTAAGCTTGGCATGGAGAACAACAGTGTACTCTGTTAGCATTTCCATATTTCTTTTGGAGTAACAGTGTGCTTCAGTGCAATGCCAGTTTCTAGTCTGCCAGATCTTCTCATGAAGATGGTGACTTCCCATTTATTGGGACTGACTGAGCAGGCATTTACTGTACTAGAGTAGCTCCAAAGTCCCATTCATTACATGTTAGGCTTCCAGTGAGAGGAACTAGAGCCAACATGGAAAGTGAGATGTAGATTCAAAAGGCTTTATTTGCTATGTTACTTATTTGTAATCACTTCTTTCTGAGTCTAGAGAACATAAGTGAAAGGCGTTTTCTTGGTTTGGTTTTTTTTTTTTTTTTAGATCTTGATGAATGTGCAACAAAGCAGCACAACTGCCAGTTCCTTTGTGTCAACACTATTGGGGGGTTCACTTGCAAATGTCCTCCTGGATTCACTCAGCACCACACAGCCTGCATTGGTAGGTGATGGGGGAATTTGGGATCTGGGATTTATTACTGACCCTTATTCCAGAAGCAAAGTAACTAGGAGATAAAATCATCTTCCTGAGAAACCAAATGGAAAAATAGACCAGGTTCTGATCTCAGTCCCACCAGAGCAGAAGATGGAAAGAGGCCCTCTCTCCTATCTTCCCTTGCTTTCATAATTTATGTCTTTGAATTTTGCACTTGCAAGAACCAGAAAGTAAAAACACCAATTTGTAACTCTTGCCTTATTCTTTCTTATCCATTGAGCAAAAAAAGTAATTCTATTTCTGTTTTTGTAGTTCATTGAGATCATGTCAAGGCTTCTAGAAATGGTAACCATAACACAGACATTTCTGCAGTTGTCCTTCAGACACATACCCACGGGATGTGTGGGAATGTTAAAGTAAACTGCTTCGTGCAAAACACGCTTTCTGCTCTGCAAGTTGGGTCCTGCTTGTGTGTCAGTCTGATGGTCCTATGGTATTACTGGTGTGAATTTGACTAGAGCATCAAACTCCATATTCTCAGTGAAGAAAAGGAGTGTTTCCTTTTCCGTAGCTGTTGTGTTTCCAAATTTAAAAGGAGCCAGTGTAAGCTCTCCTGTAGTGCAAAGTGAGAAACTGAGGGGGCAGTAAGAGCTGTGTTCCTGCTGTGCCTTCACCTCCTGCCACAACCCATTCATGGCTGGCAGGGCTGGATGATCAGCTTCACAGAACAACTCAGACTAACACTGAGGCTTTGCTTTCCTCCAGATAACAACGAATGTGCCACTGAAATCAATCTCTGTGGGCCCAAGGGCATTTGCCAGAATACACCAGGAAGTTTTGTTTGTGAATGTCAGCGTGGCTTCTCACTGGATCAAACTGGGCAGAGCTGTGAAGGTGGGTACAACACAGGCCTTCTCTTGCTTCCTTCTTCTCTCACCCACACTGTCATCCAAGGAAGGACCTATGGAGTAAGCATGTGTAGATTGAAGGGGAATATGGAAATTTAGCAGCAAGGCCATATTTCTCTCCGTGGGCCAGAATAGATGGATATATTGCAGGATGCTAGAGAGCTGGACAGATATTTTCTGAGGAGATGTCAATTTAGCCTGGGATGTTTTAGTTTAAGTGGTGTAAGTTCAGTGAACTTCTGTTGAATCCTGCAGGGATTTCTGAGGGACTCACCAAGGACAGGAAGTCTTCCATCTCTCCTGATAAAGAGAGAGTTCAAGGGCTGTAGGCTTATTCCTCTGGGTCGAGAGCCTTCTCCTGGGATAGACTTTAGTTTGTTTTGAAAATAGATTTCCTGGGATGGATGCCTGGGTAAAAGTAAGGCTCTGTCTGCTGAGAAGCTGGGACCCTTAGGAAAGCATTGGGGATCCCATATATAAATGGTTTGCTGTTGTCTGCTCCACAGCAGAACACAAAAACTCTGAAAACTGGGGGTGAATGTGAGCCTTCTGTGGTTTTCAGCCCTGTGTTACTTGCTGTAGAGCCACAAATCCAAACCTGAAAGGCCCAAAGTGATCTCCCAGCACTGATCAGGTGTTTGGAAGAACCTGAAATATACCTGTATATCTGATATATGACTATATATATGATTATTTGTAACATGCTTTTCAAATATAGCATAATTTGAGCTTCTCTCCCAAAACTCAGAGTGTATCTCACCCTTTTAGATGTGGATGAATGCGATGGAAACCACCGGTGTCAGCATGGCTGCCAGAATATAATTGGAGGATACAGGTGTAGCTGCCCACAAGGATATCTCCAGCATTACCAGTGGAACCAATGTGTTGGCAAGTCTCTTTTGGAAATTCATACATTAAAATGCATCTTCCCTTTGTTAGCAGCAAGAAGTGAAGGGCAATGGTGCAGTTCACTATTTTTTTTTCTGATCATAATTTGTTAAGTTCAGCAGTTTCATTCCAAGTGTGCTCTCCTGTGAAAGACAATCCATGTGAAGCACCCGGTAGACTGTGCTCTAGTGCAACAAACGTTTAAGCAAAAAATTCTCCTTGAGGGTGCTAGAAGTTGTATTGACTTTCAGGGAATCTGTGTTACTTGAGTATTTTGTGATCTGAACAAAGGAAATCTTACCCAGCCATGCAGCAGTTTCTGCTTAGACACAGGTTCTGTCTAAGAGTGGGTGGTGGGTTGAATCTGACAGACTCAGAACTACAAGTTTGGATTGTTAAATTGTAAAATTCAACTTCTGGCCCAAAGCATCTAAAATTTTATTAAAATCCCACTTGATCTGTGTTTTTGTCATTCTTACAACACCTATGGGAAGGCTGCTGTGTTTCTCTGTACAGAATTTACAATTTGTCATATCTGAGCCAAGCTGCTGCTGTGTGTTTAAAGATGCTTCCTTGCAGCTTTGGGGTAGAATTTACAAGTGCTTACAGGACAATTCTGTTTAATGAATGTTAGTGCTCTTTAGGTATGGTGCACTGGTGCATTCAAATGCCTGTGTCTTCCCTATCTAAACTTTGTTTCTATCCCAGGTCTCTGGAGCCCTTGTAGATGGGGCTGCATGTGCAGAGCACTGATGCTGGTGTTGACTTGAGCAGTGAGACCTGGGTCCTGTGCAGCAGCCATGGCAAAAGCTTCTGTGTCAGCAGTGTAGGATGTAGCATATTCAAACAGAGAACCAGGAATCATTTTTCCTCTAGTGACAGTTACATGCAGTTTTCATCACATTTAATGGACTTCATGCAAGCTCGTCTTGTGTGGATACCCAGAGATGTGTTTGATGACCTCTTTGAGAACAAAGGCCTTTATAACTCTGTTTGGCTTTCTTTGTTCTCAGAAACATAAAAATGCCTTTGCTTGTTATCAGCCCCAGGGAGGTCTCTGCTTTTAATTATTCTTACCAAGCCTCCTGACAGTGTATGTAGTCCTTGCTGTGACGTTTGCTTGCTTGTGCTCCAGCACTCTATGCCTATAACATAGAGAGAATAAGGGCGAAACACAAATATATGGGGGTTTTGAATGTTAATTGAATTAGCAGAGTTTAGGGTTAAATTAGAATTTAATCTGCAGAAGGATTTAAAAAAACCTCCAACAACCAGCACTGTCATGTCTGGCTTCTGGAGGACACTGTGGAATGTGAAAAAGTGCAGTGCTGAGCTTTGCAAAACATCTTAGTTGTTTCCAAGTCTTCCTGGGTAAAAGCATTTAACTGAGTATATTTCCAAACCAGGTGTACACTGTTATTCCACCTTTTGAGCTCACTGACTACTGTTTAGATTTATCCAGGGAATACCCCTTTCAAAATGCACAAGCACTGGTATTTCCCCAGCTGAAAGAAAGGCTTCGGCATTGGCACCAAAAATACTGGTCACCAGAAACTTCACCAGAGGAAATTACTCTGAGAGCCACAAGTGGGGTGAGATTCAGCCAGCACTCCCACCTTCTTGGACATGGGGCAGTCCAGGCAGAAACCCAAAGCTGCAGGGAAAGAGGCTTGGTTTCCTCTGTCCTCATGGCATCTCTCCTTCCCACTGAAGCTGAGCATGACGGAGCTGCATGTTGCAGAGCACAGGAGAGCAAAGCTGGTGCCTGTCAGCACAGCTTGCAGAGTCTGAGGGTCCCATAATTGGGTTTTTTTTCACTTTTCATCATAATTTTTTCTTCCACCGATCACCCCAAATATGAGAACTAATCTCACTAGTGTTCACACTCTTGCTGCTGTGGAGCACGGTGTAGTGAGCGTATCTGCTCTTGGTGCTGTAACTTTCTGTGGCCCAAACTTGCATTTATGACATAAGTGCTTTTAGGTCTGACGGATACTGAACTATCTCTCTGAGTTAAAGGCAAACCCGGACAGGCTTTGGGAACACAGAATTGAGCCCCAGGTTTTAATACCTTGTGTCCTCCACATGTTCACATTGTAGTGTTTGCAACTGTATATGCTTAAGATGCTTATCTAGATCTCCTGAGTCTACCGCAGGGGAAGAATCTCCATGTTATAGGTTTTTCCGTGACAATTCCTTCATGTTCCTTGGCAATCCCAACTCTGCAAACAGTTTTTGTCTTTTTTAGCTTGTTTAGTGAAGCGTTCAGGGACTTTTGATGTTGTTGCAACACATTTAGATAATCACTGAAGAATGCTTTGGTTCCTCCCATGTCTTGTGCTGTCTGTGACTGCATCCCCTCCCCAAGCAATTCCATAGTGCACCATGCTGTAAATCAGGCTGCAAGAAGCAAAGGCATTGCTTTTAAACAGAGAACAAATGGCCCCATTGTTTGGAAAAAGACTATAATGGTCTGACTTAGTACTCATTTTCCTGTAACCTGGATGTTGAGGTCAGACGCTGCTCTCTACTTTCCAGAGGGCGTTTCTTATATGTGCACACACATGCAATGCACATATGCATTTATCACAGAAAACAGGGAAAAACAGCATTCAGAACTTTTTGAAGCAACTTGCCACATCAGACAAAAACAATCAGAGCAGCTACATTTAGAAAAGCAGCCATTTACAGTAAATAAGCCTGAATTGACCTCGAACTCCTGCAGTGCCACACTTGGGACATTTGGAAAAGGGCTGGCTCAGAATGTGACAGTCTATTGTATCTACAGCTGCTTTTATTTTTACTTGACCACTTGTCCCTTGGCCTTACCTGTACCAAGTACTTAAATGTGAGTATGTAGGGAGAAATTTCCAATGCCTGGAAAAGGTGCCAGAGCTTGATTCTTTACTCTTTCTCCTTTAATATTGAGTAACATTACGAACAAGGGATTACTGGCCCAGATAGTTGGCTGTATGAAGTTTTATTCTTCTCAGTTGTTTCTGGAACAAAAAAAAGCTACCTCCTGTGTTTCTGTGCTCTCCAGAGGATGAGCTGACATGGCATGAAACATCCTCTGTAGAGTAGCCCAAAGGTTGCTGTGTTGTGTGGTTGTAGTGATCTCCTAGCGACCGCTGCCCCAGCCAAGGGGGAGGCCAAGCCCTGCTCTGTTTCTGTCCATCCCATGTGGCAGCACATTCAGCAGCAGCCAAGCACGGGCTGGCAGAAGGGGTAGGCTGGACTACACCTGAGAGCAAAAGTTAACATGGTATGTTCTGCTTCTTTTCCAGATGAAAACGAATGTCTCAGTGCACACATTTGTGGAGGAGCATCTTGCCACAATACTTTGGGAAGCTATAAATGTATGTGCCCTACCGGATTTCAGTATGAGCAGTTTAGTGGAGGTTGCCAAGATATCAATGAATGCGGTTCTGCACAAGCCCCATGCAGTTATGGTTGTTCAAACACTGAAGGTGGCTACGTCTGTGGATGTCCACCTGGTTACTTCAGAATAGGACAAGGGTAAGGGATTCTCATTTTAAACTAACAGACACCAAGGGGACATAGTTCACTCCTTTCTTTGTAGTGTGCAGCAGCAGAACCAGGGGGATTGTCAGCAATTAAAGGGGGATAGGACTGAGGAGGTACTCAAGAGTTGGATGCACCTGCTGATTTTGGAGATGAGAAGGGGGTGGGAAGGGAAACTTTTAATGCTTGTTGTAATTTGGTCAGGGCTACAGGGTTCTATCATCTATTTTCAGCTACTGCTTTTACCTCTCCTGCACACCCCAGCAGCCTGCCAAGTCCTCTGAACTTGACACTTGGGAGCTCACACCCCTCACTGTGATTTGTGGTGTACCACTTCTCTCCTTAAAAAAACCCCAACAAAACAAACATTAATAATAACACCCCCTGCCAACTGCAAAGAGAAATTATATTATACAAGTGGTTTCACCTGCTGGTTGGAAAAACAATTCTGTATGCTCTTATGTTCTTGTGTGTTCCATATTCTTCTGTGTTTCAAATTAATATTCTTTCAATTAAAGTCTGCTTTATTGAGAAAACCAATTTTCACTTGCCCCAGTGGGAATGTTAGGGTTGTGCATCATATAGGACCAATCAACCCAAATGGAAAGTAGAAAGATTGTGGCTTAAATTTTAGAAGTGATTAAATCTTTGGGATGCATTATGAAAGACCTCACTTTTCAGATCTTTCAGAAGTTTCTGAAAATTAGTCTCCTTAAATGTGTTCCAGGCTTGATAACAGAAATTACTAACCACAACTCAGAGCTTAAGCCTGTGTTTTTAAAACTGTTGAATATTGGCAGGTTTCTCTTGGGCAAAGCCTCGTGGAGCCAGGTTCTTGAAATCAGAGGTGGCTGCATTGTGTTTCAGTGAGAATTCTGGCTGTTGACTTCAGCAGAAATTTTTCCTAGGAAATGAAGGCAACATAATTGCTTTATTATTTGTACTCACAGTCCCCCAAATTCAGCTTTCGATAAGATCTCTGTCTTGCTGGAATTAATTTTGAATTTCTTCCTTCCTCAGACACTGTGTTTCCGGAGTGGGGCTAGGCAGAGGTCAAGGACAAGAGCTTTCCCTCAGTGGAGAAGTGGATGACAACTCCCTCTCTCCAGAAGCTTGTTATGAATGTAAAATCAACGGCTATTCCAAGAGAGGAAGGAAGCGCAGAAGCACTAATGAAACTGCAAGTGAAGCGGAGGTAATTGACTCTTTTTTGGGAGAAAGGGTTTGTGGCTGTCTTGTGAAAGCTGCACTCAGAAGGAGGTGTGCCAAGAGACAGTCCCTCAGGAAAAATCTACACCCCAAACAAAACAGACCAAAACTGGCTTTGGATATCAGGTGCGCTGTGTGTGGGTTTTCTGAAACTTTTCACTGCCATTAGGCAAAGCCCTGCATACCCAACATCTATGTCACATCAAACAGGAGAGTAAATGCCCACCCAGCTGTGTTGAGAGCAGTCTACTCAGCAGCAAGGCAGGCTCTGGGGCCAAGGGACAGCAGGTGTGTGAAACTCTAGTGTGACCTTGTGGCCAGAAAGGCAGGACATGCTGGTGAGGGTGGATGTGGACCCTGCCAAGCACTGCCATGTTGTGGGGCTGGGGCTGGAGCCCTTTCCAAAGCAAACACAGAGCTCTGGACACACACACTCGCCTGGAGGGAGGCCAGGGCTGCAGCCCTTCCTGGGTCTTGTCCAGGCCATCCTGGGGCCAAGGCTACCAGCCTGAAATGTAACCAAGAGACACTGAACACTGGTAAAATGTTGCCACACCATCTCTATTCTGAGGTATCACCTGGACTTCTCTGCTCATGTGCAGGTGCCAAAGAACTTGCTTTTCCACGTACAAATGCAGGGGATTTGGGAGCCTGTTTGCTGTTTCCATTCCGCACTCGGTGTGTGGTGCTCTGTTAATACAGGAAGACAGGAGTCTGGTTTTGCCCAAAAAGTGTGGACATTTGTTTTTGGGCAGAGTGGGGTCATAAACTGTTTTTTTGGTGTGTTTTACTGCTCTCTGTTATTAGTGCTGGATTTGTCTCAGAGGTGATGTAGAGCTTCCCTTGCTTTCCAGATGGAAACGTTGCAGCTGATACGCTGTCTGAAATGTTACCATCCAGCTGGAGGTGAAGGGTGAGGCTGCTTTTCCAGCACCCTGCTGCACCTGCAGGCTGCCCTGGCTCCACACCTAAACCAAGAGAAACTTGCAAAGCAGAAAACTCCCTCCTAAACGCTGTGCCTCCCCCACTGATCCTGCTGTCCTTTGCAGGTTGTTGTTCTGGTCAGGCTGTGGCTGCCCTGGCAGAGAGGAGGAGTGTGCCTTGGCTGCTCTCTGTGTAGGAGGTCGGTCACAGGCTCCAAGCACAGAGAGCCTTTGTTTGTCAGGCAGCAGGACCCACACGCAGAAACTTCCAGTGCACATCTCGGGCTCCTGTCACCACACAGGGATGGTGCAAACACTGCTCTTCATCCTGAGGAGTCCCAGGCCCATAACAGTGGATTTGACAGATGATGTAACAGAACCTCCTTTTTAAAATCGATTAATTAGTAATGAATGAGCTGGGCAAGAAACACATACACAGAGGCACATGTGAAACACTCTGTGACAAAGCCAACTAATGCCCTTTGTTCTTGTGCAGGATCAGCAAGAGCCGGAGCCGCCAATCAGTCTCGCCAGCTGGGATATTGAGAAAGCAGCAGTCTTCTCCATCAACATCTCGGATCTCAGTAACAAAGATCGCATCCTGGAACTGCTTCCTGCCCTCACCACACTGACAAACCATAACCGATATTTAATTGACTCCGGAAATGAAGAGGGTTTCTTTAGAATCAATAAGAAGGACGGCATAAGTTACCTTCATTTCACAAAGAAGAAGCCAGTGCCTGGAAACTATTCATTACAAATCAGTAGTATTCCACTCTATAAAAAGAAGGAACTTAATCAGCTTGAAGCGAAACATGACAAAGACTACCTCAGTGGTGAGCTGGGAGATAACCTGAAAATGAAAATTCAGATATTGCTTCATTAATTCATCAACCAAAGACCAAATAATTAAACCAAAGATAGATAGGTAGGACTGAATATTCCTCCCAATCAGATTCTCCATATCATAGGTACAATCTTACATGAGTACATTTGTATGAACAAGCACTATTATATTATTACATAAACAAGGTACAGGATGATTACCCTAGCTCAAAACTACCACTTTCTCAGGCTTTTACGTGTAGCTGAGCTACCTTGATATGTTGAATCTTGAAAACTGGGACTTTTATCAGTGAAAGTTGGCCACTGATGCTGAGACACGTCATCATTTCAGCAGAGGTACAAGAAATGCTTTCAACTGATGGACAGCTCTATTTTTGTAATTCTTAAACTTCGCTTCTCCAACTACAACTTACTAGGTCAGCCATTTATGATATCCATTTGGTGCTAGTAAATTTTCAACCTAGATTTATAAATGCACTGTAATATTTACACAACTTAGAAGCCAAAATTGCCATTATTCAGTCTAAATACTTCAATCAACCAAAGTTAGCTCAGTAGTTTATCTCAGTTATGCCTATAATACATTACATGTAAATTAAGTGTGTGTATACTGTAATCATGCTATTTTTATCAATGAAGCATTTGTAAACTAGATTAATAATACCCTTAATGTGAGGGTTTGTAATGGTGCTTATAAGACCAACTACTTGTTAACTGTATACACAAACCTGATGATAAAATTTCTGTGACTTGCCAAAATGCACTGAGGTCAGTAGGGACCATTAAACATTCTCAAAAGTCAGATGACAATCAGTGCCATCCTACACCATGACATATTGTAACATGTCAAGAGTACCCATAATCATTCATATCAACAAGGGTTCAATGTCATAAATGTCACAATAAAACAGTTTTTTTTTTTTAGTTTATTCTGTGGCCTTGTGTTCTTGCTAAAAGTGTGATAAACTGCATTCTTATGCTTCAGACATTGATGGTAGGGTTGGCTGTGCATCTGTCTGTGTGTCCAGGTGATTCCTCCTTGAAGGTGCTGCTGCTGTTCATTCTTCATGCAAAGGAGGAACAGAAGAAGTACAGAAACCTTCGCAAATCTCAACAGCAGTGGACCTCTGTCAAGTTACTGTGCAGCTCCAAAAAGCAAGTTAGAACATTTCCAATGATGTCACCTGAATAATCCTGTCAATAAGTAACTTTGATAGCCAAAATATGCAAAAGTGAATGTTAAATCATTCTACAAAAAACAGAGGTGTGTAAAGTCTTTGCTGAAACTGCCTTAAGATACTCAATTCTTTTACCCCACTTCAACAACTACTGTGAAATAACCAAGACTGATAACAAAGGGATAATCCAATAGCAAAAGCCATTACAAGCTGTAGCTGGTTTTTAATATGAATTATTCAATGAATTATTCAATGAAGTGGGTGTTCTTGTATATGCCAACACTATGATGTATCTTCGAGCAGCAGCAGCACATTGTACTGAGGTTTGATGCTATCTGGAAGAAAAAGTGCAGCAAGCCATGTCACTGAAACTGCTGATGGGACAGCACTGAAGTTGATAGAGGAAACATATATTGAGCTATAATAGCTGTGGAAGGAAAATGTATTGTAATAATTCACCACAAATTGTATTATTTTCTGTAATTAGATTTCAGCTCTCTGTGATTTCTTCTGCATAACAAATATGACTATATGAAAAAGGAGCTTGTGCACAGGGTTACTCTGATATTTTTAAAAGGCCATGCCTAGATTTTATTTATTAGTGTGCCAAAATGTTGAACAGTGTATTTTTTCTACATGTTCCATGACTATGGAGAGATATAATCAGAACTTTACAGCTGTAAATGGCACTCTTATTTCAGCAGTTTGGGAGTGATTTTTAGTGCCAGTGTGCACAATCGTGTGGTTTATAGTTAAGTGTACAATTCTTTTGTCTCAGCCCTTAAACACTGAGAGGAACTGTGAAAAATTATTTCAGAAAGATCTGTCAGGACTCTGTCCAGTAGACTTGGTTTATGTTTAAGCTCTGTATAACACCTTATGATTCCAGAGGTACTTTGATTGTGTTCCAGCAGCCCCAGTGTTGCATGCACAGTTCTGCAAATTGCCTTTTTTTGCTGCAGAAACAAGAAATCTTGATGGCAGCTCTTTTAGTGATGTAAAAATGGAAAGCCCAGTCTTGCTGTACCAACTGTCACATAAAAATCCATTTTCTTATGCAATTATTCACCTGTCTCTTTGCAGCAGTGCCCTTTAAGTGGCATGTCATTTCTGCCTGCCAGTTTTAGTAGCTGTATGTGTACCATTATTTGCATTAGTTTGAATTTCTGCAGCTTTCTTAGAGTGTCAGTGAAGCACAAAGGTTGCATAATAACATTGCATAAGACCTGCAATTAAAAAGTGGTTTTTAATTTACAGTGTGATTTTGAAATAATCTCCTGTATTTCATCTGATAGTGAGATCCCAGAATGACTCTAAGCACTAGACAGACTGAAGTAGAGATCTTTCTGAATTTACATCCTTTTGCAATTACAGGATATACTTCAAATTCAAGGAAGTAGCAAAAAATGTGTTGTTATTATTTGAGATAACTGTGGCGTCCCTCCATTGCAGTTGTGCATATGACTCTGCATAGGTGCATGCATGGATAATAAATACAATTTTTGGTTGACAGAGTTTAACAGAGATGCCTTGTTACTGTATACACCCAATCATTTTCTTGTTGTGTGTTGTAACAGTATCTTGTAAACTCAACAGCCCACGTGTGTTTTGGCAGAACGACTGTTTCCACAGCCTCTCTTTTAAGCTGACTTTCAAAGGACCTCAAGTGTTTGCTTTCTTATGGCAGGTCCTGAAGGGTTGTGCTCAGGTTTTCTCTTAGATAAATATTTTACGCTGTGATTCAAGTCCAGCTTTGTGCTTTGGAAGAGCTAATCAGGTCAAGACTTCTCAGCACAGACAGGCCTGAGCTGTTTGGAGAGCAAGACACCATGGCTTGTGCCCAGCAGCTTCCTGCACCTTCCTGGGCCTGGGCCTGGGCACTGCCCGTCTCTGCCAGCAGCACCACGACAGGTAAGTGCATCCCAGGGCACCCAACCCGCTGCTCTAGACCAAGCTGGAGGTGGTGGCGCTGCCACTGCAAAAGCCTTCTCACCACTTTTAAACATTGACATGGGCTGTGAAGGAATTGTTAGGATTCTCCCTTTAAACTGATGCTGTACCTGAACCATTAAGCCTCAGAGTACTCTTGAGTGTCTGGCGGTTTCTGCCAAAATTAGCAAAGGGACCAGCTTATGTTGTGCTGCTGCTTTCTGAGTCGGCACCAGATGGGGAGGAGACAGCTTCTCTTACTGCACTGCTGTGAGGAGAAAACCTTGTCTTCTCAGTTACAGGAGAAGAGGCAGAGTTCAGCAGGGGATGAGGCTGGAGCTGCAGGAGCTGTGTACCCTCTCAGTGCCCCCCAGCTGCCCAGTGCTGCCAGGTAGGACAGGAGCTAACAGGAAACACCAGCTTCAAAAAGCTGGGATCTCTGGACCCAGGATCCCCTCTACTTCACCCTCTCCCCAGAGCAGTCTTTTAGCTTTTCTGTTTGCGGGAGTGGCCAGAAGCAAAGGCCAAGATATGATGTACACCAGATTAATCCAGTAAATCCAGATTGGCAATGTCCTACCAGAGGATTTGCCCAGAGTAAGCTCTCATGTTATCACAATCTTGGCAGAATAACACTTGGCTAAAACTCTTGTGTTCAGAAAATCCCAGAGCTTCTAGTTGTTGCTGGTGGATTGAGTGTGTTGGATGCCTGCAGAGACCCGTGCAGCCCCTGTGTGAGCTCCTGCAGTTACACAGCTGTGTGGAGGGGCTCTGTGCACAAACTGGGCATTGGTGCCACACGTCCAGGTGCCACATTAACCTGCAAGATCCTGTTGGTTCTGGGTGCTGTGAAAACCTGAGACAGGGCAAGCAGACTGTTGTAATTTGGAGCAAAATACACCATCCTTTAATGAAACTGTAAATGACTGCAGAGGTTGCAGTAGTAGCAAGAGGGAAAGAAACAGGGAGGGGGCAGAATGCTGCAGTCATTCAACGGCCCAAAGCACGCCAGTGCAGTGGCTTCTGCTTCACTCACATGTGCTGGCCCTGCAGCAGCCTCGTGCCTTGTTCTTCTCCTGAGCTGTCGCTTGCAAGTCTCCCCATGAGCACTGTAGTGTCCAGCAACCATCCCTGCAGAGGCAGGCAGAGCAGGCAGAGGCACTGCTGGTGCCAGGCAGGTGGAGGGGGTCAGCAGTGGGGTTCTGTGGTATGGCCTCACTCAGTGTGTGCTTCCCCAAGGCCACTGGTGCTCCTGCAGAGACTTGGAGGGCCACGCCTCATCCCTCTGGAGAGGGCCGTGTGCTTTGGCTTGCCCAAAGATGAGACCCCTCTTTCTGTGCAGCAAAAACCTTGAAGATGTTGATGACTTCAGCTCTAACAAATTCCAACAATCTGCTTCTGCTGTCCTTGAAACTTGCCAGATATTTCACACCCTCATAACAAATGCTTTTGAGGAATATCACGCCCAAGCCAACTTCTCAGTTATGAGCTTCCCATTGAGTTCAGGAGAGGAACCTTGAGGCCGGAGAGGTCAGCAAAATGTTTGTTTTATGTATTTCAGGCTCTCCTTTCTATTTCTATCTGTGCAGTGCAGCAATGGCAGGAAGCAGCCATGGAGGCCCAGTCTGCCAGTCCAAGATGTGCTGTTTCTGCTTGTGAGCACACAGCCAAGTCCTCAGCCTGCTCTGACACACACTCATAGACATGTGTGTGTTCCTTTTGAAGAGTCTAGACAGATAACTGGTATCTCAGTACTTCCAGGCTAAGGTCACACCATGGTAAACCTTTGCTAAGTACCCAGGAAGGGCTTTTTTCCTCCCTTGGGCTGGGCCCTCCACGTGCACATGGTGGCAGTGAAGGCCCAGCCCTCTCCCTGGCTTGGCTCTCACGTCCGCAGGTTTGTTTGTTTATGAGCTTCTCTATGACTCCCAGGGCTGTAGGATGTGAGTGCTACACCCTTGTGAGGTCGGGATGTGTTTGTCATCCTTGTTTTACAGGACAGAAACTGAGAACCAGATGTTTTGGTTTGGGATAGCCCATAGGCAATAACTATTCTGGCAGGAACTGAGGTGTCCCTGGAGAGAAGGACAAGGAGCCACAAGGGCTCATCAGCTGTGACAGCCCCAGCAGGCACAAGGCCATGGGAACAGCCCCTCTGCACTAAAACTTGTCCCAGACAGAGCCTGCTGCAGCCCTGGCCACTTCCCAGACTCTTCAGAAAGTCAGGGACATGTCCCCATGCTCCAGCACACAGCCATGGAGTGCTCTCCTCACAGGTACCCCCACCCAGGGTGCTGCCACTGCAGATGCAGCAGCGCCAGTTTAAAAAAAAAGCGAAATAGATTGTCAGTGCCTGGGAGTTTTCTACTAGAAAAGAAAGATTTTGGGTAAGTATCCAGGTCAGCAGGCTGCATGGAGATAATCAAAGGGGACACTGTTGTTAAGCAGGACCTGGGCTCTGCCAGCTTGCCTGGCTTGTCTCTCAGGCTGCTGGATGAACCAGCACAGAAAACAAGCCTACCTTAGTTTTCTCTGGAGGTTGATTCTTTATTCCTATCACTCCTGTGTGAGATGCTTCAGGGTGATTTTTAATTTCTTTTTGTTCTGTGACAACCTTGGAGAAATTACCTTTTTTCAAGCAGTCCATCTGAGCCTGAGTGTGACTGTAGCTGCAGTGCAGTACATGATAGAGCTCAAACAGGTAGGAAAGCTGTCTGGACTTTTTCACTTTGCAGAGCTGCGTGTATTCTTGCAGCTCTGTATAAATGTGTTGTTATTGTAATCCTAATAAATACTAGAGCTGTGAGAAACGTCTATAACCAAACCCAAACCAGGTGAAACTCCCCTGGTTTTGGGTTTCATTACAAACCCAAGATTCAGGCCAGGTTTGTGGAGGTTCATGAACCTCCCTCTGAAGCTGGGCTTAGATTCAAGCAATCATGGGCCAAGTTTCAGACAAATTGAGGCCAAGTTTTGAGTAAATTTGGAACAAATTTTAGGTGAATAACAGATGATTTATGATTTTAGGTTGAAACCATACAAACCATGGTCTCTTTGCTTCATTTCAACCTGTAACCAGGAAATCTTGGCACTTTGGCTGAGCTTCACTTTGATGTTGCATTTTGACTATAAAACTAAAACAATTAGAGCAAAGAGGTGAGTCCCAAGACAAACTGTGAAGAAACATTCCCAGTGTGGGAACCTGAAGCCCTGTACCACAGACCTGTCCCCCCCACTGCAGCTGACACCATGCAGAGCCAGCCAGCAGTCTGACGTGGTTTGTGCTGCTCCACCAAAGCCCCAAATAATTAAGCCTTCCCCATATTCTTAATTTGAACCTGTGTGTGCATTGACCTCAGGTTTGGCTTATACAACAAAGATCCAGTCCATACTGTGTGTTTGCATTTTGAGGAGCAAATTGAGCTAACGAGGGAATTAATGAGTAATTTTGGGGAACAAGATCAATGGTCCCCATCCCCATATTGCATTTAAACATGGCTCACATCCAAGCACATAGTGCAGAAATGGACTTCTTACCTGAATTGCTGAAATTCAGAGAGGCCTAGTGCCAGTTCTCCCAGTTTAGAGGTGCCCAACAGTACAGGTCTCACTTTTCAGTGCTGCCAGCTCTGCCATAGCACAGATACCTTAAGGGTGGAAAAGAGCTGAAAATGCTTCTCATGTAGATTTCTTCAGATTCATTTAAGCACTTCAAAGAGATCTCCAGATATAAAGTTGTCTCTTTAAATGAAAAATATATATTATTATTAAACCCCTTTATCACATGATTCTTTTTGTATCAAATATAAACTGTAGATAGAAAATATTTGAGCAGGAGCTGGATTCAAGTATCAGGCAAAATATGAACAGCTGAACTGGGAATTTAAGTGCTGGGCCCAAAGAAGAAGGTGATAGCACAATTTGCTTTGAGAAGCATGTGGTAGGAGGGATGGGCAGGAAGAGAGGA
Organism: Campylorhamphus procurvoides; assembly: GCA_013396655.1. Lineage (NCBI taxonomy): Eukaryota > Metazoa > Chordata > Aves > Passeriformes > Dendrocolaptidae > Campylorhamphus > Campylorhamphus procurvoides. The sequence continues at coordinate 2,563,406 of WBMV01007169.1, forward strand.
GGAAGGTGCCGGTGCAGAGCAGGCAAGGAGCATGAAGGGAACTGCACTGTCTGTATTGACATCAGGGTAAAGCTGAAACAGCATAAAACTGGAAAAGAGGAGAAGAGGTGTGAGCCACTCAGTAGCACTGGTTCTGCAGGGCAGCTGCTCAGAAGACTTTTGATGTGAAGCAACAGCCCTCTGCCTTCGTGGTAGTCCTCACAAGGCTGCCAGCCTCAATGCGCAGCCTTCCCCCTGGGCTGGCCCTCCTGAGCCATCCAGCACTTCAGGAACCACTGTAAAGCAGGGCACAGGGCTTTGGCTGGTCAGAGGTTACCAAAGGAACCACAGAGAAAAAAACCCAAGGCCCATCAGGTCCAGATCATGATGAGACCTTAGCAAGCAATGCATGTGGATTAATAAGCCCTCAAAGCCAATTCCTCATTTACTGAATTTAAAAAAAAAAAAAAAGCAATCAAGACAGAGTTTAACAGATTTCCCATTCCACATGTTTAAGTTGTACTTGTCACACAAAGTCATAAATCCCCTTCACTGAAAGCTTTTTGCTATAATTTTTTGCCTCCAATTTTCAAATCTACTTTGTAAAAGATGTCCCAGTACTTTTTCAAGATCCCAGGGTTCTCACCGCACTGGGGAGAAGCCTCAACAAAGGATGTAAAGTTGAGAGATCCTCTATCTGTTAGTAAAGCTCTTACATCAAAGCACCACAGAGGTGAAATGATGCTGTGCCTTAGGTTAGACCACCACCATCAGTTTCTACTCTTGGAGTACAACTGTGGTGTGCTACAGCACAAGGCCAGATCTGCAGAATCCCAAGTGGAGTCTTGGGCCATGGCATGGAATTGTTTTGGTGAGGGATGGGTGGAGGTCCAGAGGAGACCTGGTCTTTATTTTTAAATCATGTATTCTGTCTATCATGGATTAAGACCAAAACTAGCACCTAGCAGTGAAAGGGAGGACAAAAAAAAGGCTGAAAAAATCCACCACATATGTGCTCAGAGCAGAAGTAAGGAACCATGAGGCAGAACTCCATTTCAAAAGCTTACTCTTTAATAAAGCCAGCTCTGTGTGAATTTGCCCATTATGCATTTGCCCTGTAATATGATTATGTCATTTAAGAGACTGAATTTATTAAAGATCATGTCACCCATACACAGGCCTACTATGCGCTCCTATATCCCAAAATATGCTGGGAACAAAAGTGTTTTCTGCAGCACAGAAAAAACTGTGGGAGGAAATTGTGGGTCCCAACGCGACCGCCAGGCCCAGGTTGAAGGCCAAGTCTGGCAGGAGTTGCACAACCCTCTGGTGAAAAAGCCCAGCTATTCGCGTTGGGCTCATTTATGCTAACAAACAGCACAGTCCTCAGTTCCCCACAGGCTAGCCTGGAATTTATTTAAAAAGTAGAGAACTGGTAAAGGATTTATGCAGAGGGACCTCCTCACCAGCCCCCTAAGCATTACATATCTCATGTCCTGCATGATCTCTAACCAGGAGCAGTCCTGCAAGAGAAGCAGATTTGTCTTTGGCTCCTGATACTAGCTGTTGTCCCTTTTTCTTTTCTTGGAAATGAGAAAAAAAGTCAAGTCCAAGAGTTATTTTGTGTCCTGTTAGTCTAGATTTGTCCAGATCTGCACCTCTTGGGTAGATTAAGGTAGGTTTGTTTGGTAGTCACTTTGCAAATGCTTTACTGCTCCAGAAATATGTCAGTAAACTGATCTCTTGTGATCCAGGGTCCTGCTCAGAATAGCTGGATTATGTTTATAAAGTCAAATAAGAAAGATGATGGTTGATCAGAGTAATATAAACTATGGCATGGAAACTGAATTTTGAATGAAATGCACAGATAAATCATTTATCCTCACCAATACCCTCTCTATGTTTCTTATCCCAGTAATTGAGACCATGTGTTGTGCTGCAAACAATAACTATGGGAAATTACTCACAATTCTTCCTTCATAAACTTGGGAAATGAAAGTGATGGGAAGTATGATCATCTTATTTTTTTTTATGTTAACAGCTCTAAATTATTAGGGTGGGAAGAAAATGTCAATAGAACATAAAAGTGCTTTGTATAGTGTTCACATTTGCTCATACTTTCAAATCCACTGTGGCTTATTAGTTCATGGGAAAAATGACAAAAAAGAATAAAACCCAGAAAATGAATCCAGTATCAACATCTTGCCTCTATAGTAACAGAAATCGTAACTTGTGGGTAAAAAGTGACAATATTAAGAAATGTTTGTTGGGCAATTATGGTAATTAACCCCCTCCTTTTCTACAGTAAATCCAGCTTCCCATCAGCCTGACACATTCCTACAGATTAAAGGGTGCCCGTTGCTCTGTGCTGCTCCCTGCATTAGAAGCCTGGAGCTAGTGAGGCCCTTAACCTCTGTTTCTAGAGTTTATTGCTCAGCTGTAAAAATTCTCCCAGGGCTGAAACTTGACAGAAAAATGTCTCTGCCTGGGAGGAGTTTCAGTTCTGAGTTTGGTTTGAATTAGTTCAGCCCTTTTCCATTTGCAGTAGGACAATGGAGCAGGATTCCCTCTCTCCTTTTTTTCTTTTATAATACAGTGCCCATCCCACCGGGGCAGTACACATGGCAGGCAGCACTCAGAGCACAGCCCTCTGTGCAGATGCTGCCTCAGATGGTGGCTTGAGCCACCTTCGTGCCGAGGCTGCTGAAGGCCAGCTTGGTGCAAGCTGGAAAATTCCCCCCTTGCTGCTGTTGCTGGAGGGAGCGGCCCACGGCAACGCAGAACCACCTGGGCTCCACCTCCACGGGACTCCTGGCTTTTCCCAGAGCGGGGTGGCAGGCACGGGTATCCTGCCCTGGTGGAGGCACAAATGAGCCCCACTCAGCCCCAGGCTCACAGTGCAGTACCGGGTGGGAGGTTTCCTGGATGAAGGGTTCGGCACAGGGAAGCTGCTCTCTGCAGACCTTGGCCTGAGCCAAGGGATTCATTTCTAGAAGCAGGAGTGCCAGATCTATTACACTGCTGCATGGGCTGCCTGCAGGGCTGGTAAATCTATTATAACAGTCAACACTTTATGAATGAAGTCCGGCCCCACCAAAGTCAATGGCAAACCTCCCATTGATTTCACTGGAACAAGATGTCACCCTGAATGCTTAAAGTGCCCCTGGGATCTCACCCGTGCTCAGCACAGCCTTCCACAGCTCCAGCAGAGGAAAGGAAAACAAAGAGCAGAGAAGGGCCCTGGTGCTTCCTCAATGGAGCCTGTGTCCTGCTCACACAGATGTGCTGAGAATATCACTGACCATAGTGACAGGGCTGGGTGTGAGATAGGGGCTGTGCAGCTGAAATGGCTCATGGAGATACTTTGGCACAGAAGCAGAACTTCATAGGTCAGTGGAGTTTTGCTCTTGAGCTCTCAGAGGGCCAGAGCATAAGTAACAAACAAAAGTTTCTGCAGATAGAGAGATGCTCCACCTGCCCAGGAGTGCCTTGACCCTGTGCCAGTAAACCAGCCTGCAGAGTCACTTCTCTGTGTTCATTTAATTGACTGAACAGCCACTTGTTATCATCCAGAACTGCTTATAAAATTAAATGTTATTAACATAAGGGCAGACTCATAGTGCTTGCCAATGTTTATTTCAATAATGATGGTATGCCTGCCAGTTGAGAACTCAAATGACCCATAAATTAACATGTTTTATCCAGCTATAAATCCAGGCAGGTTCATTAGCTGGACCTGGCACTGTGACATATTCCATCCAAGTCTTTTACAACCATTTAATTGACTCCTGCTCATACACTTTCACATCATCCCAGCACATATGACCTCCAGTGACAATATTTTGCCACCTACCTGATTAAATTAAGATCAGCTAAGGAAGTTAATTGCTGTTACATAACAGCCATTTCACTGGTTTCTTGTTCTGCAGACTCTCCTATACCTTACCATTTGCTAAGCTGACTGAAAGGTTTTATCCCTTTTTGGATTCAGAAAACACTTACTTTCTTTGACAGCTACTTTAGAGTCGCCCTCCCACTGATCACAGGTGAGTTCATCTCTAAATTGTGCTGTGGGATTTCTCAAATATAGAGCTCTTTCAACACTAATATTGGGGTGGGAGTTCGAGTCTGAAACAAGAGCAGTCTGGCACCTTAAAGGCAAGGCTTGTATGTCTAGGAAGAGCCAAGCATCAGTCAAGTCTGGTCCCCACAAGGACAGAGCATCAGTAGCAGCTCCTTCCCATTTGCTGCAGACTAACACAGGTGGAACTCATGCTGCTCGCTTTTATTTGGGTGGCAGCTAATCCAGCCTCTCATGAAAGGCACATATGAGCTCAGCAGCTGTTAGACATTTAGCTCTTGCTTCAGTTTGGCTGATGCTGATCAGTGGCTTTGGGCTTTGCACTTTTACTAGAAGACATTTAAGTACATACACAGAGAAAGCAACAGTGAGCATTAAACTTAGCTCATGGCTTATAGTGGAAAAGAGTTCCACTGAGCAGCACTTGACACAATTTCAAACAATGCTGTACAAGGGGGCTCCTTTCCACTCTTCTGTTTCATTATAGAAAGTAATTAGGAATTTGCTTCTTACTTTCTTTTTTTCCAAAAGTGCTGTAAAAGAAGAGAAAGGAAAAAAAAAGTCCTTCAACCACCTTGTGATGTCATATGCAGAGGGTTTCACTTATGGCCAAATCCATATCAGGTTGGACTCTGAAAATCAATCCATTTTTATTTCCCTTTTGCTCCTTTGAATGTACAGCATTTCTTTCTGCTTTTTACAGTTACTTCAGAGATTGCTGGCACTCCATGGCATCAGAATCGTTGCTCTAGGAAATTAAGTGGGGCCCAAAACTGTGCCACGTAGCCTAGTGGGTGAGCTCCTTCACACTTTTTCTTAGGACCAGGTCCCTTCAGGTCAGAAGCAGGTGGCATAAAGCCATGTTTCTTCTTAGGAAGGACAGAAATATAAACTGATTAACTTTCTGGACTGTATGTTCTAGTATAAGCACCAAACAAACACCACTTGCTTTTTCTCTTTTGCAGGCTGGCAAGCAGAGACCCTGGGTCTACAGTCTACTCTGGGACCTGATTTAACTTTTTAGTTTCACCAGATCTTCAAGATATTACGACAGAGAACAGTTAACATTTGTGGATATATACAGGGGTTGGAAAAGGTGAGCTCTCCTAATGGCACTAGAAGCTTGAGGAGTTCAAATAACTGATTTCTTTTGAGCGGTTGTATGAAATGTATCTTGATGGTAGCTCAGAAGTCTGGAGATAATTGCAAAGTGTGAGACAGTGAAGGGTTAAATAGAAAGAAATATATTCTATGAAGACCATAGTAAGTGCATGCAAGCCTTGTGGTCCTATTGTTTCTGCCTGATCTGAGAAGCTTAATATGTTTATTTGCCCACCTCAAGCAACAGAAGTCTCTCTGTCTTACAGAGTGGCAGCCCAGTGGTGTTAAATAATTACCTCTTCCAAAATTTATTTTTTTTACATATGCCACCAAGATGATTTTTAGTTGCAGACTGAATAAAGCCATTCTAGATGGAATTATACACGTTCTCCTATGATAAAATAATGTAGTGAATACAACAGCTAGCTGGAGAAAAAAGAGTGCTAGGACTGCATTCTTCACTGCTTACTATGCAAATGAAATACTAAGAAGGATTGCTGGTATTGCAATATCCAGAGAAGGATGATCTACTGTAAAATAACTTCCTAGCTTAGATTTTGCAATTTAACATTTAGAAAACTCTTTCAGACAACAGATTACTACAGAGAGGATTAGCAGCTCTGGTAGAGGGTAGGCAGACTTTCAATGAACTCTCCTTGCCCATTTCCAATCAATGAACTCCAACTGTTGTTTATTTTGCAGTAATTTGCAAATCACCACCAGATATTCATCCTGGTGAATACACCATTGCCTAGAGGAGTTGTGGATGGGGCCCTAAGCGACCTGGTCTAGTGGAAGGCGTCCTTGCCCATGGCAGGGGGTTCCAGCTTGGTAATCTTTAAAGTTCTTTCTAGCCCAAACTATTCTGTGATTCTTTGACACTGGCAATTAAAGGTAGTTAGCAGGAGGCTGGCTGGTGTAAACAGCTGCAGCCAATAACTACAGCCTGTTCTCATTTCACCACTTCTTGAGTGTTTGTAGCATTGCTGAGCTGGTCCAGTGAAGGAAACGTGATCAGTGTGTTAAGGACTTTGAGCTACTGACGATGTAAGTCCTGTTTTCTTCTATCTAACTTGTTATAGCTAGAGCAGTCTCTCTTCACAGGTTATGAACAGTTTGGTTGCTAAAAGACTGTGAGAAGTAAGCAGAACCATGCAAAGCTGAAGTTCAAGGAGCAACTCAAAAGATCCTTCTATCTTAGAAAAAGACTAATCTGATTTTCTAAGACTGAAATGGTTTTGCAGGAAAAACTTCCTTTTATCAATGTGGCATATGGGGGAAAAGGAATTGCTCTGGATTGCTGTTTAGTTTGTGGGCTGAAAACAGCAAGAGAGAAGGAATGGTATCCAATCTGAGAATGATATTCCTCAATCAGAGTAAGGCGAGCAAGGCTCTGCAGCGCCGAGTCCCAGCTGCTCTCCTGTCCCTGGCCTGTTCCCTGCAGCTGGGGAAGCACCCCTGGTACAAACATCACTGACAGATTTTGGAGGGCCCTGTCGAGTACGCTGCTGCAGCTTAAAGGTTGTAGAGGCCCTTTTCTTTTTGTACTGTGCATGGCTGGCAGATGGGGCTTTCTTGCATGTTTGTGTGTTGATAAAGTGTTTGTGATTCTGAAGGACAAATCACCCTCCCCTGAAAATTAAGCACTCATGCTACAACCTCCTGATCCTTGATGACTCTTACATTAGTCAATTTGTGGCTGGCCCAGTAACCCGATAGCAGGGAATTATGTAGTTATGTGGGAACTCTGGTTTTTGGAACAGGCCGATGTTCCCAAGCTCAGGCCCAGCACTGCTAGGGTGTGTCATCTGTGTGAGGCATTTAGTGGAAAGAGCGAGCTGCGAAGCCACAGTCTCTAGTGCTTTCTGGAGGATAAAATAGAGCAGCAGTATTACATTAGGGTAAGAATGGGAACAAGCAGAACTATTTCTCCACCAGGAACTTCTCTCTATAGTGAGAGATGGATCGGTTAAGCAGGCTTTCACTTGACACTATGCTTAATTGCCTGTTTTACTAATGGCTATTTTAAATTTAGATACTGACCAAAATGTCCTGGCTGTGCTCCATGCTTAAGGGTTTTACAGAATCCAGTATAGGTCACTGAAAAAGAATATTGCATTTTTGTGGAATAATGACTGAAACTAATCCTGACCTGTGACAGAAGCAAGTCAGTCCTGGTGTCTTACACTTGTGCTGGATTTAGTCTACTGCTGGATTAGGGGTAGCTACCAGAATCTTTTCCCACAATCCCCATGTCAGTCCAGACTGAAGGAAAGAGAGGGATTACATCTGAGAGCCTAAGACTCAAAATATTTCTCCCTATTCATTCACTCTAAAAGTAGTTTATGTGTTAAATCCCAGTCTGAGTGCCACTGATTTCAGCAGCCATCTTCAGTATTTATGGAATAGCCTAGTGCTTCTTCATGCATTCAGACTTCAAATTTACTCTGGAAATTAGAGAGTAAACTATATTGTGATAGAGCCAAGTAATAAACTGCTGATGTAATAAGAAACATTCAAAAAGATACCAACGTGGCTTTTAAAGAGTAACTTATGTTACTAAGTGCCAGATTCTGTTGTGCCTTGCACGTCTTTGCAGTTTGATTCACTGAATATTAGGGATACCGGCCTGTGTGGACCTTTACAGTCACCATTCAGTTCTGGATGAGATTTTTCCAAAGGGCTATTCTGCAGCAGATGGAAAGGTCTGGAATTTAAGATACTTTCCCAAGCCACATAGCAGGGTTTGTTTGTCTGCATAGGTACCCCTGAATTTTCCAGAGATATAATAGTGTTGAGGTGTTTTATTTTATACAATAACAAAAGGTCCTGGCTTTCATTTTATGCTTATTGACGTAAGTAAACACATGCACTTTGTAAGAAGTGCTTGAATTATTATATGGCTGTGTCCAAGGCTACCATATCAAACATGTCTTTCAGAGCCAAGATTCTTGTCCAAGAACCCACCCAAAGCTTTACTGTATGAGGTATGAAGCAATAATGGAACCCACTGATTCATCATTTGATGAAACCAGGAGTGCCCAGTATTGCCCAACAGAAGGTTACACAGGGCCCTAATGAAGTGTTTCTCTTGCATAAAAGGGAACAGATGTGGCCAATCTCATGAGAAACAGAGCTGTGACCTGCTGTGAGTTCCCAATGGGCAAAGTCTCCTTCAGATCTGAGAAGCTTCTCCAGCTGAGTCAGAATATTCCTCTGGTACCACTATTCCTCCACAGACTAGATTTCTAGATTCAGATCTGGGTTGCTGTAGGCTACATTCTGCTCTATTTCATTCAGCTAATGTATTGGCAAAATATCTTTAGATTTTGCAAACTTGGAAACCTGACTGCTAGCTGAGGAGCTCTGCTCCATGGACCTACAGAAACTGCTCACAAACAGGTTCTGCCCTGTCTTAGGGGCCTGTGGTGTATCTCACAGGGAGAACCAAGCCTTGTCACTGTTTTGGATGATGAGAGATTGAGAATTTTTCTGCTATACTCTGAGGTAGAACTGTCATTATGGCTGCCCTTGAAGTAACTCCAGTGGCAACGGGGTAAAGTAGAAAACACGGTCTTTGGACTGATGAATAAATGTGACAAAGTGGCTTTTGTGAGCTTGTGCCAACTTTAACAACAGAATGTGCTGCAGGCTGCAGGAGGCTTCTGATAGTCACAGACTAGGTGAAGAGTAGAGAAGAAATACTGACATATCTGTTGCTGAGGATTTCTAGATTAATTCCTGCATCTCTTAATAAATAAGTCTTTGGACCAGGCCAGAGATGGGAGCTTATGAATCCAAACAATATCTTGGGTAAACAGTACAGTAAGTGCTTATGCACTGGGTTTTTTTCTCTATTGAAGTAAGCAGCATACTGACATCCATTGCAGTTACTATATATTGTTGCAAGTGCTGCAGGGAATCCTGCTGTTCACTGCCTGAATAAACCCAGCTAGCGTGATGGGGCATGTTCCCACTGGCATTCTTGTTTCCTCTCACCCCATACTAGAGTCATTTGCTCAGTGGTATTGGTTATTTCGAGTTCCAAACCAGATCTTTATTAAAGCTTCCAGGAAAGCAAGAGCACTGTGGATGTCCACAGGGATTTCAGTACTGAAGCCACAGAATGATGGAAAAGACCCGTCAGGTCATCTACTCAACCCACCAGCCAATGCAGGGCTGTTCTCTGTGGTGTGCTTTTCCCTTGCTTTGTCTGCACCAAGCCAGAGGGGTTTCCACAGCTTCCCTGGGGAGACTATGACATAGCTGACTAGTTTGTGCCCTTAGGAATAACTTTGAGCCTGTGAAATAACAGAAGCATTCTATGTTTCATTTTGATGAAGGTCTGGGAGAAGGTCCCTCGGTCTTATGACTGTACTGTATCTCAGATGTAATCCTATATTAATGACTCCTTGTATACAGATCATATGAGGCCAATGCTGTGTCCCACCCCACAGCTGTCTCTTCCAGTAATTATTCCTTAGACAGATTTTTGTCATCCCTCAGTAGTAAGTAGTGCACAAACCTTGATCAATTGCATTTCACTTGGCAAACATTCAGAATTTGCCCTGACTAGTGTTTGAAGTGTTCTGTCTGACTCTCCTTTTAATTGTGCCAAAGTTCTTTGGCAATGTGTGATCTCATGTCCCAGAAACACATAAAAACATAATTCCAATATATTTTCCTTAGGTGAATTAAAACCACTCAACAGATGTTTACTAAAAACAACTGCATTTATAGATAGAGGACTCTTGACAGCTATTGATTTAATACTGCCAAATGTTTTCATTCAAATCCCTTGGGCACCTACTGTTGATCAAGCATAAGTTCCTGGCATCTTGATATCTTGCAAGGCAATGCTTCTGGCCAAATATATGAACATTCTTTTTAACCTTGACTATTGGGCATTGGCAAACACGAATCCAATAAAATACCTCCACAGCTCTTAAAATATGCAATCCTCTGACTTTTCTTGAAGATCTGTGCACACAGAGACTGTTAAAGCTAAATATGGAGACAGTTTTTAAGAAATGTCAGTACCCTTCACATTCTGATGAGGGCTGCATTGGTTTCAGAGTTCTTGGCTGCTGACAATTAAATTTAGGATGCAGGGTAACTTTAAAAATATTAGTTATAGGGCTATGGAAGGACATGATTAATACCCTTTGGTGATTGTTTGAGTTGTTTTTCACACAATGAGCAAGAATTCAGAAGAAGCCTTTGTCTGACTGCCACTTTGGCTATGGGAAAAGGGGGGAAATCTGAATACCCAATGTCTTTGTTGGCAGTTGGATGTCATTTTCTTTTGTTTAGCATTTGCACAATGCCCTATGTAATGTAGGAATATAATAAAGCCATAAAGCTTTGCCAGCAACAGCATCAGGCTTTGGGAACATGCACAGACCAGTGAGACCATGTAATGTACTTTTATCAGTTGAAGAGGCAGCTTAATAGACCTATGACGGAGTTCTAACAAAAGGGTTTTTCCCTGGACTATTGGCATATGTTTTATAGTGCTAGGCCAGGAGTTTTGCTCTTAGGTGTAATTTTGATTCTGATGTCTAACTTTTAAGCACTTTTCTTTTGCATCAGTTAAATACGGCTTAAATTATTTCTCTGCTGTTCACCAGAAGTGACCAAATTTCATGTGAATTTTTCAGGCTCCTATTTAATCACTCCTACCATTGCCTAGCTGATGGAACACCTGGAGATGAAAGTTTGGTGATCCAGAAGGTAGAGATCAATGAGAAAAGGCTCTATGCAGGGAAATCCTAAGGGATTATAAGATATGAGTTAAGCCTTAGCAACAACCACATCTACTCTATTGGCACAGTCACAGTATTTGTAATAAACTCATGTATAATTCCTAAGCTGGGTTAGTATCAACAACACGGTGTCATGATGAACAAACCTACCAAAGGCACACAGTCCTGATTTAGATGTGGCAGTTTTTGTAGATCTGTGGCTTTATTTGCACTCAGTGCTGTCCAACAGCTCAAGTAGAATGGAGATGGGAAGAGTAACCCATTTCCTGGGCAGATGTTGTTAGCACACAACAATGCAAGTTGTTGTGCACCAGCTCAACAGTGGGATAAAGTTAAGTCCTCCAGACAATCGTGGTTGTGACTTTGCATGAGTTTCTTTAGCCTGAGTGCCAGCTTAAATAGATCCTATCCCTCTCCTCGTCCAGCTGTTCTGTTATTTTGGCAGCTACTCAAAATTTCTTGGAATAATTGCAAATGAGTAATAATTTTTCATTTAGCTTGTATGCAGCCCTGGCTTCAGTGATCATTTGCATGCTGTAATATATACACAGCCATGCCTTGGACACATATTGTGTAAGTTTGAATAGCAAACTTTGGGAGTAAGGGGACAAATTTTTTATTATTGTTATTAATGTTGTTCTCATAGTTTTAAAATCAGCTTTATTAGCAGAAAATAATGATGTAAAAATAAACAGGCAGGTTCTGTTGGCAAGTAGGCAGGAACGGACAGAAATGAAAAACCAAAAATCCTGTTGTAGGAACCAAACTACCTGGAAGTGCTTAAGCTATGTTTTTCTGCTCAGTCAAAGCTGTCCCATAAATGCTAAGCATCTCAAAGGTCATCCAAATAAAAAGTAAATGCAAACAGAGGCTACTTGCTCCCACACAGCAGATCTCGAGCCTGCTCAAGACACAATGCTGAAAGCTTGCCTGTTTTGACTATTAGTCAGACTTACTCAGCTGGCATTTGGGAAAATTATGAACAGCAATCTGGAGGCTCTGTGCAGGTGACCTGGGGTGGGACACAACATCTGTCATGGTTCCAGAAATATGAGGCCCTCTTTAAAGCCACTCTTAAAGCCTTTCTTGGCTAGAAACTGATAACAAGATGTACAGTGAGGAATGACTTTCTGACAAAAATACCAGTACCTTGCTGCCTCCCTGGAGCACCAGTTTGGCCTTTCATTTGGTAGCAGTCTTCCAGGCAGTGAAGTTTATCCAGTTTTTCCTGGAGAACTTTTAGTACCTTATTTGATATGATTACTATTAAAACCCAATCAATCAGACAAAAAAACCTCTATCCCAAACAAAGAAAAAAAACCAAAACAAACCTCACCAAGAAAATGAAGTGAGAGCTCTGAGTCTGTTCTGATTCAGTCACCTCCTGTTCACATCTGGGGAGAGGAATGAGTTCTCTCTTGCTGGATCCATGATTTCCTGTCGTTGTCACAGCTCCTTTTTCAATTTTCTCACGTTACTAATGCCTTAATGCAAGTTGAGAAAAAAGGTAAGAACAGGATTGAAATATCCTACTTCACCCCCTAATAAAGCACCTCCTTCTTTTTGACTGCTCCAGCCTACACATGTTGCTCCAATATAGCCACAGATAGGATGAACAAAAAATCCTTGCAGAATTTCAGTGGTTTGGATGACCTATAATGCTGCCAGCCTGGCTCACTGCCAGCCACAGCCTCAACATGGAAGCGAAGGAAAGTGAGAGTGGTGTTTTATGTTTGCTGCTCTGAAAACCTGACAAGTGGGGACCCTTTGATGCTGTCCTGCACGCTGAGGAAGGGTCCCTGTAATTTGGCAAATAGCAGAGGGTAAGCTAGGCAGGCAGAGAGGCTGCAGTCAGGCCTGAGGTGTGTTAGCAAGGCAGCACTGGGTACTGTGCACTGCCATGCTTGGACATGGCACAGTTATTTAGCTGCAAAGGAAAGCCGTTTCCTTCCAACTAGGACACATAGTTATTTTGTCTTGGACACTTGGGAGACAACCTTTCATACTAGGAATCCATAAACCACAAAATACTCATGTTAAAAGAATCTGGCCAAAGATGCTATATTCATGACTGTTTGTTTTCTCTTTCTCCTCCTACAAAATGAAAGCAAACTAATTCCTTTGCTATAAACAATAGTAGAAAAAAGATAACCTGCTTCAGTTCAAGGCTACAAGCAATACTAATTGATACAAAACTCTTATTTGACACAAAATTTACTATACAAATATTCTCTGAAAAGCCAAAGATTAATATGAATTTTTCGTGACATAATGAAAAAACTCATAAAAATCTAAGGGGAAACAAGTAAGTAGGCATATACAGCTCACATATGTTAGTTTAAACATACTTAACATATTCAAGTACAGTAGTTACTTTCTGCATGAGGGCTCTCAAATTATAAAATTAATCCGTTGGTTTTTCAGACTTGGCAGGGTAAAAGGCTTTCTTGCTGTGTTCTGAGTAGGGGAAAAGCATCACTTCAGTGGTAAAGAGCTAAATAACCACACAGTTAATAGAGGGAAAGTTTAGGAAAATAATTACATAAATTCACTTCAGACCTCATCCTGCAACCTTTAACCAAGCAGTGACATTCTTTGCCCAGCAGCAGACCCAAATTTACACTTTGCAGAATCACATCCTTACTGAGGTAGAGATTGCCAAATAGCTGTTAGTGAGGGAAGTGCCATGTGTGCCAATTCTAGAAACCAGGCAAGCAGTACACTCTGCCCTGTATTTCAGGCTTTTGGTACCTTACATAACTAGGTGCAAAATATTTTTTATTTCTGATTCTTTTCTTTGGGAGTGCAGTCATGTGCAATCAGGTGGAATAAGTGTGCTGATAATTTTCCTTCAGAAATTGTAATGGTTAGCGATGTGGACACTTTTCTTTTTAGGCAGAAACCATGAGGCACTGAAGCAAGCATTCACTTTTCTTGCACTTGAGGTCACAAATTTATGCAAGTCAAAAATGTTGAGCCTGCCAAAATCATCATGCTACACTCCACCAAATAAAAGGACACTGTTATTCTTACAAGGAAAGGTTTGACAGGACAGGAAATAGGCAGGGTCATAGAAGTTTACTTACCAAAACTTATTTAACCATCTTTAAGCCAAGATACAATGATAGCTATTAAAAAAAATAAAATTAGAAGAGGGGGAAGACAAATACAAGAGCTCCAGATTATGTTATTACAGGAGCAGCAACCAATACAGAAACTAGGGAACCTCAATAAAAATTGACATACTTCAAGTTACTATGTGTCATCCGACCTTACTGGGTTAGCACGTATTAAGTACATTTTAATTTATATCCTGAACTTGCAGCATCAGATTTGGAAAATCCAGTGCAGAGTTTACCAAGCTATACATTACTTTCATTACAATGCAATCCTTAAGGAGACTGCATTCCACTTAAAGGAATGGAGGAAGAGAGAGTAAAAGAGCAAATATGAAAGATAGGAAAAATGTTGCTGTTCATTACAATTTTCCATTTTTGTTGAAACACAGCAGGAGGGCAAAGCCACAGGCTTCTCTACTGCTCTTGCATGCCAGGAGGGATTATGCAAACACTGCAACCACCCAAATCTTATTTAAATTATAGTCATTGTTCCCGCTTTAATGGTTATACTTTTGCCTGCTTTCACTCAAATATTGCTGCATCTTGCTTTCTGCCAACATAGTCCCAATGGGAGTCATCAACTCTTAATTATAGATGAACAGATCTTTGAAAAATAAGTCTGGAAAAAAGTGGAAAAGAAAGCAAACTTTAAGTGCCATCTAGTGGCTAACCTAAAAAACATTAAGTGGCTCAAAAAATTCCTAGCATGCCACAGAGTAATATAACTGTTGCTGAACTGAGGAAGCAGTGCTTAAATTCACAACCACTAAAGACCAGGTTAATGCTCAGGGGAAAACGACCAAAGATCAGTGGTATCATTGCCATAATTTTTCTTTTAAGATTTTTATCTACAAGTGGAGAGTTCAAGCAGTAGGAGTTGTATAGGGATCACACAGTTCCTTCAAAAGTCTCATCAGCATATGAGTTTCTGCCTTTCTAAGTATTTCAGTCCAAATCAGAAAATAGAACCCAAACCATGGAGTCAATCTGGGGACCAAGCATCTGAACTTTCCTCTAAATTCACCTGGGGTGGAAGGCCAGATTTTCTCTATCCCTGTAACAAGTCAAATCCATTTCTAAAAGAAAGGAAGCAGATTGTTAGTAATGTCCTTTTCCTTTCCCTACAGGAAAATGCCATTTTCTGCTGCAGATAAGAATTCCCAACCAATTGCTTTTCATTATAAAATCTCCATGTTTCATTTACACAGAGGATGTTCCACAATATTATTCCCCAAGCTTTAGGTAACTGCTCTTGGAGGGAAGAGTAGTTGACAGTCTAAACTTAAATAGCTTTGAGTGTGCTGAGTGATAATGGAGAACAGCCCAACCTAATTTTTATTTAATATGATTTTCATTTCAATTCTTTTTGCAAATAGCTTTATATTTCTTCAGTTTCATACCTCCAGTGAGCCCTGGGGATGACACCTCAGGGACAGGTTCTGGAGATATGAATCTGCCTGGAGAGAAGAAAGCCCTATGCATAGCAGTGTCCAGCTTCTCCTGAGGTTGCTTGCTAAGGCGGAAGCACGTTTGCTCAATGACACACTTAGTTTTGTAATTCAGTGAAAAACTGCCTAATTGACAACCAGGTAATGTAGGTAGGACAGGTGTCAGATAAAGTAATGAACAAGATTGTGTTTCCTAGTTCTCTCTCTTTTTCCTAATATAAATATTTAAACATTCTGAATTTTGCTTAAAAGAGAACTGTGCTAATTAAGGCTTAAAATGTACCATTATGAAGAGGGAAATGTAAACCTCGCTGAGAAAGTGGCAGTCAGTCTCCTTCCTCTATCTTGCTCATAGTGAGAGGGTAAGTTAAAAAGTAGTTTCTGTGACAGGTGCCTCCTGTGTATGTTTGCCAGATATCAAGTTAATGTTTTCCTAGCATAGATATATGCCAGATATATAGAAAAAAGGGAGTATTAAAATAATTTGGAGGTTATTGCTGATGATATTATAATGATATTATGGGACTTTAAATAAAAAAAGGGTGAAGAGATGTAGATAGCTTTGAACCAGAAAGTCGCAAATGCTGTTGTAAGAATTCTCCACTCACCAGCAGTACAGTTTTTGGGACTGGAGCACAAGTCCTGTGAGGAGTGGCTGAGGGAGCTGGGGTTGTTTGGCTCAGGGTGTGGCACTTAGTGCCATGGTCTAGTAGGCAAGGTGGTGGTAGGTCAAAGATAGGACTTGATCTCAGAGGTCTTTTCCAATCTAGCAGATTGTGTAATTCTACAGGTGTCAATGCAGGCCTTTTTCTGCAGTAGCAGTAGCAAGTTAAGAACTTCCACTACATTGGTAATTTCTGTTGCCTGGTTAGATTTGTCTTCTATAGATTTGCTGCTCCTGTGGAAGCAGAACCCCAACACTCCAACAGGAATTATCAGATTTGTTATCCTAGTGCCATGGTTTGGAGAACAGGGAGGAGCATACTTGTAGAGGGGAATTTCTTGTTCTTCAGACAGACAGACTCCTACAAGGTCGTACTGGGAAGGGCCCTGCAGTAATCTAAAACTCATGGCGTGCTTCTCTAGATAGGTATTTAGAAACAGTGGAAAAGAACTCCACTATACCAGTTTTCAAAGTAAGCCTTTTTTGGTAATAACACTTAGATACTGTTTTTTTTATGTTGACAACTTACAGCAGACATTGATTTGTAAATTTATGTTTCTTCATGTTTCTGAGACTGTATCTCAGGAGTTGCTCTTTCTAGAAAATAGTATCACTTATCTCAGAATCTGGAGAATTAGAATTATTTTCAAAAATGGAAATTAAATCAGTTTCCAATACGCCAAATGATGACTATCAACAGAACTTGAGCTTCTTCCTCATAGGTTGCTGTTCCAAGCAAAATCACCTTATAGGATCTTCTAAAAAGGACTTGCATCAGTATATCCCCTGCTGGATTTTTACTTTGTGGGAAGAGCAGCAAAACTTGCTCTTGACTTACAGTCTGACAAGAGAAAAGAGCTTTACACAAAAGAATCATTTTAAGACCTTTAAATAGCCTTTCGTGACTGAAGTTCCTTTTTGGCAGGTTACAGAATGGAAGAAACTTAGTGCCAAGATCAGTTTTTCCAATTCATTTCAAACTGCATTGGTGTGATGTGCTCCTTGCTTACAACAGGCTTTGGCATGGTGAGCCTGCTCATGGCAGGCTGGGTATACAAATGCAAGGACAGTGTTGTGATGAGGGAACAACAATGAAGACTAACAAGCATATCACACACATGGAGGGAAAGACTTCTACCCTAGACAGACAAATGAACATATTGTTTCAGCACTGCCAAGTCAAGGTAATGACTACTCCATGCCTGAAGGCATCTAAATGCTCTCATACTTTATTTTCCAGGTCCTTGGGAGGAAGGGTGGGATAAAACATGTAAAATGTGAAATATTTTGGGCCAATTTCACTGAAAATGATTAGTCCTAGAAGAGGACATGAAGCTAATACCAATAGGATTATTCTCACCTGAGACTACCAAGGAGAATAGTGTGAACATCTTCAAGTCTACAAAGGGCCTACCTTTCCACTGGTGAAACACTACTTAGAGCACAGTATTTCGTACCTGAGACCTTTCAGCTAAGAAAATCTAAAAAGAATACCAACAGTTGCAGGAAAAAAATGTTTTAGAGCCTTTTTCTAGTTTCTTTTCTTCTGAGTGTGTTCTTTCGCCTAAAAGTTTCTGAGATTTAAGAGATTCCCATACTTACCGACCCAGGTTCAGGACAGATTCCAAAGTTCTGTTAAATGGACAAAATTGAACTGAAAAAACCAATTTGTGAACTGCTTCAATAATTCATGCAGTAACAGTAGATTTGTCAGCAAATATTTCAACAGCATATTTCATATTATGAGTTATTTCCAGATGAGTTGTGTTATTTAGCTCAAACATTGTATTGCTTGCTTTTAATATAAGAGAGCTGAAAAACTGGCTGCTTAAAGATCAGCTGAGGATCAAAGTCAGAATTTTAGCTTTGTATTTTAGCAAATACACAAGTCTTTGGACAGGTTGTAGAAGATGCAATCTTTGCCTTACTCAGGGGTCAGAATAGGAAGGAAGTCCTATCAGTAAATGTGTTATCATTGATGCTGTAGGAAATAGGCTCTCAGTATGAAATTCTGAGCCAGACAGAAGACAGCTTTCAGAAGATTAACACAAAATGGCAAGGGAACAATTGGCAGTTTTAGTTTAGGTGAATAAAATCAAATCATAAAGTTATTTTTAAATTTATTAGAGTATAACTGACACACCAACAATGCATTCTTACTGTTGAGGACTGAACATCAACTAATCAAGTCAGTCATGCACAATTCTCCATTATATACACAAATTCAATGCTGTAAACACAGACAGGAGGACAGATACAGAGAAGTCAGAATAAAATCTGAAATATTTTTATGTACTCCTAAAATCCCATTTCTAGTTCAAAAGACAATTCAGAAATAATGTAACAAAAAACCCATATAGAAAGCATATTCAAGTAATTTTCAGTTCTTTCCAGTAGAACCAAAGCCACCTTCGCCACGTTCTGTATCATCTAGAGCCTGAAAGACATCAATTATGACAAGCTGGTTTAGTGCCTTAATTTGCTTTTTGTTTCTATACAACAGATATTGCCTATTATGGAGGAAGGTGCATTTACATACAGGTAACAAGAGCTATAATTAAGAAACTAAGGAATTTTTATGAGACACTTTGGAATACTTTCTGTAGAAGTTTAAACAAATGCCACATTGTGAGACAACTGTTTCTAGTGTTTCTCAAGGACCTGTTAAGTCTGAAAACTACACCAAAAAAGATCCACTTAAGTGCGTGCAAATAACCAAGACTTTCATTCAGGTAGAACTGCTGCTATGCAGTATCAACACTGAAAGTAATTTTAGCAAAGTATTTATCTATACCATAAATCTCACCTTAGATGCAAATATCTTAAACTGTTAATAATTGAAAATAGCAGAAATATTTTCTTTTGGCAACTTACTTCAACTTCTTCTAGCTCAGGATAATAAATGCGTTCACAGATAAGCTGGGCAATTCTATCTCCTTTTTTAACTGCAACGAAGTTAAGATATTGTAAGTTCCTTCAAAAAAGTGAACCATCTATACAGAGTTTAGACAATCTCCTTCCAACAGAATGTAATCAAAGTGAAGGCACATATTTGAAACTTTGTTAAGCAGATGGTAAGACTCCCAGAAAATACAGGTAAAGACAAACTTGTGCTTAGTCCTTTTGAGGTGAAGTGTCAGCAGCTGTACCAGCTCAAGGCATTTCCACTCATTCCTGCTGCCACACTCCGGCATCTTAAGTGTCATTGTGCATAAGTACTGCAGAGATGGAGAGACAACTGTATTTGCAATGTGGGTTTTTTTGTGAACTAGACCCAGGAATTTGGGAGGAAAAAGCTGAACTGATAAAGCAAGACAGAATTTCTCACTAGAACCCAACCTGCTTCACAGAACTTCCCTGAGACCTTGTGCTGTGAAGATGCAGAAGAGGCCACACTGCCAGTATTTTAACTGGGCACTGAGGCTTAACACTGATTGCTTGCAGAGACAGCATGATAAAGGAAAATTCCTATCATTATTACTCCCGTTTCCCAGGATCCTGGAGAAGATTTTATCTCAAATACTGCTCACTAAATTTTCTTTTTTCCAGTGAAAGAAACTTAATACCATCTGCACTTCAGTACCAACTGTGAATCTAAACCTTAGCTAAGAAGGGTTTTACTGGCTTGCTTTTCTGGTAGTGAGGTGGTTTTGGGGTGTTGTTTTTTTTTTGCAGCTGCTTAATTTGATATGAGTGGAATTTTCTTTATTCCCTTGACAGGACATTGTTAAGTATCTATGTTTTTGTTAATTGAAAGAAGAAAAATGTTCCCAGGTAATTCTGACTCCGTATAAACTTTTAAAGAAAGAGTTTCTCATTCCCAGTCAGATGGCTGAAAACAGGCTGTGCCAAGCTTAACGCTTACCTTCAAAAGTCTCCTTGCCAAAATTGAAGAGTACAACACCAATATTTCCCCTGTAATCCTCATCAATAACACCAGCTGCCATGAGAAAGAAGGTAGAAGGATACCCAGTTAATAAATGTCAGTAATTAGATAATGTTTAGATTAATGAATGATTGCAGTATCTTATACTGACATCCTTTATACTACTCACGCACAATTAATATATATGCAAATACTAAGGCTTAAAAACGCCAATCAGTCTTGCAAAAAGAACTGAAAACCACCATCACACGTCAAGAAGTGTTTTACCACTGTACTACTCATTTGAGTTGTAATACCCTATCTGAAATCACGACAGCTGGACCAAATTCAGGCTCCATTTGTTCTGCTAACTTCAGCTCTTTGAGTGTCAAGCAGAAATCTGTTCTTAACTTTAACATTTCATCTGAGAGCTATGGATTTGCACAGATCCAAATCCTGTACCTCTGGCAGGATAACAGAACCAGAGCTTTAAGACATTGACCGCCACTCAGCGATATTCAAGTATCAGACTGTAAAACTAGCTTCTCTTACATTTCGTAGAACTGCATCAACTACATAGTTCAGAAGATTAGCTACCAATGCACATTAATATAATTACACTCTGCTTCTTTGGGGTTTTTCTGTCAGATACATTTCCAATAGAAAACTGGAGTTTGGGCCTCCCTGTGGACCCAAGTATGTATTTAAGTCTACTTGCAGAAATAATTCAAATATTAAAATTACATGCCATTCCAAGACATTCCCAGATTTATACAAAGTACAACCCTTAGATATTACAAACACCAAAGGAAACTGTATTATACCTGGAAGTTTTAATGTTGAACCACAAGAAGAAAACATAATAAAAAGAACAGAAGTCTTACCACCAACATCTATGAAGTGCTTTGCAGCTAAACCAGAACGTGGTGCTAGAAAAGAAGAATTCTTTTTGTAAATACAATAATTTATTTCTTTTAAAAGACAATATTTATAGGCTAGATAGCGTGATTGCATAGTTATGGCAACAGGAACTGCTTCCAGTCTAAAACATGATTTTAAAGGAATTACTGTAAGAATTTATATATATATATATTAAACAAAAGAACAGCTGCAATAGGCTACAATAAAATTGCAATTTTAAAGTGATATAAGCAATTTTTTGTTTAGACCATCAATTGCACACTAGGTTTCTCCAAGGAAGGCAAGTGAAATAGACAAAGACTATCCGATCTTAGTTTATTGGCATAATCTCAAAAAGACTATGAGGTCAATCCATTTAAGTTATGATGGAAAACAGAATTTGGCAAGTAACTTACTCTGCAGTATTTTACACAGGTAAACTATGTGCAGGGGTTTGGGTTTTTACTTACTTTAGTCTACTTTGGTGAGGAGCTAAAAATGATACTCTTCAAAATTTTCTTTGGGCTAAGATAAATGCACATGTATATTCCTTTTAAATAAAAGGACACAGCAAACTCTGACCATGCTCTTCTACTGAAATGGCTATTGCTTTTTCACTTCATGAATTTATACATAATTCATAAAAAGTATGCACAATATAAACAGAATATCTCATACAGGTTCTCTCAAGTATTCTGGGACAAAAAGCAGTCATTCTACTACACTAGTACTCTTACTTTGGAGCTAATTTTTAAACATCCAGGGATGTATTTTATGTATGTTCATTACCTTATTGGTCTTTGTGATTCAGACTCTAGGAACTGCAGAGAAATAATGAACTACTGCAGAACCTCTAAAGCTGCATGTAGAGAATGAACATTTTTGCTGATCATCGTTTTGTCACTTGACATTTACCAAACTTAAAATGTATTTGACAAGAAATGACTGTTACAAGGCTTAATAAATCTCACAGGCATTTTTTGTGTAGACTAATTCTGAAAGCTTTAGGCAAAATCTAAATGTGAAGATGGTGTCAGACCTGTTTTAGAATGACTGTGCAGCCCTTTCATAGCTTCTTTACTCACCTACTCGGCCATAGCATCCAGAAGGAAGTGCTATTTGAATGTCTGTTTTCACCACAGCCTTTTCCATGGGTGGTATCACACAGTCATAGGCACTACATTAGAAAAAGAAACATTAGTTTATATAGAATATTTTAAACATTTTCTCCTCTGTAACTTGAGGTACAAAATTACCAGGATTATTGTGGTTAGGAATTTATACCATGGACTTTACACAAAAATATTTACAGATTTCCAAATCTAACTCAGATCCGAAAATACAAGATGTTCCTATCTTGATGATGTTTGTTTAAGATTTCAGAAGTGTCATCTGAACAGCATGGTCTTATGCAGAATACAGAGTCTTTGAGAACCTGCTGCAGGTACCCAACTGGAGGCTGAATGAAAGGCAGTGGTGACAGTATTTGTTATATCTTGACCTTGACAAGAAACTGATTTTTAAAACTGGGATGCACTGAAAGATTTTTTATAAAACAGACTTTTTTGAGGTCTGCTGTGCACCACTGGAACAAGAACACAACCAAACAAAAAGAATACACAGAAAAAGGGTGCTGAAGCAAACCTTCAGGAAGGAAGTCAGACAGGCAAAGGAAGAAAAAGACAGGCTTATTAGTTTAAGTAATAGTAAAAACGACAAGGCAGAAGAGGTCACAGAGAATTTCACATGTAACTAGTGACTGTATTTGATCCCAGAAGCAATATCCAAACCCCCAGAAGCCTAGCTTAACTATTTCTAACATAGCGAAAACCACTGAACAAGTTATAGATCCAAGCAAACCAAAACCTAAGTCTGTACAGTAACCCAGATGGTTTCCATGTAGAGCACTATCCAACTGTCACCAACTTCCTTTGCTGCACCCAGCAACCAAGAGGAAAGCAGACAAGCACAAGGAAGCCCCACGGGCACTATCATTTTTTTGTTTCAACAGGCGGGCACCCGGCCAGTGCTGGGACCAACAGCAATTCTGGATGATGGGTCAAGCCTGACTTTCGGCCGACAACTGCATCGCCACCTGAGGAAATCAGTGATGCAGCGTGGCTGGACCACAGGTACCTGGAGATGAAGGGGCAGGGGTGGGGAAGCAGGGGGAAACCGGCCAGGTCAGCTCTGACCTCCTCTACTATAGAGCCGGCGAGCCTCCCCGGGGCTGCGCTCGGCAAGAGGCCACACGAGCCCCCTCAGGTGCCTGAGCCGCCCGCCCAGGGCTCGCCGAGTGGGGGGACACGGCCGGGAGCGGTACCCGCATCCTCACCTGTACAGATCGTAGCCCGCGGCGCGCGCGGAGCCCCTGGAGGGGGCGAAGGCGTTCTCGGAGAGCTTGGTGAAGCGGAGCCGCGTGCTGTGCTCGCCGGGCCCCGAGCCCTTCTGCCTCTTGCTGGGGGACGGCTGCGGCGCGGCCTCGGAGGCGGGCATGGCTGCGGGACGGCAGGCTCTGAGGGGCCGGGGAGAGCCCGCCAAAACCGGCACGGCCCACTGCGGGCGGCAGCGCGGGGGGTGACCGGTCCNGGCGCTGTGAGGGCGGCCGGGCGGACCCCGCGGGCCGCGCCGCGTTGCCGGGGGACGCGGTGGAGGCTGCACGGGCGGGCGGGGCCCGAGGAGCGGCCGCCCCGGGAGGGCCCGCTCGGGGTTATCCAGTCTAGTCCCGGCCCTAAAGCGAGTTCACTTAGAGCAGGTTGCACAGGATCAAGGGAGGAGGAGACTCCTCCTTCACTAGTGGTCAGGGCATGACAGAAGCGTTTACCTTATGAGAGGAAAACTGCTTGTCGATGCTGTAGATAGAAAAATATCAGGGCTCGGACTGTCCTGTCTTGGGCCAAAAGACCCATGATTTCACACTCTGATTTTTGTACTCGCTGCCCTTTTTTGCCATCCCATCTATGATGTACTTTCCCTCCCTGTTCTTTCTCTCTCTATGTTTCTCTCTCTAGGATATATATTTTCTACAGGAATAGGGAATTCCCTAAATTCCCCCATAGCTCTCTGTGCTGTGGGCTGGCAACACTCAGGTTGGATTCATAGTTTCAAAACTGTCCCTGTCCCTGGCGAGTCTGATGTGGATGTGATTTGTCTGCAAAATAGCTGCAGTGTTGGGAGTTCTGTTTGCTGGTCTAAATTCTGTCAAACAACTGTTCTTTGTGATTTATTTTTTTTTTTAGATCTAAGTGCATGTGGTTGTCTCCTTGTTGTGTTATGTTTTTTAAATGCAGCCAGATGGCAGTGAAACCTTTGCTACACAGTTCAGTTATGAAAAATATTTTGAAGTGTGTCCCAGTCTGGGCTTCCCTTTATTCCTGTTTGGCGTTTTCAGTCAAAATAGTATGCCCTGTTTGAATGAGAATACAGAATGAGTATCACAGTCCTATGTGAAAACACTACTGAAAATATTTTATGGCTTTTGATGTAAGCCATCCACAAATTGAAGCTTATAAGAATTGAGTTATATCAAATGAGTATCTGGTTATCAATAGTTATTTATACAAGCAGAACTTCATAGAGATTTCGACTGCATCCTGCATTATAGTATAGAAAAGCCCTAATTTTATGAATGGCCAGGCTCAGTGAGGCAGGCTGGGTTCTAAGCTCTCCTTAAGGTAGCCTGGAAGTGCATGAATAATAGATAGGAGCACTCATCCAAAAATATTATTAAGGAAAAAAGTCTCAGCTGAGTGACACCTTCCTCCTCCCCCGGATCTTTACAAGGGAAAAACCAAAATGAAAACAAAAAAGCGAATGCTTGGAGTCTGGGCAAGTTTGCCTTGGTCCTGGGAGACTGTTTGCTCTGTAGTCAGCTGGCCAACCTTCCTGCATTCTTGATTGCTGATTTGTGCTGCTCTCCATCGGGCACTTCCTCCTGACTTTGAAAGACAATACTGAGCTAGACTGGAATTACTTGCCTTTTTACCTAGATTGAGAGCAGGAGTGGAGAATGCTTTGTTGTACACAAAAAGAGACATAGAGCTTTTTTCCAGGTCAATAATCCACAAAATTCTCTCTGCTGGAGTTTTGATGTTAAAATGAGCATTTTTATTATGAGAAAACTGTGGCTTTAAGCAAGAGATTTCCCAGCCCAGTCTCATTTAGAGCAGCTGTCGCTCTCACAGTGATTAAGGTTTGTAATTTAAAAGGCTGTTATGATGAGTGTGTTTATAATGAAGCTCTATTTTGATTTCATGTTTTGCTCTACAGTGTGGGGGCTGTGGAATTTTGCCATTGCTTTTTACTCTGTTCCAGACGACCTTAGTGTTTTATTTTGTTTGAAACCGAATTTCCTCTGATGAAATTCCAGCAATGGCATGACTGTGGGCTATTGCTCATGTTGTTTGTGGAGAATGTGAGCTACAACTCGCTGTATGTTTGTTGTTTCCATTTTTTCCTTGCAGAGCCAAGGAAATGCAAGTGGGATGTTTCCCTCAACAGCGCTGGCTGCACAGTCTTGATGGGCCACACAGCTGCCAAGGGGCTGTGCCAGCCAGGTACCAGCATCAACAGTTATCTAAAACAGTGGCCTCATGGCTGCTGAAACACAGTTACAAAACCTTGACCTTCCTCATCTGTAACTTGAGGGGCGAGTCGCTCATTTAACAAGAGCTGCAGCATTTTAGAGATTCAATGATCTCATGCCAAAGAGGTAGCAAGGGAGAGCAGGATCTTGGAGTGATCCACATTCACTTCACTGAAGTCCAATGACAGGCAAATGACCAGAGACAGGAGCTTGAGGGAGACCCCTGAACTTCAAGCTGAAAAGGCTGAGAGTTACTCAGATTCTGTTCTCCCAGCTTTGCTGCTAAATTGGGGACCTCAGGGAGGCAACACACAGGTAAGGGGAGTTAAATGAGTCAGTTATAGCTAAAAGTCTGCAGCTGTTTGCCCCCTATCTACAATTTCAGTGCTAATTCATGTTACCTGTTGACATGTTTCTTGCTTGCAATCTACTAATCACTTGCTGAAACTGCTTTTGCCTTAAAGATCTTGAAATACATCATGGAATCAGAAAAAGAGGGGAAAAAATGATGAATGTTCAGATTTTCTGAGAAGGAAGGGCAGTCTATTATATTTTGACTAGTTAGGAAGGCCTTTGGTAGGACTCTCAAAGATGTAATGAAAATTGCAGAGATTTAAGACTATAGGAATTTACTGTGCAGGTGGCTGGAGCTTTGTACCTTGTGATTATGATGATTAAGTGGAAACTCCTTTGAGTGTGAAGGGTGGTAGCAGCGTGCTCTTTGCAGCATGCCTTGTATAGCTGCAGTTGTTTATCTTCACAGTGCAGGGCCTTTTTGGTTAGATAACTTTTCTGTTTGCACTGCTGGGTAGCTGATTTAAAAATAAACAAATACCCTCCACAAAAGTAATCTCTGCTGGGGACTGAAAAATCTAGTGAAAGGCACGCTGGAAGAATGATGTTCTGGACAGCATAATCTGGACTATGCTTGAGGGGTGTATGATCAAGCTGGACAACTTGCCAGTGATTGTAAAAAGATTTAAGGAAAGCATAGTCTCTGAACTATGATGAAATGCCTTCTGTGATACCTGTCAGAGCTCCACTAACATTAGGAGGGAAAGGTAAGATTCACTGATGAGAGGAGCCATTGTGGATCATTTTAACAGGCCCTTAGGCACAAGCTTAGCTGTGCAGGATGCCTAGAAGAAAATTTCTTTTGAAGAAAATTCAAAATATTCTTTGTTCTTGCTTCATAGCAACAGTATTTTCACACTTTAATGTCCCTGGTCACCTTATCTATGCTTGCTTTTGTCGTGGCTGGTCAAATCAACCCTAAATTATATAAAGCTGCAGAGTTAGCAGTGCAATAGAAGCTCAAAATGAACTCGACAGCTCGCTTAGAGCTCTTTTTTTCTAGAGATGTCAAATGTTTAATTAGAATTTAGTTACCAACATGATGATTAAAATTCAGCAGTTGTTTTATGCATACTTTATATAAAAGTGTTGGTTACAGAGTGAGAAATGAGGTAGGTGGACCAACAAAATTTTGCAATCAAAGTTGCAATTTAAGATAGTTGATAATTAGTGTGCTCTCTAGATTGGTGGTGCACACGCTTCAGGAATCCTGGTGAGGAGCAACAAATGCTGCTGTATTTAAATTACTTGTGAGTTTGTGGAAATAATACTTTCAGGTACTTAAGCACTGTGGCATTCACAGTTTATGCTGATCATTGTAAATCCCATAACACTGTTGTGTGGATACATCTTCTAATTAATCACTGTAGTCCAAGCAAGGAATTTTACAGAAATGTTTTTGATGACTGTTCACTTAGGAAAGTACCTCTTGGGATTTATTGTTGCAATGCCCACAGCAATGTGTTTGTGAGGGAGAAGTGTGAATAGTATTGAAAGTGCCATTGCTGGTTTATTTTGTAGTCATTCTCTTTTTGAATCTGTCTAGGCCCCCCAAAGCAGTTTGGGTCAATGTTCCCTGTCGATTGAGAATTACAGTGCTTGGGAATATTTAGGAAACAGTCCCCACTTGTGTACATAATTAAATGGCTTAATAGAGGTGTGTAATTCCTCCAGGTCCTTCCACAGACTGTGATAAGAAACACACTGACAGAAGGCCTGTGTGGAGCCTCCCTAAAAGTTGTTTCCTTTGCACTGACTGGGTGCCACTTGCAGATTCTACCTGTGTGGTGTTTGAAGTGAGATGGGAATGGTGGTGGCCATTGCAATTCTACAAAGCTGGAAGGCCCTGAGAGCGTGGAACAAGCTCCATTGTCACTGCTGATGTCACTGTGGAGAATGAGAATAATCTCCTCGTTTTGCAGGTGCGGAATGTGAGGTTTGGTTTGCTCAGAGCTGTGCAGGAAGTCTGGGATATGGAGGAAACTCGTATTTCTGTGTAATGCAGTTAAACTGCAAAATGATCCTTCAGCCTGGTTGTAAATGTGCAAGAAGGAGTGAAGGGAGAACATTATGAGAAAATTTCATATCCTGCCTTTAATAGATGAAGAAAATAAAGCATGGAATACCGGGCTACATTACCATGTTCTGCTGAATTGCTGCTGTTGAACTCAGAAAAATATGAATATCAAATATTTGTCATTTTTGGAGATGCAGTGCTAGATCTTCCACAAGTTAAATTCTAATAATTCAAGCAAGATGGAAGCTGAGGCCTGCTTTAAAATATACATTTAGTGAAATTCAGGCTTCCCTGGCTTTCATGAGGCTTAGATGTCAGTTGATCTCTGCAAAGTAGTTGCAGAACTACAGAAAATAAATTAGCCATGTTCCTTGATGGCCTTTAATTTAAGTAATGCTTACACATAGGATATAGCTTTCCCCATTAAAAAGAGAAGCTGCTTTTCTTGACAGCTGAAATTATAAAGTACCATAATGTTTTAGAACAGAAAATAAAAAAAAAATTACACAATTTAATGGATTTCCTTTATTTAAGTTAGTGTATAATGAATATTATTTAGAAAGTCAAAAAATAAGATAAATCTTTTATATAAATCAAAAAACAAGGCATTCAGCTCAGCTAATGAGTTTTTGTTATTTTCTGATCACATAAATCACTGTACATATTATTCCAAAGTGTGTCAGATTGTATTAACCCTAACATTCCTAGCAAAAATTGTTAGAATATTTATTATTTTACTAATATCTTTGTGAAATTTACTTACCACATTTAATTATTGCAATCATACATTCCATTCCATGTCAGAGCTTGAAAATTAATTATCAAGTCTGGTCATGTAGCGTCCATATTTTTATATATGTGAAGTTTTTGTTTGCCAGGTAATTAGAAGTGTTAAAATTAATATAAATTAGCAGAACAATTTAGGTAGAAGCAGCTCTGTAGGAATAGGTCTTAATTTGGTAATATTACAATCAAACAGCATTGCAGGTATTCTACTTGCAATCTATCAGTTTATGCCTTTGACCTGATGGGTGCCATACAGGTTATTTTCTCTCTCACAAGTTCCATTTTACTCCTATTGTGTGTCTATTAGCAACTATGGTAGTGCAATTTGAAAGAAGTATTCATTTATAGATTTAATGCTTTTTATATTGTAGCAGTTAATTTTGGCCTTCTAGGATAAATATCAAATCATTTTCAATACCTTATAAAATCAGAGGAACTTTTTCTTTGTGTGTTCCAAATATTTGCTCTCTCATATGATGTATATAAGTAGATTTTCCTTCTTTTGCCTGTACTGGAGTGCAGCACCAGCAGGGACCATTTACATTTTTTTGTCTGCGTCTTTGCTGTGTTGCTTTGGATTTTGAAAAATTTCTGTCAATTATTTTAGATTTGTATTAGGTGTGTCTTTAATAAATGATGTTGAAATCAAGCGAGGCATATTCTAGGCACTGATGTTTTCCTAGGAATAGAAAGTCAGTACATTTTTGTGGTTGCCTCTGACCATTAAGACTGGAGGAAGATTCTTGGAGAGAATTTCTAGCCAAGCCAAATACAGGTAATCAGACACTGCTCCTTTTCTTGCCACAGGGAGGCTCCTGTTTAGGCAGAGGGAAAAATAAAGTCATCATTATGAAGGCAGGGGTAGCCCAGGTAACATGCTTCTCACTAAATATTAAGCAGAAAACTTCAGTTGTTCATATACAACTCTGATATAATTAGACCACATAATTGTTTTGATATCATAAAGCACAAAACTATTATTAGGCCTTAATGTGCAAACTCCTGCTCACCTGGTTGTGCTGGAAATGAACTGCTTGTGATTGTAACCTTGAACTGCTAAAGAATATTTTGGGCTCATAAAACCCTCAAAAAATATGATTCTTTTTAAAGGATAAAAAATACAGTGCATGCACAGTTTTGCAGTTCATCAGCCTATTTTCTGATCTGTAACTGCTGTGAGATGGGACTTCTAAAGTGTGGGTCAATTTATGGTAACATTGTGTGATCACCCCATTTGGAGACTGAATTCATAGAGCTAAAGCCATTTATCTGCATATCAAAAATGCAAGCTAATTAATTGAAGCTATGTATAAAAACTGTGGCTGTAACTAAACTCTGAAAATGGCTTCATTATTTTGTAATTTTGTTGGTGGGCTCTTTTCCTTTATACAATTGCATCATCCGAATTCAGTTTTACATAGTTTCAAGTAGGTCTTGGCTAACAACTCTATTTCTTATATGCAAACCAAAAGAATCCTTTTTCTAACTGAGTTTGTAATAGTTGGGGTGAAAGAAAGGAAAATGTGTACTTTCTGCAGGCGAGTAAGCAGATGTAACACTCAACTTGCAGATTTGGATGTGAAGATTACATTTTTGACATGTTTTTCATGAGTGGAGCTTTCTTTAAAGCTCTGAAGGACTACCAGGAAAGATTCCCTTTCACTGTTGTCCCAGAGAATTGTCAGTCCAGATGCAAGTCCTTCAGAAGATACTTAGAAGATTGTTTTTGTGCTCCATGAAATAGCCCAAGGGTTTCTGTTGCTCCAGGCCAGAATCCCTCTACACACTATTCTCCAAGTTAGTACCAAAACCTTGCAACTCACAGGACAATGAGGTTGGCTGCTCTGGAATGCTCTTGTAAGAGTTCGTTCAGGCGGACTTGGCGGTAACTCTGATTAAAACAAGACAGGGAAAAGAGAAAAATCAGTCAGGGCAGGGATCCTCAGTTCTGCTACTTCATGGACTTCTATAGCATGCCTTGCCTGTAAGATTTTCTGCTGTTGCTTTGGCAGCACTGGGAGCCAGGTCTGCTCTGTGATCCAGACTCACAGAGGTGGCAAAGCATGAGACCAGCAGTGCTTCTTGATTAGTGCAGTTACACTGGGGCCAGTTGTTCACCCTGTATAAGATTTCCTGGGACAGAGATTATTTCTGTACTGACACAGTGCATGAATGGCTGTTATTTGAGACTGAGCGTTATGGTCAAGCTCAGGCCCTCAAAGTTTTTACAACTTAACACGTCATATGGAACAAGAGAGCAGGGCAGGTTTATGTAAGATAGATGTGTTTTAACTGACCTTGTACATTATTTTCTCTCTCCCTGGAGAAAGTAAAAGGCTGGTTTTTCTCTGTTCAGACCTTAAATTTTCCTTCTGTACAGAAATTTCACTGTTCTTTTGCATGTTATATAGGTAAGAATCCTCATAATTTAGCCAGTTGTTATCTCATGAGAGTCATCCTATAATATCCCCCTTTATCTGTGCTGCCAGGTTTATCTCTGTTGAATTTTAAATATGTTCTAATGTCCTCTGTAAAATTCCCCAAACTGCCTTACTTCTGAAGATAAGGGGCAGATCTTTCCAGGTGTGTAAGCTAAAGTTTTTATTGCTTTTCTTGTTTTATAGAACAATCTGGCATTTTCATATGCCTGACTCTTTTCAGCCTATGGGGTATTTTTCTGGTTCTTAAGTTACTGACCTAGACAAGATCAAGTTTAATCACGTATTTTCTTTCTGTTGTATCCTCACTGGTTCTGCACACAAGTGTACAGAATATCTGTGATTATATTCCCATTGTCTTTTATACTGAGGTGTTTTAGGAGCTCTGATTCTCAATTTTTGATGATTTAAGTTGAGAGTAATTCTAAGGTTTTCTGCCCACAGCTGACTCCCACAACCTTATGCTGGTTATCAGCTCCATGAAAAGGGTAACACAGTGAGCAGTCAGCCTGCTTCCCAACTGCTGCAGCCTGTACTGTAGTGTGTTATCTTAAATCACCATTGATTTCTGCTTATGTTAATATGTCAGGCTGGGACTTCTGGCAGCTCTGAGTTCAGAGTCACAATCCTTGCTCTGCTGAGGAAGTTACCAGCACCATAAAGTGAAGATAACTAAACTCTCAGAGCACTCAGGTTAATCTAATAGGGATCATAAATAAAACTGCTAGATTAATTCTCTATGAGTTACAGGAGAACTTGTCTCTTAACGGTGAAAGAGTTTGCAGTATCGTTTTGGTACTGGCCTGATAAAGCCTGGTGGTTCATTGCTAAAAAGGTATTTTCTAATAAAATTAAAGAGCAGCCTGGAGTCAGTTCACCCAGTGGCTCAGCCAACATTAGCCTTAGGGTGTCTCTGAACTGCAGGAGAGCTCCTGTGGTGCAGACAGGTTTAGTCTGCACACTGCCACTGAGGCAAGAATCCATGTTAAATCTTGTCTTTGGAAAAATTTCTAGTTAGCTGTAGTGTCTGGATTTAGTCCTAAATTTCTCAAAGTGGTGAATGTTTGGAACTGCACTCTTTCAGGGGTTCAAGCTCTAAAACAGTGGAGCCATTTAATAAACCTCTCAGCAGATCCGATTAGCTTGGGCTCAGTGCAGTACTATGTGGCTTCTGGTTCAGAGTGGGTTTCCATCTGGCTGGCTCTGATGTGGGCAGAGCTTCTCATCAGCCTGGAAAATACTGTGTAAACCTGCCAAGGTCTTAGAGTGCTGAATAATGCAATCATAACACACCTCTGCAGTGTTTACAATATAAATCCAATTTGTAAATATCAAACACAGGTTTGTACCCGTCATGTTTCTAATTCCATATCTGGTATTTCGCATTTTCTTACTAATCGCTTCAGACATCTGGAGTGGAAGAAAAGGTACATATGTAAAAAAGTAGGCAAGGCTTTACCTTCTCCTTGAATGCTTCCAGCTCTGCATCTGTAATTTTCCATGGAGTCTCTCGCTTTAATTTCTCAGCAGTTGTTATATCTTTGCAGCTTTCATGGAGACGATATGGTTCAATCATCTCTTCAAAGAATTTCCAGCTGAAACAGGAATTACAAAGGAGGCCTTGCTGCAGGGTATGAACTCACTAACTTATTTCACAGTCACTGTGTATGACAGGCCTCACTGATAATAATTGCAGCTGAAAAACGTGCAAAATCTTTAACTCTTCTTTGTTACATTGTGCCCCAAGTTATATTTGTGCCACTTCAGTATGTTTGGGTTATTTGAGGATAATTAAAAGGTTATTTGAGGATAATTAAACACTGCGTTTGGCTGAGAATCTTCTGCATTTTTCTGGTTCTAGGAAAAATACTGAAATGAGTTCTACTGTAACTCCAAACTGCAGTATATCAGTTACTAATGTTAATAGTGAATATGGGTCTCCTCATAAGCTTTTATTATTGTTTTAGCACTAGTAAGACCAATCACCTGACTGATGTCATTTTACTGATAGTTTTAATGACATGGATAAACAGGTGATATAAATTTCCTATGGTAAGGGGCTGAAGGAAGAGGTGCAGGGTTTTGCTATATGGAGGCTCAGATTTGTGTTAATTTCCCAATTTTTCACAGATTTTTCTCTGTAAATTTAATTTTGCTTCTTGAAGCTTTTGACTGTCATCTGGAGAAGCTTATCATCCTTCTGTTTGTTCCACTGTTGAAAGTTTTTTTCATCCCACAGAGACCTCAGGGAGTTTCTTTCGTGCCAATGTATGTGTATTTCTGTGAGCACTTTGTGCTGACAGGCCTCACTGTGAAGTGGGAGACTGGGCACAGGCTGGACTTTATGGCCAGGAAGTCAGTAGGTGGGTTAAGGGCTGTGACATGCAGCATTTAGTGTTGCTGTTGCTAAGCTGTCAGAGTTTGTCAGCATCCTTACTGTCTGTTTCAGTTTTATGTAAAATAGTGATAATCCTCTAATTATTAATGAAATAAGTGGGATGCCAGCTGGAAGAGAGATACAGTGGTCTAGCAAGTGTCTGGCACAATATCCACTTGTTCTGTTCAGATAGTGCTGATGCAGCAAATATGTGTGTTTTTTATGTTAATGTGAGATATGAATTCCCTTCACTAGCTTTTATTTATGTAAAATCACTGCATTGTACTGTAGGGAAAAGAAAGACAAGTATTCAGCACAGTTCCTTATATAATTAAAAAGATATTACTTGAGAGATCAAGAGAGCACTAAAAGGTGACTTTAGGTATCTAGTAATAAAATCCTTATATTCTTTATTTGTATTTCTTAAGTCAAAATCTCCAATGCACCATAGAAACACTGGTGAAACTAATACTGCTTTTGCAAAGTCATGTGTGTGTGTGTGTGTAGAAAGAGGACACAAGAAGGATTAAGAGACTAAGCTGGGACTGCACTTGAATTGAAAGGAAGGCCTTTGGGTGGAGTAAGGGATGGGATGGAGGAGAGCTTGGCAAAGTGAGCACATTTTCATTGGATCTTTAAGACTAAGAGCAATACTGTGAATTGAGTTTAGGATTCAGTTACTCCATGAGCAACCTGCTATATGCTTTTGTCTACATTAGCAGAATAAATAGGTGATTTCTATGGAGGTATGTTTTAGAAAGCAAGGACTTCAAGATTTTATTATTTTTTAGCTAACACAGTTGGAGGTGGAGCTCCTTGAGCACTGTTTTACCAAGTTCCTAACCTCTGCCAAAGAGCATTAAGTCTGCAGATAAGTTAATTTTTAAAAACATTGAGCCTTCATTATATTTGAGTGACAGGGGAGTATTACAATGTTGTTCTCATGGGAAAGAGGAAGTATGCTTATGTTTGGCCAGAAAAATGTTACAAATTCATTGTAAAACCCAGAAGGCCAAGTTGACAGAGACGGTAAGTTTACAGAACTATGACTGAAGTCTATTGCAAGCTAAATAGATATATGAAAAGCCATCATAAAATGCCTGTTAAATTTAGTGGCTTGTAAGTATGGTGTCTAATTAGTCTGTATTAAAATTCTTATAATTACAACATGAAACAGGCTGCCTATGGTTCTGACCCTTTGAGTTGTGATTGTTAGAAGGTTCTTTTCTTTTTCCTGCTCTTGGTACTTAGAAAATTATTGCAATAAAGGGATAGTGTTGTTCTTTGTGGTGCGTTTTGTTGTTTCGTTTTTAATGCTCAACATAAAAGAAACAAGCTCCAGATAAAGGCCGACTGCTAAATAGTGGATTTTGTTAATGTCTCTTACCTCTCTTTGTTGGGCTTTATATTGATATCACAAATTATATTAATATCAGCAAATTTTATTCTGAATTTGCTTAGGAGTGAAGCCATCCTGAAAACAAAAAGAGAGAATGTTTTATCACTGTACTTCTAAGTGCCTTGTATCAAAGAACACTCAAAAATGAGTTAGACAACTGCATTTGATATCTTATCTTTAACTATATGACAAATTACTTTAAGTGGTTTTAGTGTTTCAATTTCCAATTACAGAACTGGATTAATGTGATTGCTGTAGTATAATTCATTTAACTGATGATTGATGAAAATCACAAAAAAATGGAAATTAATAGCAGACAGAGGGCAGGGTGTTTATGTTTTGGGGAAAAAATGGTACTTTAAATATATCCTAAGGTTTGAGTTATAAAGAAAAAATATTCAAAATGCAGTAGAGCAGAATTTTCCAATACTTACAGAAGGCTTCTGTTATTCTGTTATTAGCAGAATTCTATGTATGGAGTATTTACAGCAATGTCTTAAAGTTGATTAACTTGCTCTTTAACTTCTTTACGTTTTATCATAGTTAATCACATTTATGTGAGCTATCTGTCTATGGTATTTGCATATGAGAGCTTCATGTACAATTTCCCTTGCTGTTAACTGGACAATTTCATGTAAATCCCATAAAAGTAATTATATTCTCATTATGAAGTGCAGACTGCTCTTCATAGGGAAGGGAATATGAGCTATTAATGGGGAAAAGTGCTGGATGTGAGTTTCCTTTGGTAATCACCATTTGCAGAGCCTTGAGGGCTATGCTATAAGCTCAACAACTTTCTATCAAGTATATGTTTTTTTCATGCTGCCCACAGCACAACAAACTAGTTCTGCTGGAAAATTCCTATCCTCCTGATCTGTATGCATTATATTCAGCATAAATTCAAACTCTTTAAACACGAAGATAAATAAAATTATATTTACCCTAGTTTTTCTTCTTCAATCCTATTGACTTTTCCTCCAGTGAAGATCCTTAATTTACAATTTTTCCACTTCTTCCTGATAGTTAGAATGTAAGGAATTAGGATTGTTAGACCTGGAAGAACATGGAAAATTGCAGGAAGATCAGATTAGTGCATTGTTTGGTAAAAATCCCATCCTTCAGCATCATTGGACATAAATTAATTTTAAAACATTTAATCCAGACATAAAATTGATTATGTGATCTTAAAGAAAACAGTTTTATGCAAGTTCCTAAGTCTGCTTTTATCTTTGGTAACACAGAAATCTCTCTCTCTGTGGTTCTTACTCAAATTCCTTACCTCCATCATCAAACAGCCACCAAATGTCAATTGTGCCTTTCCCTTGCTTCTTTTTAAATTGAGTGCTGGCTTCTAGCAGTTTCTGATTGAATTCCCCCACATGCATTGACTGCATGGTGTTAATGGTGCTCTCTGGAATGAGAAAGGACAAGTGAGGTACCAAGTAGCTTTAGGGAGTCAAATGGAGAGAAAGCTTCAGGAGAATGAACTGTTTCTGACATAATTTCTATACTTTAAATCTGAAAAAAAATTACCGAGTGGATGTTACGGAGTTTTAATGTGCCAATACTCACAGAAACCAAAGCTTGTGTGATACGTTGTCACTAGATTATAACATCTTGAAAAGGGTTATGTGGTTATTCTCTGTCTCTTTTTACTTAATGTAAAATTCACTGGGGCCTTAAAAAGCAATTGGGAAATATCTGATATATTTTAGAAGTAAATGTGTCACTTTGCATCTTTTACAAGCTCAGCTGTCTTGTAAAATACAGAGCTCCCTGAAAGACACAGTGATGGTGGATGGAACGAGTGACAGGGTACAGTGGGAGCACAGGTGAAGCTGAGGCTGGAAGGCAGGAAACACATAGACATATATATGTACATACATATATATATATCTAGCTGCTTTCCTGTGCTGGGATGGTCCTTGTTAATTGAAAATAAATTCTGGTCCTTGCTGTTTGCTTGGCTGGCTTCAAAAGTTATAGTGTTGATTCTGCACTCACAATATCTTGTCTCATTCCATCTTTTGAAGCCTGTGGCTTTATTATTGCTTCTCTTTCAGTGATTTCAAAGAGATGGTGTCAGAATAGTATTTTAAATGGAGCAGACAGGCTTCTTTAGAGGTTTTACTCTAATCTGCTAGGTTCTGAAATGCTTTGTTTGTTTTTTCTGTATTTTTGGAGTGTGTACAGGATAGTTCTAAAGCAGTTCTAGCATCTCTGCTGGAAGATGCAGCAACTCTGGGGAGCATGAATATAAAAGCAAAACAGAGACACAGGGATATTTATTAACATGATCTATCTCATACAGAGAGCCAAAGTGTGCAATATGTATTTCCTTTATGCCTTTCTCAACTAAATCAAAAATGGTAGTTGAAACAGGGGTACACACTCCTGTTGGAATTGTTATAAAAATATATTTTACTGAAGCCTGCAAAATGAACTGAAGTCTGCCAACTAAAGAATAATGACATTTTTTGTTTTCAGTCTGTAGATCTTCCTGATACCTGTGGGAGTTGAATGCACAGCCAGATGTAATAGTCTCTGCAGGTGAAAATTCTGAAAATACATGTCTGCTTACAAGCATGGTTTCAGGTGGGTCATTACCATTACAGCCTAGCAGTTGTGAAATGAGACCTTAAATCCTGTCTGTATTTCTGTATCATTTTCCTATATCTGAAATGTAATTTTGATTTCATCACCTACACATTTAAGTTATGTGTTAATTAGTTATGACAGCATGCTGTGTATATACTTTCAGTATTTTTACCACCTTCACTTGTGCATTTTTATGAAATTATGCCTAGAATATAGAGCAGTTGTGCTCTTTTAAGCTGTTTTTCAGCTGTTTACTGTTTATGTGTGTGTGTTAAACAAAGTAAGACTGCTTGTTCCCTGAATATTGTGCATATGTTCCTGTTTTCTTTAAAGAGGAGGAAAAAAGGCCTCTGTTTAAAAGCTGAAAACACCCTACTAAAAAAAGCCCAACAAACAAACAACTCCCCAAACCAACTTGTTCTGTATTCCTCAAACTTTAATAACCATATTCTATTTTTGACAAATGGAATTGAACGTAAGCTGAGCTGAGAAGTTTATCTAGCAAATGAGGGGGGAAATTGGTTGTGTTGTATGAGGTAGTGTGTCCTGTGAGCAGAGGATGGCACTCTGTGCTGCATTACAGGGTTGTGGCCACCACCACAGGTTTGCACAGGGGAGGTCCTGTTCCAGGGGCATGGCTCAGGAGCTTTTGGCTTGGAGTAAAGTCCAGTTTGTATATTGGTGCAAGTAGGATTGAAGGATCAGGAAGGAGTTGTCATTTTGGAACTTACCCTTTTTTGTTTCATGTTTCGAGATATTGAGTGTGCTGGCTTTTTTGAAGAATCCACAGATGCCTCTTTTTCCTTCTTCAAACTCATTTTCTTTAATGGTGGCTTCCAGTGCCAATCTCTCCTGCTCCAGCTTCTCTAATTCCTCTGTATATTGGAAAAAGTAAGGGAACTGGTAACACATAATTTTCTTTTTTTTTAAATTGAATCACTTACTGAACTAATGGTTGCGATGTAATTGCTGTCATGGTATTTGTAGACAATGTAAAGCTGCTGGGAGGAAAAACTCTTCTAAAATGCTTTTTTGTTTGCAAACTGATTGGGAAGAGGAAGCTGAATTCACCTGTGGAAGGCCTAACTTAGGGTGCCCACGCCTACAGCAGTGGGGTGTCGTACACTGCTACTCAGCTGCTTTCAGGTTTTCTCTTCCAGATCAAATTCAGTATTTAGACATTTTATACTTACACGAGATATTATTTATTGAGTTATGTTTGAGGATGTTTGCTTGGTTTTGTTAGCCAAGAATTTGAAAGCACATTAGGCAAGCTGGTTTTGTTAAATGAGAAAGCTGAGGTAGTGAGTTCTAGCCTGTGGGTCCCTTTCTAAGAACATGGTTTGGACTTGGAGATTCTCAGAAATATGTAAGGATCTTGAATGTGCCATTAGTTTCTATGCTGAAATATTTTTATTTTTTTAAGCATTTTCTGCAAAGATGTGAGATTTAGCTAACTAATCCTGTAAATTGAGTAATATAAAAGAACTATTTCATCTTACCAGTATTAGAATTTTGCCAAGAAAAAGGTACCACATGTTATTGTGGAATATATTATGGTGAGTCACTAATTAATATGATCCAGGCATTTGCCTGAAGAAAACCTTTCTCATAAGGAAAACTTCTATTTGAGTAATACATAAAATAAATGTTAATTTAAGTAAGGTTCATGTAAAGTTCATTTGAGCCATTGTGTTAAAAAATAAACCCTGACTAAGGAGACATTATTAGCTCTGTTGGCACTCTCAGTTGCCAGCAGAA
Source organism: Campylorhamphus procurvoides (assembly GCA_013396655.1). Taxonomy (NCBI): domain Eukaryota; kingdom Metazoa; phylum Chordata; class Aves; order Passeriformes; family Dendrocolaptidae; genus Campylorhamphus; species Campylorhamphus procurvoides. Next base: position 2,602,643 of record WBMV01007169.1, read on the forward strand.
GGAATGTACTTTCTTTTACTTTATAATCCATGACAGCCTTGTGCTTCTGGTTACTAGACATGGTGATAGTCACAAACTTAATGGTTACTCAAAACTAAAATTGCAGTTTCTCCATTGAACAGAATGCTGTAGCAGTTATAAGAGAATACAATGATCTTTGGTTTTCACTACAAAGACTTGGTATCTACTTAAAAGCGTTTCTTTGTATTTGAGGATTTTTCTCCCCATCCTGATTCTTCCTGACTCCTTGTGTCTTAGCATTTGAACATTTGCTGTTTTGTGAGAAGGCAGAGCTGGTGGTTGCTGTATTTTCACAGATGTTCCAGTGACTATATTTTTGAGCAGTCAGTTTCTGACTTGCATCAAGCAAAGAGACAGGCAGATCTCTCTCGGGTATCATCAGGGAGCGAAAAAACGCTTGATTAGTTTGGAATTTTTTCGGAAGTCCCCGTGGCTCTCCGGGCTCATCAAGCTGCCAAGTCTGCAGAGCGAGGGCTCACCCACCCTTGGTTTTTAAAGGAGTCTCTGGCGCCTTTTAATTCTGTGAGGTGCTTTGCCTTTGCGGGTCCCCTCCTGCTCGTTCTTTCCTGAGGTGCTGTGTTGGCTGTATGCGGGCCGTGTGCGCGGCGCGGGCAGCGGGCGGCAGCAGAGACCTGTGCTGTGCTGGGAGGGATGCCCAGCTGCAGCCCCAGCCTCTGATCCGGGGCATGGAGTTACGACAGGGGGGGAAATCATCGTACTGAAAACCTTGGGAGTTGTTCTGGGAGGGGGTTCATATGGGGCTGTTCCCTCCTCAGAATACCTGAGGAGCCAGTAAAACCTCTTGTGTCCTACAGGGGGAAAAGAAGGAAGGCCAGCATTGTATGTGGCTTTTGGAAGCCCTTTGTTTAGGAGCAGTTGCCTGCTTGCTCTGTCTCCCCCTACCTTTTCCACCCAGATGGCATGGATCCCCAATGGTTCACAGAATGACAAAATATACTGAGTTGGAAGGGACACATCAAGATTATCTGGTCCAACTCCTGGCCTTGTGCAAGACACCCCAGGAATCACACCATGTGCCTCAGAGTGTTGTCCAAACACTTCTTGAACTCAGACAGACTTGGTGCTGTGATCACTGCCCTGGGGAGCCTGTTCAGTGCCCAACCACCCTCTGAGTGAAAATTTTTTCCTTGATATCCAACCTAAATCTCCCTTGAGTCAGCTTCAGGCCATTCCCTCGGGTCCTGTCACTGGTCACAAGAGAGAAGAGGTTGGTTCCTGCCCCTCCAATTCCCCACATGAGGATCCTGAAGACCACAATGAGTCTCCTCCTCTCCAGGCTGAATAAACCAAGCAACCTCAGCTGCTCCTCACACAGCTTCCCCTCCAGACCCTTCACCATCCTCGTGGCCCTCCTTTGGATGCCCTATAACAGCTTAATGTCTTTTTTATACTGTGGTGTTCAAAACTGCACACAGGACTCAAGGTGAGGTTGTGCTATGGTTTTCCCTTTCCCCTGATATATGTACTGCTAATGTAAGGGAAAATGAACACAAAGGTGAAAAAGAATTGATGTTTCCCATGGATTCCAGATTTTTGCAGATGTGTGGGAACTTTCTGGGCCCCAGAGTTCCACAGAAGTGGTACCAAAAGTGCAGCTTCCTGATTCCTGCCAGTCCCAGAGATCTTAGGTAGGCAGGGGGGGAAGATGTGCCAAGACCAAGGAAGGAAACATGCAGCAGAGTGACAGGGTGCTGTGGCACAGCATGATTTTACTGCTTTAGTCTGTGCCTATGCTGGAACTGCTTTGCGAGTTGAGTTCTCTGAGTGCAGAGCCTCTTAATGTGTGAGGCTTGAACTCCTTCTGTCACTGGATCAGCAAGCATTTTGGGCAGGATTTAAACTGCAGAAGCAAGGAGGAACTGTAGAACTTTTGAGTTTAGGAGCTATTTTAGAAACCAGATAGTGACTCTTAAGAGTTCTTCTTGTGCTGTGCATGTACCCAGCAGATATTCAGCTCTTGAGTCTTACCTTGAACCTGAAGGACCTCAGATATATCAAATCCTTGGCTAATTCTGATGATAATCACACCAAGCTCAAAATCAAAGGCATCACTGGAAAGAAAAAGAAAAGAAGAATAAGTATGCTTTTGCATTGTGCACATCAGTGAGGAAAGCTGCTATGAGAAGATCAGTGAAAGTGTTAGTGTTCACAGGGAGGACAGGCTAGGTAAAATTGCAGAAGGAATTGCCAGAATTAAGTACTATAAATTTTCATCCCTCATTTAAAAAATCTAAGGAAATAACAAAGCTGAGGTGGGGTTTGTTTCTCTGTAACTTGCTTTGGGTGAGTTTTGAGCAAAAATCTACGAGAAGCCTGGTTTCAAATTACTATTTCCCGGTGAAATCCCAACCCACAGAGATGCTGAGCCTTAGGCACACATGAGATTTGAAGCAAGGCTCTTCCTCCATCTCTTAGGCTTAAAAGAAGAATTCCATGATGTTCTCTTATTCCCTAAGTATGTACATGATTGTTGTTTGTCTCTGAGCTCCTGCCCACTAAAAATGGGAAAATGTAGTTCTGCAAAAGCACTGCTGAGAGCAGAGCAGCTCCTTTAGCACTGTGAAGCCACATCAGCTCTGACAGTGCAGGTGTTTGCTAAACAGATCCTACTTCCTGTGGGAAGCCAAGAAGCCTTTTTTAATGGGCAGTGACTTCTGTTACAGAGCTTGGATGTGTGAGCTCAGATTTGTAGGTATTTTCTTACATTGTTTCTACACATCAAATTCTGCATGGAAATGCTGTATTAGTCTAGTCTAAGGGGAGTGAAAAGGGAGGTGCTGAGGAGACTTACTGTATAACACCCACGTAATTTTCAACTTGTGTGGCAGGTGCACTTCTCCAGTCCTTCTTAAATCCAATCACCAAGGTATTTGGTTTCATTCTACCCAAGCCCGAGGCCTAACAATATTAAAACACTGCTTAGAAAGGTACACACACATGCTTTTACTGTAAATGAAAAGTAATGGCAAAAGATAACTGAAGTAATGTTCTGGAGACACTTACAACTAGATTGCATTTCATAAATGTCCTTCATGCTCATACCCATGCAGAAAGCAGAAAGATTAGCTTTAAATCATTCCAGCTATAAGTGATTTTAGATGACATAAATGTAGTTTTGCTAAATTAGCATTCATTTGCATTTCTTCTGACATACTCTCATTCAAATGGTTCAATAACTTGGAATCAAGAGAGTTCAAGAACTGTGTGTATGCTCATTCTAACATAATAGCATAAAGCTTTTATCAGCTTTGGAATACTCAATAGATGAACTGAGTCTGAAGTCCTTTAAAACACCTCAGAGACACAGAGAAGGCATAGATTCCGAAGTATATTTGTTTTTTCCTTGAATTTGGAAACTGTTGCTGTTCCATTTCCTGTATTCCTATCTAGTTATCCAAATCCAGGTGAGCGTGCTTTGTAGATAAAATTATGGTTTATAAACAGGAAGAAAAAATGGTTTGTCAAGGTACTAGATTGCCTCCAAAACTGGTTCTGCATGCTAAAACCTGGACAAGTAAGGGTAGTCAGATCTAGATTCAGCTGAGTTACTCTTTATAGAAATCTAAATACTAATATTGTGAGCCTTCCGGAGGAGGTAAAAAATACCAGCTTATCAAGTTGTTATGCTTGCCAGCTTTTACTACTAGCAAATAGAAAGCAGGTAAAAGCTGTTGGAACCTTGGTGAGTTTTTGAGTAGCACTGATATATCTGCAGTGTTTACATTGAAATGAATAATTGTTGCACATGACCTTAGGTTACAATACTGATAATGTGGTTTTCCTTCTCTTTGCTGGAAAGAATTATTTGTGGTCCAGTAGCTGACTTTGGCAATGATAGTAATGGAAAGTAAGAGATCATCATACTGCAACAGTTCTCAGAAACATCAGAAGGATCTCCTACTGAGACAATGTATAAACCCGAGATGAAGTGTCTTTGTGAGGCTTTGATAGAACAAAGAGACCTTTATTAATAGCATTTCATCTTGCTCCATTGTACTGTCCATTCAGCAAGTGTACAAAGAGCCCTGGTAAGGCTGCCAGTGGGTGACTGTTACCCAGAGTATTTTAGTTGGTTCCCTACTGTCTCAGTTTGCACTGATGTCTTTTCAGCAGTGTATTTTGTGTAAAGGATGTGAATTTTCTCTACATTTCACCTCAGTACCTGTATGTTTAAATATTCATATATGTGAAGAGGGAGGGAGGGAGATGGGAAATATGAAAACAGTGTCTCTGCCTTCATTAAGGCCATTTTAAATGGACTGTTGGAAATGATCTGCTGTATTCTTAGAGTAATAGAAAAATATTGCAGACTTTTATTTAAATGGGTTTCTTGCTGTTTGCAGAAAATGTATATTACACATTTTCCGTTTTCATTTGATGCAAAAACATTCTCATATATTTAATATGCTGCGTAATATCAAACAATAGAATTGATTTGAAGTGTATCAAGTGTCAGCTGCAAAGACATTCTTATGTTGCCCTGCAGATGCCTCTCTTTTTTCATAAGTGTCTTATTCATTTAGGAGAGAATCAGTCTGCCTTGTCTTATAATTCCATAGCCCAGAACTAGATCTTTATGAAACAGAATGTAATATACAGTGTATTGTGCCCCTTCTGCATTCTGCCCCCAGAATGCCCCTTCTGTCTCTAACATTATCTATACATACATAGGGCTTCTTAACAAGTAAACAGTAATGCTTCACATAAAGGGATGCTTTGATGTACCACTCTTCTGTGTGTTCTGTAAACAAAAAGCTTACTTGAAGAAGACTTTTGACTCCATCTCTGAAGCTGTCAGCTGCCACTGCTGCATAAAAGGCTTTTCTTTTGTTCTTTGTGAGCCAGGCCTGCTTTTTTTCCATGCCACTGTTCATCTCCTTAACACACAGCTTGCGTGGTCCCTGCATGATACAATAAAATATTATTAGGAAGGTTTTGTGTTGTACATCACACAGTGATTTTGAAGAAGTTACCTAGTCTGCTGTGAGAGCAAATGGAGAGTCAGAAAAATACATTTCCAAAAAGCGTCCACAGAGATTCAGCCCTTTGAAAAGAACTGTGCTGCTAACATAATTCACATTCTGTTCAAGAGGGCTGAGGCTGTTAATACTTCTTAAATATACTGATTCTGACAGAAAGAAGGACTCTTCTGGATTGTAACATCTTAAGAAAATATCTAAGGTATGAGAAAGCATCTCAGGATGAATGAAGTCCTGACCTGACCTGACTATGTAAAAGTCTCAGCAGATCTAAATACACATGGTTAAGCTCCTGTCTATCAACAGAAAGAGAAAAGAGTTCTGCAATACAATTACAAATGCCAATGCCTTTGATGCCAGTTTCTTTCAGTGGTCATCTGGACAAATATCTATGTATGTGCATATGCAAGTCACAAGACATGGATGTAACTTAAGGAGAGTTTGATCCTGGCTGTAGGAGAAGCTGGGAATAATTTGAACAATAAGGTTGAAGTTTCCTTGTGGGTAAGGAGGAAGAAAAACAAGTTTTACCCTTCCCATCTCTCTAAGGAGAGAACCTGAAGATAGTTTTGCAAGTGGCTTGCACATTGTTTCTGCTGGCCGAGGGGCCAGTCCCACCCTGTTATCAGGGGACAGCCTGTGTTCTCCCCTGCTCCTCCTTTGTACGTGTGTTAGTGTTTGTGCAACTGTACCAGGAGACCAGTGAATGTGCAGACTGAAAACTAACCTTGCAAAAATGTTGTATTGTGAAGACAGGGAGTAAAAGCAGAATAGCCCTTTTTACTGGAAACTCAGGCTGTTTCAGCCTGAACTCAGGCTGGTTGCAGCACAACCTCAGACACAAGTAAACTTTAAATTGTCTTCATGTTCAGTTGCCATATTTATTTTGCCTATTTCTGAACTGTCACCATGTTCCTGGAAAGTTTCTTGCTGCTTTTTGGAAAAAAGGAATGGAAGATGTTTTCTCTGGCATGGTGTCCCAAAACTTCATGTATAGGGAACAGCATGTCAGCTTTTGAGGCAAAATATGCTGGGTGTTACATTTACGGCTGAACAGTCTTGCTGTATTTTATCGTATATATTGTAGGCTGCTCTTCAGTGTGATTTCTAGGAATTTTATCATCCACATTTTACCACAATTTTGCAAATCAAAGTTTCATTTTGTCACACTTTCATTACCAAGCAATTTAAATTTCCCTTAAGTTGCTGAAGAAGTAATTAAAAAATCCCAACAAACCATCAAACAATTCCAAAGTTTACACGAACAAAACAGACTTAGTTGTTTTTTTTGTATAGGCAGTATTGAAATCTCAGTTCTCCACAGAAAGTACTAATATTAGAGAAGCATGCCCAAGACTTCAGAAACCTTCCTGAAACTCAGCTGTAGGAAGCTGCATAGTCCCAGGATCTTCTTGGGATTGATTCCACACTTACTGAATGTGGTGGGAAAGCTAACAATAATTATAGTAGGGAAGAACTGGGACCATTCACTCTTTATAGATTCATTTGAGAAGAATCACATGTGGATCTTCTGTACTTTCTGCAATCTGGCAGCATCAAATGAATTATTCCTACGCTTTTGTAGAGGAATACATTATCTTGCCTGGACTGACTCTATTATCTAGATTCTGCAGACCCATTTGGTGCCATGAGCTGGTGTTTTTTTGCTCTCAAAATTAAAAGGTCATTGTGATATTTAAAATACATTTTCTCCCTACCCTACAAACCCATCTATTTTTGTTCTGTCCTAATGAAAGACTAGATCTTTATCTTCTAAGATACATCATTTGCTCTGTATTTATAACTAGAATTTATACTTTGCTGCTCTCTTTATATCTCAGAACAGCATGTTTATCCTTAGAATTAGCATTGTAACAGTTTTGAAGAAACCACTGCAAAGAGGGCCGAATTGCTTGCCAAACCCCCACACTGTAAATCAGTGACAAAGCTGAAAATAGAGTCTGGGTAATTTGACTTCTGCACAGTAATCCTTCAAATTTTGTGTGGTGTGTGGTTTGGGATTTTTCTGTTTTCTTAGCCTAAAATCTATCCTTGTAATTTTTTTTTTCAAACCATTTTTTGGTTCGTCTACTATGAACTCTGAAAAGCATCTTAAATGAGGCATTTACCAGCAGGCTCTGTATCAGCTGATGGATTTCGTGTCAAGAATTATAACAAAATTCATTCTCGGGGTGAATCTCTGTCATGGTGTGCACAGACTAAGAGCCGCACCAAGGGGAACACTGTGTGCTGAGTGAGAGTGGGATGGGCAACCTGCAGCACCCACTGGGGCTGAGCTTTCAGGGCAGTGAGAGCTGACCTTACCGTGTACACTTCACAGCAGATACACAGCCCGTTGTTCTTCGTGAAGGTATGTGTGATGTCCAGCAGAGCAGGCCGGATCATAGGAGCTCCTGTTAGTGTTATGCACTGGGGTCTGTTAGGGAGAAAAGAGGGGCTGTGTATAATTGGCTGATGTACATGTTCAGGATAAGCCATTCTGCTGTCCACTCGAAATCTTACCTGAAGTTCTTCACATGGTCTTCCACTGTAGTTAATGCCAGAGCGCTGTCTAAGGCATTAACATAGTAAAGAGCCTGTGTAGAGGAGCCCCAGTTTACTTCTGCATATAATAAAGATAAATAATGCATATTAAACAATAGGCTCTTCCCTGCATTATGTTGCAAAAGTCAGCAGTCATGTTCCCTATGAAACAAAGCAGGGTATATTCTCTCATGCTTCATAGATACAGACCTATTGTTCTTTGTGCTCCTTAACAGAATAGGTTTTGCTTGTGTGACGCACCTCCCCCCCCCGCAAGTACATTGTCTCATTCTTTGCTTAAAAATTGTAGGGAATGTTCTTTCTCTGCTTAAAGGCTGTTTTCTTCTCTGTTTCATTACTTTGTATCCTTCTCCCATTTATAAAATAGACAGCCCTGAGTTATGTATGTGGTGTGGAATCTCAGGAAGTTCAAATTAAACCACTAGGAAGGAACATTCCTAGTTCTAGTTTGCTTTGTTCTAGTATATGGGCCAAAAATTGTTCTCCAAATCCAGTTTGGGCATATAGATAATTTCTCATTATTGTGCAGTGGTTTGGTCAATGTAAGAAATGTCTTCCTACACTTTGAGATCTACATGAATGCAGGTCAAGTCCTGTTATGCCAAGATACAAAGCCAATATTCAGTGCAACTAAGTGGAGGTTTGTGTACAGGACTTCTTTTCTAAGAAATATTGGTCTTTTCTGAACCGTTCAGTTGCTGGTAAATTAGTGCTGACAAAAGTCACTCTCTTAGCTGGAGGTAGAGAACTTTAGTACAGGGTCTTCAGTGAATTTAACCAAGCTTTAAGCTGCTACTTTGGAGCAAGGACACTGGCAATATAGAGGGGAAGGGTAGTAATCCTCCAATGTTTTTGACAACTGCCTTGTGACAGGTTTGTTCTCCTACAGCTGATGATATATTTACAGGAAGAGAACCACAGACCATCCCAAGGGGTATGAAAACCCAGACAGGGAGGACACACAACAGTGAGCAATACACAGAACAGGGTAGCAGTCTCAGACCAGGTGTTGCTGCTGCCCCCAGCTAGCTGCAATGAAGGCACAGCTTCTGCTGGGAAACTTGTCTCTTTTATTTGTTTTATCATTTTTTCTACTGCAGAAGTAATTCAGGTGGTTAGCACTGAAATCTGGACCTGGGTTCATTTTGTCTTGTATATGAATAACCAAACTATCTAGTCTCGTACTGTATTAGCACAGAGATTCCTGGGAAAGCTCCTGTGATTTGCTGAGCTATTAAGCATTTTTTCCAGCAGTAAAGTGTGCCCATCTTTTTTGATTTATGGAGGGATTGTAAGGAGGTGCTGGAGGGTGATCAGTTCAAGAGTAATTCAGCTTGCATTTTTGTGGTTGTATAATGGGCAGCAGGTTTGTGTTTTGAGTGATGACCTCTGATGAGTCAGTTAAGAGCACTGCAAAATTCAGGTAAGGTCTTATGTGTGGGTGGAAAAAATCATGAGTGATACTCAAATAAAAGCCCAAACATCATAAAGATGTGGTGGGAATAAACTGGACTGCCGGAATGTTTACAGAAAGCCCTGAACCATACTTGAAGTGCTTGTTAAACAGGCAAAAATTCACCAACTATCAACTTAATCTATATTGTATAAAGTGCAATTTAATGGGATCTTCAGACTTCCCTCTAAATAAAGATATCAGAGAAAAAGTAATTTCTAATTCTGCAAGCAGAATTAATTCCTTTAAAATCCAGTCTGGCTGCATAACATACACACATAATAATAGTGGGGTTTGGACTTACCTGGCTTCTTATATGTTACATAAATATATAGAAATAACTCTATGGCATAAGTGATGAGAGCTGCCCACCAGTTGATGACAAACATCACACCGCAGCATAGAAAGGCTCCAAAAAGTGACACCCACATGTTATAATACCTGAATGCAGGTCTCCAACCTGTTTAAAGAGAATTGGGAAAATTGGAAGAGCATAAAATATATTAATCAAATTGTCATCTATGATTTTTGGGCATACAAACCCATGTGCAGTTTGTTTCAGGCTCTGTCAGAAGGGGTGGGAGTGATATGTATGAATTCTCAGGCATCTTATCAACAGATACTTCCAAGTGTTGGCTGATGCAAGTTTCAACACATACAGAATATTGGGTTTTACAAGCCTGCTGCTATACTCTTTCCCACTGCTTTGTTCAGCGTGGCTTTGTGTAGCTATTCTGTTTATAGGTATTTTTGCCAAATTAAAGTTTACTGGTTCAGAATATTGCAGAACATCAGAAACAGATTTTCCTGTAACTCCAGGTAACTGACACTGTCCTTTTGATGCATATACACAGAACTTATTATTGGTAGCTAAACACTTGCTGAGAGGAGAGTTTATCCCAATACTGTAAGTGCACCTGTCTTAAATTGGAAATTGCCTGGCCTCACTGCAGAAAAATAGAATCACTAGCAATTGACTTCAAAAAGATTATTCCTGTTGCTCTTCAGCTGCAGTACTGAATCCATCCCCTGCTACCAATTAAAATGATGAGGCAAGCAGTGAGTCTCCATGGTTTGCAGGTCTCTGCCAGGTGTTCTACAGAGCACACTCTTTGGAGAGGGGAAAAACATGGAAGATACAAGAAGAGGCTGAGCAACCCTGTCTTGGATTGTCTTTGTAATGAGGGAATGGGAAGGACCTGCTGTGTGGAAATTTTCTGTCCTGCAGCCTTGCAATTATTATAATCTATCACTGTGAATTGGCAGAAATCAACTGGAGGAAATGAGAAAAGAAAAATGGCTGCAGTTCTGTCTGAAATGTTAAGCAGTGGTAGAGCAGAGCCAGATGCAGGCAGATGAAGTATAGAGAGGTAATTGTTACTCAGCTCCAAGGCCGTGTGGAGCAGATCTGCATTTGTTCAGCTGGGCAGGTAATTAGCAGAAGTGCTCATCTTTTCTGCCCTCTGAACAAAGGACACCATGCAGCTCTGTAGGAAGGAACTTGATGTAGGCATTTATGTTGCTGCTGCAGTTTCTTCACACTGGAAATCAAAAATATATTCCTCGCTCCTTGAGTTGAATAATTAATTCATAGCATCAGGAAATTGTCTTTCGTGTGTGCCAAAACCAGTGTTGCTCAGCTGATTGACTTTAGTCCTGAAGGTGTCACCCCTTCCTTCATGAAGATGGTGAGAATCATTCTGCTGGGGCAATGCACAAGCCTGAAAGCCACTATGTTTGTTTGCTGCACAAATGTAGAGAGCATCTCAAGTTACCCCTTGACAAGACCTCACTGCACTTCACCTTACAATTCTGCTCCATGGCACTGCAGAGCTGTGCTGGTGCTGTCTGGGGGACCTGCTCTTGCTCCACTGTTCCCCTCCAGCATCATCACTTGTAGTGCAATTACTGTTCGTATGAACCTCCCCCTACATTTCACTGTAGATTTAGAAGAGATAGGATGACTCCCCTCATCACCTTGTGTACTTCATGTGGCTAGAGTTGGCACAGGCTTTATCCACTCATCTTTTGTGATAGTGAGGGGGGAAAAAACCACCCTTGGGAAGAGATTTTTTGCCTCAGTGGGATTCACCAAAATCTTTTTCATTCTGTACAGCTGTAGGGATTGTAAGAACTAGAGCCATTATTTTAATCTTTTGGAAATAAATAAAATGTCATTATATTCAATAAGAGCAGTAAAACATCAGCTCACATCACTTGGGTATTTTACACATACTGCAATTTTCTCTGACATACATTCAAAAACTTGCAGAGGTCAGACTATAAAGCCCACTCTTAAATTACTGGTGAATGCAGACTCACCTGGAGATTTTGCATATGAGGCATGAAAGCAGGAGAAATTAATCAGAGCGTAGGAAGCCAGGAAGAAATTGGAGATGATGGGAGCAATTGTATTCAGTTCAGCTGCAAGACATGGACTCAAGTCAGACATAAGCACCAGTTTCCTAGATTGTTGGCCAGCTTTTTCCTAATGATGCATTAAATCTGAACGTCATCTAATTTGTCATCCAGGGAGAGCTTGGTTATTTTATTGTCTTACTAATTTAAGGCCACTTTGATATACCTTCATTCATATGAATTAGGTCTGATAATGCTGATTTTAATAATATTATGTGTTATGCAATGTTATACTTGATACTGTGATTCTACAGACTGTCTCTTAATGATGTAGATCTGGAGAAAAGTTCAGAATTTTACATAATTGGGAGGACAGATGCTTTTCACAAAATATTTATAGTTAAAACTTACTGTTTGGCTTTTTAAATGGGAAACTGAATTCTCTACTAGACATCCCAGTTACTTAGTGTTGGACAGTTTGAATTTCTAATCTTGGAAAAACTGAGATAAAAATCCTCACACCCCTAGATATGGTAGCTGGGATTTTCTACCACCAGTGGTGGCAAACTGGGATTTGCTTTGGAGCTGACTGTGCAGAAGGCTTGGGCAGAGTAGGCTTCCCAGTTATGTCAGAATTACCTCAGAGCTATGTGCAATATGAACTGGAAAACCATTTTCAAAGCTTGTGACTTTGCCTTATTTGATATAGTTTTAAACACTGCCCTCTTCCAGCAGAGTGAACAGGAATTGAAACTACTCTGCATCTTTGAAAATGAGGCTGTGGTGTTCTTGAGATGTCACAGGAATCTCTGCTGGTTTATTTTTGCCTTCAGTAAGAATAATGGAATTGCTACGAGGACTTTGAGTGTGCTTGAGTTTGTGTCAGAGCTTATCTGACTGGAAATTTTTCTAACCATAGCTAATAATTGTATTAAAATACCAGTCTATATAATTTCAGAACGTGATATTACAGCAGTTGTGTAACATAATACAAACCAATCAAAATGAATGCCATAGCGATCACAAAAGTGAGAACATATCCCCTGATGGGCTCGTTGTTTTTTCCATATCCTTTGGCAAAGAATTGGAGCCCTTTGTAGACATTGTCCTTGCAAAGAGCCTGGTAAGAAAATCAGAACATAATTCTGTTAAGCAGTGCCTTCCTGCATCAGAAGTCACTGTCTCTGAGTGGCAGCTTGCTAGGCCTTTGCTAAACAAGTTAAATCTACCTTAGTACTTTAAGTACATCAACTACTATGGCATGTGAACATTAATGTTATTATATAGTGGGAAAGAGAATCACAGGCATTTAATGCTTATTCAGTGCTTTAAAAGAAAAGATTAATGAAATAGTTAAATAGAACGTAAACTGGGGGAAATTGAAGCACAAATCAGTGGCTTGGTGTAATTTGTACAGGTTATCTCTCTGTCCCATGCCCTCTGCTCCTATTCTCTGCAGATTGCTGCCTGTTAGAGGACACCTGAATCTTATGGTCCTGAGGCCTCCTGGCACTCCTGTGCTTACAGGGTGGGTTTCTGCAGGAATACAGAAGTGGTCCTGAAAGTAGCCTTGAAACTATTTATAACAGGCACATGCATATCCCCCACTGCTGCAGCAAAGCTGAGCTCTGACCAAAGCAACATTATTGCCCCTGTATGAGGATAAAACCTGCCTATTCCTGTTGAAAAACATTGTACACACTGTTTTCCCTGCCTCTCCCTCCCACAGGTGTCAGTGTTGTTTAAATATATATTGCATTTGGCGCATAGTTCAACTAAATCTTGTGTCTTTGAAGTAAAACAAAAAGTGTATAAGGAAACGGATAGTTTAATTTTACCTGGAAAACTTTGGGTGCACTGACAAGAGATGCTAGAGCTGATGACAGAGTAGCTGAAAAGATGCCAGCTGTGATGAGAGGACCAAAGCCAGACACCATGCTCATCACCTTTATGAAAAAAAGAAGGTAAAAAGAGTAGTCAGGCTTACATTTAGATGCAGTTTTTGATGACAGGTCCATTTCAGTACTCTGTTTTACATGTCTCTGCTTTTCATGGTTTTAAATTCAATCTGCTACAAACCAACTGTGAAGTAAGGAAATACTATTATTTCTTTTTAAATAAAAAGCAATGGAGGCATAACCAAATTTTTATTCAAGTATGCATCTGTCTGCTGGGGCAGATGAGTACTCTGTGAGATTTTTTCACCTCCTTTACTAACTGATTGCTCTAAGTAGCAGCCTCTAGTTCATGAGTAAATAGTCAGCTTGTAGCCAGAGGGGAAAATAGAAATGGCAGGAAAAGCACCAAAGTATGAAATGTGGTTGGAGGCACTTTATTTGGTTTGGGGTTTCCTTGATTATTTAATATGGCTAAAATGAGAGAAAGTGCCTGATTGTGCTAGCATAACCACAGTGCTGCAAACACGAATGATGGTCACAGTTGGGTCTCCCTGGGCACTCCTGGGGGCTGGACTGGCCTCTGTGACCACTGAAGCACAAGGGTTGTTGAGGAGCACCAGACAAGGAAACTAAAAGATGGATGTGACTGCCAGATGCTTTTGGTGTGTGGGAAGTACTCCAGAAAAGAAACCAGTTAATCCTGAGATTTGTCAGATGAAGGTGAATTGTTTCCTGACTGTAGTCTGCAAAGGTAAATGCAACAAGTGAAACTGTTTATGGCTGTAGGAGGTAATTGATTTTAAGGGGTGCCCCAGGTCTGGGCAGCTGAACTGAGGTGGGAGTGAGGGTGGTAAATGATCAAGAAAGGACGGGAAAGTAGCCTGTGAAAGGGACAGCATATCCCTTTTAAGGTGGTTACCCAGCCCTGTCATTTAGCAGAGCCAGCTGGGAAAAAAGCAAGTGACTTTAAAAGCTACAAATGACTAGTTGTAAAGCAAGTGCAGGTGGGTGGTGAGTTCCTCTCGAGGACCATGAAGGACAGGGGCTGAACAGAGATCTGGGAGCCCTGGTTGTCAGGCTGCAGAACTGCTTTACTTTGATGCTTTGCCTATGCTTTATTTTGAAGAATAAAAATGGCAGACACTCTCTTTCTGGCCAAGGAGAAAGACCCCATTACTTCTCACTTGATTTTTCACTCGACTATTTTTGGATACTTCTTTTTAAGAAGTCAGAACTCTGGTTTTTGTACCGTGACACAAACCTTTAACAGTGACCACAGCACCCCTGAGGTAAAATCACATCCATGTGTCAAGAGCAGTGAGGTGAGTTGCTCATCTAACAGTTCCTGAGGTCTCTGTTAAGTCTAGGCTTTCAGTTTGAAGATGTTACAGCATTTACTGCTACATGGTACTTGTTGAAAGAGGAGATAAAGGCTTTACCAGAGTGCTTGGAAGGCTAGGGATGGGCAGTACGAAAGTAAGGTGGAATGCAGGAGATTTTTGCCTTTCATTATTCCTATAGTTCTTCCTTTTTTGGAATAAAAGTGGTTGTCCTGTTGCAGTTAGTTGTCTGCAAATAACGATTTTGAATGTTTGTACATATGTATTCGTGTATTGCTTATGATTATACATATTATGTAATTAAAACCTGAAAATTATTCATCAGCCCATAGTCACATGGCTGGCTTGCACATCTGGAAAAATCGTAGCCTAGGCCGCAGGCAGATGATCCATTGCAGCTCATTCCAGGTACAACAGTATCATTGATGTTCCCAGTGGCATCTCGTACAACACAGGAGGCTGTGGAAACAATCATAGATTATTATTTTCCTTCCTTGTGACATTGGAAGAATTTTCTTGCCATATGACTCTTAATCTGCACACATTTTTTACAACTGCTACCTTAGACTCATCCCAAAGAGCAACATTTTGTGTTGGGCAGAGATTATTACCCAGTTCTGTGACTTAGTTCCTTATGGTGTCTGTAAGCAAATATTTCCTTCTGTTACTTTTAAAATAATCAGCCAGTTGACTAATGAGAATTAGCATATTTCTGAGATTAGAGAATCAGACAGAGATCAACAATAAATTAACTAACTCAGAAAGTATATTGTCTTCTTATCACCAGTTTTACCAGGGCCAGTATTCAAAGGAAACAGGTCAGTGAGGGTCCTAGGTCTGAGTATACACATTTTTTTATTTAACAAGGACACGAAATTGCTTTAGAGACCCTCAGCTGTTCAAATTGTCATAGTCCTGTTGATACCAATATGATGAGAAAAACTTTAAACAGGAGAAATTACCTATATTCTTTTTGTCTTTGTTGATATTTATGTTGTCTTTTCTTGCTTGCCACCAGAAAGGAGAAAAAGCATGGAATTAACTTGATCTCAACATCTTTACTGGCCAAAATGTACGTTTTTAAGAGTCCCAAAATAACCATTATCCATTTAGGAAACCAATGCGCAAATAGAAAAAAAAAAATACTGCACTGAAAAATACACAGCTCTGAAGCTGAAATACAGCTATTGCTTGTGAGAACAGAGCAATGTTCTCAAACAAACAACAACAATTTATAATAGAAAGGGAATTTATAATAGAAAGTGAAGGATGACTACTTCAACTTGAATTGCAGGGGAAATATAGATCCAAATAATGCAATGACCTAAGCTGAGCCTTGAGTCAAGTATTCTGCCTTTTGCGTAAAGTACAGGAACCACAAAAGTCAAGAAGACTTGAGACTCATCTCCCAGGAAAGGGACTACTCTGCAGGGCTTTCAGGCAGGATTGTGGTACTTGCTCATAAGAAAGACTGTCATTTACAACTGTCTTTCTTACAGGACTGTTAGATACAGAAAGAAAAATCTTTTTCTTGACCAGAGATTTATTGTCTGCTCATAATGAAGATTTAATGGCATAACCCTCTAACACAGTTCATGGCTTCAGTACAGGTCTCCCTTTCATTCATGTCCATTTTGTTGTTACATCATGTTCCAATACTGCAGAGCATGAAGTCTCTGGACTATGGCAACTGATTTCTGTCCTTGACATAGGACATACAAAATGCATTACCCTGTTTTTATGATTCTGATGAGTCTCAGTATGACCAGTGAGAGCAAGCAGAAGCCATGTGAAATTTCAGTGTGAACAAGGAACAAAAGATCAGCAGATTGATCAGAGGTTCTTTTCATTTTTACTATCCTTGTGGATACTATGTGCTAGTGGTCTTTGTCAGCAAAAGGAACCAGAGTTTATCTGCAGGTCCAGCTGCCAAACAGCGACTTTTGTTTCTGCTGATTGCTGCTTTTTTCCCCCTCAGTGTTCTTACATACAGTAAACTCAAAACTATTGTCTCTCTACATAGTAAATCCACAGGATGAAGAAGCAGTGAGGTTAATCGTTCATTTGCATACCAAGCTTTCACAGTTAACTGTATAAATGAAGTCATGAAGCAGAGGTTCTGTACTCACCTGCACATATTGCCACGGCAATGTAAGCAATTGTGGTGATCAGAATGGCCAGCATTGTTCCTTGGGGTATGGCACTTTGTGGATCCTTAAAACAAAGCAGGGACAGGAAAAACGCTGTGAGTTTGTGTGCTGCAGTCTCATTGCATTTGCATGCTGGGGTTCTGCCACACTGTGGGACGAAAATACCCTTAGAGGGTAGATTTTATCACTTTGACCTGCACGAGCATTTCGGGTCCCAGCACACGGGCAGTGAAGTGGTCCTGTGGGGCAGTGCTCCTGCCCTGGGCATAGTGAAGGATATTCTACAGGACCAGTCACTTTTATAGCAGCAGGAGGGTCCTGATCTCTGCATTTCTGAGAGCTCCAAACTCTCTTTACGTTGCAATTGGCTTTATTCTAATATTTAGTGGTTCCTGAACTAACCATCAAACTCCTGTGGATGACAAGATGGGACTGCTTTTGGTTTATTGGTGAGACAGATGCAGTCACTCTGTACAGAATACAGTAGTTCTGTGATTAGCGACTAGTAATTGTTAGTCGGGTCTTCACAACAGCTACTTTCTCTCACTTTTAATTTAGATAATTTAATCAGGCTGGGTTATAATGCTCACAACAGTATTCGCTTTGACCATGCAACTGTGAAGCCAAGGATCTGCCTTATACATTTTAAGGGGGTTTTAAATGCTAGATAACCTTACAATTTAGGGTGTATTTCTTACACTAGAAAGCATTTTTTATTAATTGTCTGCCTAAGCTGGTTTAGTGAGGTTTTTTAAATAAAAAATGTGTTGAATGCATTTTAAATCACACTTTTCAAAACTATACTTGTTGCATGGTAAAAAACCAGCGTGAAACATGGATGAATGGCTTAACTGTGTTAATAATTAATACCATTTTTAAATGAGGTAAAGATTTATTGAGCTGAAAAATAGTTGCGAAGTCACTTCATCTGCATTAAAACCCTTTGCTCTCAGATCATGGCAACTTTATGCAGTTCTGATGTTCATGTTTTAGGGTATTGTTTTTCTAGAGTCTCATGTGGTTATCTTAAAGGCTGTAACATTAAATCTTAGTGTTAAAGTGTCTTGCAGCTTTACAACTTTTAAATTTTATCAAAAATTAAACACATACTTACTATGTTAGCACTTTAAGAGCTGCTCCAAACCCTACTGAAGTCACTAGGAAGACTATTTGTTTTTGTAAGTAGGCTTTGGACTAAGACACAGCTTGAGTGTGTAGTGGCTGCAGGAACATGTATGAGGGTGTTTGCAAGAAATTCCAAAGAAAGTTTGGTTGGTCAATATTAAACTTTTTAAATGCTCCTTAGCTTGTCTTTTAGTTTCTGGAGAGGCTGGTTAATTTAATCAGACTAGTCTAATGCATCTAAACATGCTCAGTGGGGAATCTGAAGCCTGGAGGACTTGGTTATAGAAATCCACTTATTGTCAGAGTGGAACAACTGCAGAGATCCAATGGGAGAACTCAGTCTGCTCGGATTCTTTCAAACAGCTTATGAAAGAAGTGCTGCTGCTCTGGGAGCTGCCATGTAGAGAGAGCACCATATATGGCAAAGGAATTATTTTTGTTTGATAAAAGGATGGAGATTGTGTGAGGCTGATTCAGTCTCACTGGGCAGAAGTACAATGATTGTGGGTTTTTTAATTAAAAATGGAATCTCACACTATCAGTGGCTCAGTTTCAATGTATTTCAGTTTCAACATATTCTCTCTGTGCTTGGCTTGTAAAGCAGCCCTTTGAAAACACAGGAGATGAGCCATGCAGCTCAGGGCGAGGAAAGGAAAGAGAACTGGCTGTCAGGGGTGGTAAGATCTGGTAAACTTGTGACTCCTCTGCCAATACAGAAATAATAGACCTTTGGATGAATCCTTAAAGTATGCAAGGCAATGGATTTCTATGGCAAGGCCAAATAACTTCGTTTGACACGCTGGGGTTATCAAGCTGTGAGCGACATCTCGTTGGTGACTTTTTATTTCTAATTTTTGAGGGGGAGTTGGGTGTTTTTGTCCTGGAAGCTAGAGGGCACTCAAACCTAAATTCCTGTCTCTAATTTACCTGTAATTTTAGATACTGGAAATACCATCCCCTACAACTGCCTAACAGCAAGAGGAGAGTGGGGAACTGACAGAATGGCCACAGTAAGACAATTGGGCACCCTTGGACCTACTTTCCCTTTCTCTTCAGACTCCTTTCTTTGGTCACAGCTGCAAACTTGCAGCTCTTCCTCTGAGCAGCAGTGCTGACATGGGATTGTTGGCTCTGCCCTTGCTATGCCCTAAGGTTGTCTTGGCTGATTCTTTTGAGTACAAACATGAGCTTTACAGGTATAATTTTTGGGATGATGTTTGTAGTGATGTTTACAAAAGACAAGCTCCTAAAAGATACATGTGTAATTTCTCTTATGTCATGTGCTGCTAATGGACTGTTAAAGACATATTATTACAGGTTATTGAAACATGCTTTTAAATGATACAGCAACCCAAATCTAACTGCAGTAATTTCTGTATACCCATAATACCTTATGAAAGAAAATGTGAACTGATGTTTTTAATTAATAAAGCCGATACTTAAAAGTGAGAGTTTTGATGATTTAAAAATGAATAGTGTTGATTCATTGTTTATTTTCTTCTTTTTTTCAGCCCACAGCTAGTATTATGAAGTTAATGAAATACGTACTTTCAGATCTCCTGAGATATTGGCTCCTGCAAGAATGCCAGTGGCAGCTGGGAAAAAAATGGCAAACACCGAAAAAAATCCTTCTCCACTTCTGAAGTCTGGTCCAAAGTTCTCTGCAAATATTGATGCTGCAAATACAGGTGAAAATGAAATATACCACCAGAGTTTGATTCCAAAGTTACTTAATGAAGGAGGTGAGTAAGCCAGTCTTTCACATCTGGAAGACTGAGTTTGAATCTGTCTCGTATCATAAGCAAAGTGAATTTGATTTCCTCTGCCTGGTCCCCAGTAGGACATTCTTGTCTGCATCTCAGAGCTACAGAGCCATACTGAAGTGACAGAAGTGTCACTGCAGCACTTGCACTTAGGTCTGTGTTAAAGTTTGTCTGTGCTCTACTGATGTATAAATGACTCAAGCTGCAACTTACTGTGCTGTCAACTTCAGCAGCAGAGAGGCAGAGACAAAATTTAAGATGAAATAAATTCATTTTGTTTGCAAGGTCACTTAAACTTGGATAGAAGATTCTGATCTTCTGACCTTTTTCAGTAGAGTCCTTAACTTACTATTAAGCCAAAAGAATGCAAACATATTTTTATGATAGAAAGGTTGCTTACCTTGGTAATTAAAAAAGCCTCTTGCCTTCTTTTCAGTGTTGGTAGGAATGACTGTCCCAATAAAGAAATTTACAATGGCAACAAGGAGAACAATTAGAAGAATAACTTGAGCCTATTGATAGAATCAGAAAGATTTTCCTGTTAGTTCTAATTTGTGTTGCTGTGGAGATGGCTATATGGTAAGTGATCTGTATGTGTTCCCTGTGACAGGTTATTCATTTCTGTAGTTTTCAAAACTACCAGGAATCAAGATAGCTGAATCAGCTAATGACAACAGCAGATATTTTTTAGTACAGGGTAATGAACTATGTACTTATAATTTAATTTTATGTTAGTTTCTTTACAAGGAAAGGCAAAATGGAACAGCTAATGCATTAATATCAAGTATAAGACATTTTTATATTGTTATAAAATTTGTTTAGTTGCACGGAGTTGTCACTTCAAGAGTTATAATATTAAATTGCTTTCTGATCTGTTTTGCAAGTAGTTCTAGTCTCCATCACAGCAGAATGTAAAAATAAGGATGCTGTTGAACCTGATTTCTGGTCCTGATTTCAATAGCTATAGTGCACCCTCTAAAGTATTTCCATTTGAATTTGCATTATGACCTTTTTTTACAGGCGAAGGAATAGCAGAAATCATTAGAGATTAAGGAATGAGTAGCAAATAGAGCTCTTCTGCTGACTAGGGCTTGAAAGAGTGCAGTGATAAAACAATATTTTACTTCTGTTTATTCTGTCAAGCTGCATCAAAAATAAGGGCAAAAGGGGCACTTAGCCAAGGCTCTAAATGATGCCATGAATTATAAAAATCAATATAACAGAGCTGTCTGCAGAACACAAACTTCCTCTTTGCTTTTAAATGTATGTTCAAGGAAGAGTGTGCAGTAATTGTGCTTTCATTGAATGTAATGATTAAACTCTTCTTGCTCTTAGAAAGATTAAGCATAAACTGAAACTGGGTGCCTTTGAAAATTCCACCTGTTGTATGGCATTCCTCACACACACATAAATGCTGTACAGCAGGCTAATATACTGCTTGCTTTTATGGTCTTTTAAAGTTTACCTTTGCTTCCCACTCCATGCCAGCAACAGAGATGCCAAGAAGACACACAACAGTTATGGTGCCAATGATTCTGATGTCATTGGACTCATCTACCATCAGTGTATCGCTCTCCTGAAAGCAGCAAGAAATGTTATTAGAACCAGGCTTTCTGTGCCCAGCTGATGGGATCAAGTAACCAGGTGATACAGAGAGCAGTGAGCTGTCAAAGTTTGAGAGTGTTTGTATTTCATGTTCCAGCTGGCCTTTTGCAGTTGGGATTATTTGGCTTTCTAATTAGATGTCTGTTCCTCTTCTGATTTTGAGATTCTTGTTGACAAATGTATGAAATATATTCATAAGGTAGAAGTAATGGAGAAGCACTCTGTAGCATGTTTAGACAGATCTGCTTCTTCACTGCTAAAAATGTCCCTCAAGCCTTAGCTGAAAAGTATCACCACTTGATAATATATATTATATATTATTACAAACCAACTCAACTATATGCATTGACATTTACCTTAAGAAGTTCCACAACTGTCTCAGCAAATCCCACGACATACATAGCAACTGCCACCGCATTTGCAAAGGCAAAGATAAGTCCTATAGATCCACCAAACTCTGGGCCTAGACTTCTTGAGATAAGATAGTATGCTCCACCTGCAGACAGAAGTGATTGTTATTTTGGCACAACTAAATGCTGGTTTTGCTTTTTTTCCCCCTACATAACAATTAGTGCAGAATTCTGTGCTTTTAGCCTCACAAATATATTCAAGCTTTGCCCTATGTTAATAGGGGATGCTGATAGAAAAGCAGAGTGCTTTGTACTGCTTCTGCCTTCAGATTTTTATGTATGCCTTTCTATTGCAGAAATCTTTTTAGTGCATGTTAGCATGCAAAACTGGACCTTGTTATAATTTTTCATTGTATAGTAACACAAAGGAGAGAGAACCTCACTTCCAGACAGGTTCTAATTTACATGGCTCTGTCCCAATGTTGGCATGAAAGATCATATTCTCTGGTACATTGTTTAAGCTCCTGCATAGTGATGCAGTGAATCTTTAATCTTTTTTGCATTAAGTTTATATGCATTTTAATTTTCTGTTGATCCCCTGCAAGAAATCACTCAAAATATATTTATTTATAATTTCTTTGCTTATAACACAGTTATCTCAATTCCATTTATTTTTCTAATTCAAATCTGCAGACTTTTTTATTTTTCATGAGATCATATTCACTTACCTCCTCTTACTACTCCATTAGTGCAAATGGCAGACATGGAGATACCTGTCAATGTTGTTACTACTACACTCAGAGCAATAACTATGATTCCAAGACCTGAAAGATCCGAAAAAGAAAGTATATTCAAGAGTATTCCAGTACCTGTTCTTCTCAAATGACGTAGTAAGAATTTGCCATTTTCCACAGAGGTTAGACCAGACCAGCTATAACTTAAAGGTTCTGAAATGCACTAGAACTTTGTTTAATAAAATACCTGACGTTCACTTTTACAGTGAAATTATCGACTCATCTTCCAAGGGAGGGCTGAAATATAAGGAGTGTTATAAAGAAAGCATTAAACTGAAGGCATCCACTGATCTGCATCAGCCCTTCAAATGAGAGGAAGAGGTGCCTCATGCTCAATTTGTTGAAGGATGTCCAACCTGGAACGTTCTGAACAGGAAAGACCGGCTGAAAGGTAATGGGATCCATGCAAAGCCAGCAGCCATCCCTCCTTGGCAGGCAGGAACACCTGAAACGTGCTTCTCAGACTGAACTGAAGTCCCTGAGTTATTACAGGTGACAACCCAAAAACGCCTGAAATTGTGATGAGAGGTGGCCAGAATTGTTACCTTCCAGTTCCTTTAGATGTACCGTTTGGTTTATCGTCCCTCTGGTTCGTCTCACAGGGAAAAAATACATAAATACCTTTTTGGGCTTGAAAGCATTAGTAACCCTAAGATTTTTACCTCCACGGACAAACCCATTAGTTGCTATTGCAGAAGTTGACAACCCAGTAATTGAGGTTACCATCGTGGCGAGGAGAATTATGATTACTCCAAGACCTGTCAGTAATAAGAAGATAAAATATTTTACTCATGTTCCATGTTTCCTACAAATCATTCTCTGTTTAAATTGAATTTTCAGGCCAGAATCAGAGCAATAAACTGAAAAGATGGTTTGTTGACCACTTGCAGCTTGCAGAACATTTTCATGGAGTCCATGACATGGTAGTAAATTATTCCCATCAGTCTTTAAGCAGTGATTCTTTCTGATAGGAGTACCCTAGCCAGAAATTCTCATGATTTTCAAAGGCTGGAGGAAATGAACAAACAAGTGTCCCTTGACATGGATTCTTATATCTAACTTTAACAGCTATCCTGGCTGTTTAAATGAAGAGATTGACACATTAACCAGAGCTCTTGTAAGAATGCTGCTGTCTTTCATCAGATAATTAAATATTGAGTCAAAGGAAGATTCATAGTACACCAGGACAAAGAGTCAGTCAGGCAGAAAGACAAGACCTGAGTGATGTTCTCATCTCCCTCTTTCCCTGCAAAAGGTAGTTTTAGTCTAATACAAGGCAAACATTTGAAAATGGAAATATTGCTTTTTGGATGACATTTACTTTACAGGTGACCTGTAATGTATAATCTTAGAGAAGGTAGAATATTTTTCTTTTTTTTTTTAGCTGATATCACAAAGTTGTGTAATTAAACAGAAATAATTAAACATCTGAAGATAAGCAATAGGCAATTAGTTGCAGGTGAACTGTGTTTTAGTTTGAGTTATACTCTGAGACTATTTCCAGTCTTGGCTATATGGTCAGGTTTCTGTTCACTTTGTGAAACTGTACTAGAAGCTGTATAATAGGTTGTACTTTGTATGATTTAGAATCACAGAAGCATCAGTTTGAAGTGACTTCTGAAGGGAAGGTCTATAGCTCAGCCTCACAGTCCTAGCAGAACTGTTGCCAACACAGGGTTAAATCAGTGATTACTTTGGCTAGCTGACTCTTGAAAACCTCCATGCATAAAGATCCCAGAGCCTCTTTGCATTACATATTCCAGGGCTAGACTACCTGCACAATAGAAAAGTTTGTCTCTTGTGTACAAACTTGACCTCCCAAGCTACAATTGCAGCCATTGCCCTTATGTTCTCTGGCGCTATCAGGAGGAGTTTGGCTCTGCAGTTCCAGAACACTTTTTTGTTGCAAGTCAGGTGAAGAAATAATATGGCATTTTTTTCTCTCAACTTTATTGCTTCTATTCTCATTTCTATCCATGAGAGGAAAAGAAAAAAACCAGAAAAAAAAATTAGTTTGATGCCAAACCTGGAATCAGTTTTTAGTTTTATCTTGCTAACCCTTCTACAATAACTGCCTTGTCTCCATAAGGTACGTCGGCCTTCAGTGTGGAACAGAGAATATACATTGCCTTTAGCAATATTTATTGACCAGGGCTCATCCAAACTGAAACTTAGATCCGAGAACTCACACTGAGCTAGAAGTCCTACAAACTTATTGATTTATCTGCTGTTTTTCTACCTTCTGCCTTCCAGATCAGATTCCTGACTTCAGTTCATACTGGATGGTTATAGCCATCTAGTCCCTGAATGAGTGTTCATTGCTGCTTAAATTGTAGCCATGTTATCACTATCCTTTAAGACAGAGCAATTGTAATGTGTGAGATAGAAATGAAACAGAACATAGTGTAGGATATTTAAAGTGATTTCGGCCTCTAAGAAATCATGTTTATCCTGTTCGTTCCTGAACTCTAACTAGTCATGCCCCTGTTTTATATGCAGGTCTGTATGAAAAAAATCCAAATGGTCATTCCTTTTGGTCAGCTACCATTACACAGAAGGTTAAACCATGCAAATTTTGTGTCTGAGAAGTGGCTTAACATGACTGCAAATCAGCTTCTAACTCTTAAATTGAATAAGTTAGACGCATCATTCTTACAGTAGTTTTAAAATTACTTGGTAAGTGTATGTGCATTCTAAGGAGTATTTTTCCAGGATATTTTATTGCATTTCACAATTCATGTTGTTAATATGTATATGATATATAGGGTTCATAATTTGATAGTAATATCTCCATGGGAAGACTTTAATGTTATTTTTTTAAAAATATTGTAGGATTTAAGAAGAAAAGTGCATAAAATAAACTGACTCAAACAAAATATCATTGCCATATAATGTAATATAACATAATTAATATTCAAGGTCAAATGTGCAGGTAGCATAAACTTGGTGTTTTTCCCTTCCTTTGGCTTACCATTCTATGTACATGGAGTCCCTAGATGTTAGGTGAAAATACCAGACTAGTTCTGGATGTGGTATCTTGTCAGATCCACACTGTCCCTTTTTGCCCAGGTGATGATAAACAGAGATCTTTGTTGAATGTTATTTTTTTCCCCCTGTAAGAGCTTTTGCCCAAGACAGCTTATTGGGATATGGAAGTAATTGGGTTTTCTCTCTTTGGCCCTCTAATGATGGGGATATAAATGGTGCCCAGATGGTGGTTTAACTGACTCATTTAATTTTCATGTTAGTAGCAGTACCCAGTGAAATCCCTGAGCCTTGGTGATGATGAGCTTCCATCACTGTTCTCCTTAAGCAGCTTGGCTAGGGACTTAAAGCTCATTGCTAATAAGACATTCAGAAAATGCAATGAGAAATTATTCAAATGGAATTTGATGTCTCGTTTTCAGAAGTAAAACTAACCTCCTTGCATAACACATGCAATTTTAAAAAGCAACAGCGGAGCAATAAACTATAAGGAAGGAGAGTCTGCTTATCAATGAGTTAAAATGGCAAAATTAAAAGTGAAAGCAGAAAGGTTGTTGGTGCAAATTAATGTTAAAATCTGATTAAAGTATAGATTGGAAACCAGGCATATGGCTCCTAAGTAAGTTGTTCTAAAATGAATTACTCTTGCCTATGGCTATTCTCACACCTCAAAACAAAGTAATACTTCTTGATGATCTCAATAAGTTACTAAACTGCCCTTAAAAACTAATTTTGCATGAAACCCCAGAGCAAAGTCTTGGCAATATTAAGATGCAGAATTTTCATGGCAAGGCATATAGTTATGAGTGCCCTGGGCTGTATGTGCTCATTTGCTATGCATCATAAAATCAGCAAGCACCCTTTTGTCAGGCACGGGGCTGGAGCCACGCATGGGGCTCTGTGGCACTGCTAAACTTCTTCCGCTTCGTCCTGGATCTTTTATTGTTGGGGGTTTGTTTCTATTTGTGCCTCTGTAAGTCTGTGGATGGATTTTTTTGGGTTTTTTCTTAATAAGCATTTCCTTTGTTACTCTTTTTTTTTAAAAGCTCAGTCTTTCTCAAGTGACACTTCTATGAAGTTACTGTATTTTACTGGAAATGAGACTTCAACCATGCAAAATTTTGGAGATGTTTCGATTCAGTGTTTCATTTCACTTCCATTAACAAGAAAGTGAATTATATTTATATCAATCTCATTTTGAGCACTTAGTTTTGTCCAAGCCCAGCAGAGTTGACGCCCCTTAATTTAGTTAATGTTTCCATTCTGGGAGCATCCAAACTGGAATACTTGCTATCACGCCTTTGGATTGCTGGTTTTTGTAACATCTGGGTGCCAGTCAGAGATTAGGGCCCCAACACTCCAGACTGCAGGATCATGGATCACAGAGTGACAGTGCCATCGCAGGTCACATTTCTGTGCTTCCCCAGTGCAGCAGCTCTAAAAAGAAGTTGTAGCACACAACTGCTGATAAATTGCACCTCACTGCGCTGCTCTGGTAATGCTGGAGGTTCTTGCAGTGTTGTGAGTGCTTTCTTCCCTCACTGGTTTCGCTGAACACTCAGCAACGTACTGGATGGAGGCCTTGGGGCCCAGTCCCCCAGGGACCGGCATGTGGAATTTGGCTTAATTAAATTGCACAATGAAGAAGCAAAGATACAGCACATAATGAAGTAAGATACAGCACATAATGAAGTACTTAGTTAATTTATATGAAAGCTGCAGCAGAGTTTTTAAAACTTAGTTTTTCATAGTATACTAGTATCTAGTACTGTTCTGCAGTTAAAAATAAAATCCTGATGAGATAAGGCCTCCTTCCAGTTCTGTGTTCATGCTTGCAGAAGTGTGAAGAAGTGTTGTTTTTAATATGTAAATGACAAGGTTTGGGTTTCACAGATAAGCAAAGTGTGAACTCTTAAAGGTTAACTGTACGCACATATTAGAAATTGGCCGGAGTCATAAAGTTTACATCTGTTACAGGATCTAAATACAAATTTCACTAAAGCTTAGAAATATTCAAATGTGATGATCATATGCATAGTTAACAGATCTGTGCCTCTAAGCAGTAATTTGGCTGGGAGACTGGAAAATTCCAATAGTTTGGAGGATTAATGTCTTTTACCCTGGCAAGCATTTGAAAACATTATTTAGTTCAACATGCAAATGCACATCTCAGATTATATATTAATCATGATCATGTATAGTTTATCCTCTTTATCCCTTTCACTGTTGGAAATGATATTAAATAAGATACATACCAATTCCTGCTTGACCTACAATCCAGGAAAGTCGAATAAAGAGCATCACACCCCAAATATTAAGCATGCATCTTACCTAGGTTTTAAAGAAAAAATACTGCATTAGTGCAGTGTTGAAAGTAGTGTTAACAACCAGAAGGGTGATAGAGTACCCTTCAGGCTTTTAAAAAGCACCCCAAACATCACTAAAGTCCACCTCCCTCTCTTAATTCTTAAAAGACCTTAGTGTAACAAAACTGGTTTTATTTTCTTTTAATTTTTTTCTTTAGAAGTGCAGGTAAGGTTCTCACCAGCACACCCTTCACCCATCCGAACTTGACAAATCCTGATTTGCTTTCTTCTTCCTTGCTGGCTGCGGTGTCGTCCCCAGCGGTGCTCTCTCCATTAGCCACTCTCTCCACTGAGCCAGTGCTCACAGCTATGTTCTAGAGGATCACACAGAAAACAAACACTGTTTTGTGCCAAGCAGAGGACACCTGGCTGCATAAGGGAGACACAGGAGAAAGGAATCAAAACGATCTGCCTCTGGAGTAGAGAGCACTATTCTGCTTACACCAGGCGTCAGGAGGTGGGCCTTCTCGCAGGGAGAAAAGGTGAAAGAATCGCTTAAGCTGAGTAAATACGTTATTATCTTGTACTAAAGTGTTTTTATTGTAAACTATTCCACAGATACATTGTGTTCATATGTTAGGGCACATCTAAGATGGTGAGAGGCTTGTGGTTGGCCTCTGCATGCTGTTGCAACGACTTTAGGTGTAAATGTAGAAGGGGTTGCTCACTAGTGACGAGACTGAGCTGAGTGCTGCATGGTGAAGCTATGTGAGGAACTCTAGTGTTTTCTATTGGATAAAGTACAAACAGAACTGCAGCAGCAGATGGGTAACATATTTTTGAAAACAGTTAGAGAAATGCCAGTGAAATGTAGTAAATGAATAATCCTTTCTGTGATTTTGCCACCTCTAGTGTAACCACAGTAGATAGGCTTAGGAATCGCCATATTTGTGGTGTAACCAGAACAATAGCCCAGAATTTTAGATTGTTCACATCCACTTACAGACATAAATCTGTATTTTACCTCTTCAGCTCCTCTACCCCAGAATCTCTGAGGCAATTTAGCACCATGATATGTTTCTTGTGGCTTGAATGGGAATTAGTCATGGTGCTGAGGTTTATACTCATTGTCATTGCTGCTGTCCTTCTTTTAATTTTTTTTTTTAAATTTTATTTGGAGCTCTCTCTGTTTCAGGGAGGAGTTGGCATTAGGTTAGCTGCTGCCAGATGTTTTCTGGGTCCTCTGCAAAGGCCTTCGGGAAGACCATGCACCTTGCCATAGTCTGGCAGAGTCAGGAGCAGGTACCACTTCTGGAGAGGAATAAAGGTGCTTTCAGGGTTTGGAGGTTAATGAAGATATGTCCAGATTAACTAAGCAGGTCAAGGAGGAAAAACACCTGTGATTCTGTGAAACATATGAAATTTTTCATCTTACTTGACTTTAAGGCTGTTTCTGTATTTTGTCCATGAACTTAAAAATCCCCACCACACAAACCCAAAACAGACATAAAGACCAACTGAATATGCCTTTTGCACTAATGTCTGGACTTGCCCCTCATGGAGGGGGCTCTAGCCATGATGATTCAAGGCTGTAGAGTGCCTTTGACACTGTAAATCCAGGATTGTGCTCGCAAATGAGAAATAAGTGACTAGATAATACATTTTGACATGGACTAAACTTGGTGCCTATAGCCCTGTTGGCCTTAAGTGAAATGGGAATACAAGATCTGTTTAAAGTCTGTGACTTTGAGCTCTTGAGTTACTTAGATACTTTTGACAATTCTTACCCTGAAATAATAATGGCTGTGTTTGCTCAAAAACCAGTAAAATATTAAAGTGAGTTAAGGAAGATCAGCAGAATAATGTGAGGATTTTTTGCTACAGTGGTTAGAATTTCAAAGACAAAAAAATTAAAAGGGTTCGGTTTTTGTACTTGAAACAAGTTGTTTCCTCTGTACTTTGAATTAATTTGTGCTCTCTATGCCATTATCATAAATTATGGCCTTAAACCTTCCATAAATGCATTTTAAATTGGTGTGCTTTAGTGAATGATTGGTTATTTACCAAGCAGCTGTACCTGTGCTACTCATGCATTAAGGATGTGGAATAAAAGTGACAGAACATTTTGAAAAGCTACTAAAATAAAAAGTTAACTGCTTTAAAAAAAAGGAATTAAAACTAACTAACCCAAACATTTTTATTTCCTTGTTTCAAATGGTTTAGTCTTCATCTCTCCTGGGGCTAAAGATGATGAGCTCATCAAGTCTTCATAACAAGTGTGGAGAATAGCCAAGAGGAAGAAAGGTTAGATTATTTCTTATGTAGGGTAAATATTAAGCCCAAGTAATTATCACCAGCCATCAGCTGCGAAGTAGCACTTAGACTATATTTTAGGGAATTAATTGGCGATTTGTGGCTTAATGTGTGCAAAAAACTGACACATCTTGCTAAAAGATGCCATGCATTTGACTCCAGCAGTGTGGAAACTAGATATTTGAAGTTCCTTTCAGCCTGCCTTACATTCTGACTTTTGAAAAATTACATATTAAAAAAATGTATTAAATATTAATATTTATCTTCTGATGTTAAGCCCAGCATCAAAGCACAGTGGGAATGCTTATGTGATTAGCAATCTGAAGTCCAGTATGCCACTTCTTATCAGAATCTGGCAATGGGCTTTGACAGAACAATTGTCTTCAACAATCTGAGTTTCAAATTGAGGGTGAGGGGGGCAGGATTGTCTTGGGGTGTGGTGAGGTAAGCCCAGATTTTAGTGTTAAAGTAAAATAGAGATTTTCTTCAGAACTGCACCTCGGGCTATTGTGTAACCCTTGTAGATGCTCAGTGGGGCATTTCATCCCCTCCTGCCTGGTGGCCAGAGCTCCTGGTGCAGGCTGGGGCTGCTGCACAGGGCCCCCACCCAGCTACAGCCTTTGCCTCCTGATGGGAGCTCTGCCTTTCCAACCCATCCTAATTCCCTTCCCTACTAATCTACTATTTGGTGACCTCGTGTTTGTTTATTCTTCAGAATAAGCTCTGCAGCCCAAAGTGATTTGTCCAAGGTCACCAAGGGAGACCATGGGACAGCAGGAGTAGATCCAGCCCTGCTAATGGTGCGTCGTTTGTTCCAGGGCCGTGGTTAGTGGCTCCCACACCAGGGCCACAACTCACATAAGGGCACAGCAGGTTGCCAGTGTAACAAAAATCCCATTACCTCTGACATTCACCTTCCTATTTTGAAAGGCGTAAGATTATCCTTCTGCAAGCTGCGTGCTGGAAGAAGTCTGGACACAACCAGGCTAGATGATGCTTCCCTAACAGCCCCAACATGTGAAACAATTCTCCATTTTTTTCTGTGATGTAACCTCCCTTCTTTTTGATTTCATCTTGAGTGAAAGCCCTAAAAAAACCCTAAACAAAGTTATCTAATTTTGTTTCAAATATACGAACCATTGAGAGATGCAACAGTAAAAACCATAGAATTTTCTTGTAATGATCAAAACTGAAAATCCCTTAATTTGCTGCTAGTACGTTTAGTACATGTTTGTTTAGCATTACATTCAAAGCCTACTTACTATTTTCAAAACTATTTTACTCCTCTCTGGCCACTACTGAAGTAAATTATTTCTATAAGACGTTTCTTCTGGGCATGGAAACGTGTTTAGTCTCTTGGGTAGCAATTTGTACATCTGCAGATGAATAGGGATACCAAATTCGTATTTTCCCCTTTTTATATCCACTTTGCATTCATCTTTGGAAATGCTTCTCCTTTCCATGTAAGCCATTTTACACAGGTCTGTGGAGACCTTAATTTAAGTAAGTCAGGCCAGGACTAGGAAAATGTCCTAATAAGATCCTGAAGAATCAGGTCCTAATCTGCTAATGGCTCTTTTTTTTTTCTTGATTTCATTACTTTATATTAAACCTCCTTAGGACCGGTGAATCTCCAGAGAATGGAAGTCTGAACAAGATCTGGACCAGCATCCAAAAATCAGATGCTTGTTCAAATTATTCAGACCTCAGAAATACATAAAACTGAGTGGAATAGGGATCAGAGCATGTTTCTCTCAAGATTTCTCATTTCACAATTGCCCAACACAGCACAAAGAACGGGTATTTTTGCTGCATATTGACTCTTTTAGTCTCAGCTTGACTATAGCATTGACCTCTGTCTTTCCAGCCCTGCCCTGACAAGTGCACAATTAAGAACCTCAGAAAAGGTTTCTGATTCTGAAAGTAGCTGTATCCTGTGTCTCTACTTTTTACAGAGCACTTGGTATTGTGGCTTAAGAGGGAAGAGTCTAATTTTACCAAAGTCAGTAGAGTAACATATTATTCCACTGTCCTGCAGTAGGGTTTTCAATAGTTTAACAATTTCTAAGTGCTTAATCTCTTTGTTCTTGCCACAGAGGTTCTTATTACAGCTTTCCATGCTATTTGGGATTTTTCTCCACAGAGGGAAATCAAGCTTTAAAATATCTAGATAGGTGAATGGACAGCAAAATTTACCCACCTGCAACAATAACACAGAAATTAGGGAGAATCTGGTCTTTGAGACTTAGTATTACCAACTTCTCAAATTCTTTCCAGTGATAGTTTTCAATGTGCAAACCCCAGAGGATTATACCTGACAAATGTATGTTCTTCCGGCACGTAGCCATAGCGGTGTGACAAAAGTGAGGATTATCATGATAAAGGACATGTTGTGGTATTTCATTATTCACTTACTGTGGTGCATTCTTGGGGAAAAAATGTAGCAAAAAGGAAGAGTCTGCTAGGGGAAGTGGTTTTTTCCACAAAATCCATTGGTAATATGTATCAATAGTAAACTCCTACACTGGGTTAACCAAAAGTAGGTCTACTCTACAGGAGAGAGGAGAAACAGCTCTACAAAATCTGCTATGTGATCAAAGTCTAAACAGCTCTTCTATTGATAGATTAGGAGGAACTTAGCCAAATCATTCCTCCATCAATGCTTTCTATGTAGTCATTCAAGAGGCTCTTCAGATTCATTCCAAATTCATTGGTATAATGAGCATGAAGGCCTAAATTCATTCACTGAATCAGCACCTGAAAACTCCTGTGTGCTATCCCTCTTCTGAGCAAACACTCTCAGCTTCAACACCCTTGTTCTGAATTCTTTCTTGCAGTTTGAATGGTTTGTTACAGCAATAAACAGGGAGTGCTTTGTGTTTCTGATTAATTGAGATTGCATTTGTTGCACATAATCTTTTTTATAACACTTATATTTGTTAACGAGTACAACGGAGGAATCTGTCAAAATTAGTTACACATTGATATTAAATTCAAGTTTAGAATAAGTGTGAGTTGTGTAGCCTGGTTAAATTATGAATTGACATTTATCATCTGCCATCCTAACTCTTACATGAAACAGAAGAGACACAGTAGATCCATACTTTAAGGCAAGATTAAACAATGTTTTTCTGTTAATCAAGTACATTACGATCACCTTTTAATAAAAATCTTTGCTTTGAGCAGGGTACAGAGCAGAAAACAGACTGCAGCTACCAAAGGAAATATGGTAATTACTTGTACTTTTTCTCTTGGGCAAGGTCCATGTATCTAAGGGCTTTCTCGTATTAATAAACAGAATTAACAGTCTGGAAATAGAATAGAGAAAAATTGTATCTTTCCTTTTCACTTACCTTTGCCAGTTGTTCATGAATTTCTAATAAGCTTGGTCTGTTGAGCTTATTCCCACTGACACTGCCAGTGTTTCTATAATAATCAATTTTGGGAACTGGGTCCATTGTGTTATGGCCAAAAGTTTGTAGATAATACATTTTAGTGTGAGTATCATAGGGATGTAAACTAGCTTCTGTTTTCTCTGCATTTTGAAGGAAATTGTCATATAATTCTCTTTTTCCTGGTCTGTAACTGATTCTCAGTCTGTTCTGCGTTTCATCAGTAAATGATGTTTCTTCATAATGTGGTGGGTCTGAGCCCACATCCTCTTGGGTTGCTTCATTATTGTCATGGCCTTCATTAATTATGTTAACTTGAAACCGATTTGCATTTGGATCCGAGAATACGTTTGGTGCGTTGTTCATTGACATCTTCAGGGATGCAGTAGGCTTGGGCCACTGATCCAGTTACTCTTCTGTGGCTGCAGCCAGTTGGTTGCAGCTACAGCAAAGGGTTTAGTGCTATTGCATCTGAAATATTTGCTCTTCAAGGAATTAAATTCTGAGAATTTTCTGTTGAATCTCTAAGCAGTCTTCCTAATGTTGTCTGCTGGTTTTCTGCTATAAATAATATAAATAAAACATTTCTATTATTTTGCATGGTTAGATACATTTTCCACCGTAAGCCCTCCCTGGCCTCACCAAGTATCCGTGAGACTGTCAACCTATGACTTGTCAAGTGAAAGAATAGTTGAGTCAAATACTAAGTTTGTGGGGGTGTTTCCATCTGTGATGGATGCACTTGACCCCTTAACCAAGGCAGCAGTAGTTTGGTACAGGCCTGAGCCCTAAATGGGCAAAAAACTCCTCTAGTTTCAATCTGTTTCATGAAAACCCATGAAAGAGCAGAGTGACACTGTGAGCATCCATGTACACGAGCCTGGAACATGGTCATGGCATTCACACATGGAGGGCACGGGGCTGACTCTGTGTAGCTGCTGCTCTCCCTGTCCCTGCCAGGAGGGCTGCTCCCTGTGTGGGCAGGCATTAAGTCTGTCCAAGGTACAGGATTTGCAGTTGTCCTTGTTGAATGTCATGAGGTTCCTGCTGGCCTGTTCCCCTGTCCTGTCTGGGTCCCTCAGAGTGGCAGCCCATAGAGGGGTGGACACAGAGCTTGTATAACCTTCTTCCCACACACACTTTCCCCTCAAAGAAAATGAACAAGCAAACAAAAACACCAAGAGAAGAAGGGATGTGTATATTTAAAGCCTTTAGTGGGCTAAGTACCTTTTCAGCAATTTACAGTGTGGCCTAGATGGCCCTTAAAAGAGCTACTGAAATGATAGCAATCCATGTCATGAAACATATTTCTGAGATCAGGGAGTGTGGTTGTAAAACCTGTATAATTCAGCAGGAGCCTGGGTCTGTTCAAAGGGACTAAACCAGAACACGCTTAGACATTGAAACTCTGCAAGCAATTGTAAATGCAAAAACTTTTAGAAATAAAATATATTTTATAAAAGAATATATGAACTGAAAATCTGGGTGAATAAGCACACTACAGCATTTTTTGAAAGTTTCATGCTTTCACAAGAGGTTTGGCTAGATGACCCCCTGAGCTTTTTTTTCCATTTAAATTTCTCCATGATTTTGTGAAATGCATTTGACCCCTTGGCACAGAAAGATAAAATACTTCATCAACATTTATAGCTCAGCAATGTAAATTTTATCTAAAATCACATATCAAAATTATAATTTGAAGAACTGATAATCAGAAGTCCTCCATCTCCAGTATGAGATACACCTAAAGCATATTTCCTCACTTCTTCCATCAGCTATAGATAATATTCTGCTGTCACCTCTCTGCTATGATACCACTTTGTAACCCCTTCATATTTATGTTGATTTTCCTGCTTAGTGTTTTGTAAGCCTCACAGCAATGTTACATTTATTTAGTTTATTTTAGTTCTACTAGGTCTGGATTATCAATATTGTTGATATTATTACACCTTTCTGATCATAGATATTTTTCTGCTTCCTTCAGCCTTTTAAAGTTGCAAGGAAGTGTTTCATCTTCAGGCATGAAGGAGCAAAAACAAATCTTCTGTCATTAAGGTCAGTGAAATAAGGTTCGTTTCCATCTCCATGACTCAATGAAATCCTGATTCTTTGATGACAATTTGCTTTGATGACTTTTGCTACCAAGTAAAATGATTCTGTCATTTCACTGTCTTATTTCCATAATATTCCTGTTTTGCTAGGAAAAGTAAAGTCTCTTACCTTTCTGCTGTTCTTGAAAATAATACTTTGGTTTTCACAATGTATTTCCAGAAGTCTCTCAACTGTTATTTGCCATTAATTTTGTGTTTAGTATTCTAGCATTATGCATAATCAATTTTACCTTATTCAGAGTAATTTAACTTACCCTTCAATCCCGTGTTTTTAGGAAAGGACTGTCTGCCTCTTGTATTCATGCATATAGCGCGTCCCTTTCTTTGAGGCATTACAGACTCTCCCTTATTGGCCAAATTTTTCTCCTGCTTAATATACTGAATAGACCATCCAATCCCTCTCTTTCAAAACATTTCTGGATGGTGATTCAGAGAAGCATTCTAGCTTGTTAACTATTAACCAGCAAATGTACCTATCCATTACAATTACTGAGTGTATGGCATTGCAAAATTTCTAAGGGGGCCTGAAAATACTTTTGTTATCTCCCTTTCCCTCCCAGCTCTGCCAGATTCCATGCACAGATCATGCTCTTTCTGTTTTTCAGTTCTGCATATATAGTCATGCAGATAACAAGAGTTCAGGACAGGATCTGCTCAGTTCTTTTTATGCAGAAGACATTCAGTGAAGTCAGTGGGATCAGTCACTGGGGTCCCCTTGTCCTACATGTGGTTTTTAACTATTTACTCCTGACTCCTTTTAAAGTTTTACTCTGTATATTTAAGGAAAACCTTTGGACAATTATGTTTCCTGTATTCTTTCTGGGAAGGCTGATTTCCTTGTCTTTTTGAGATGCAGAGAAGGGCAGGCAGGAAATAATGAAGTTTGTAATCATAAGAAAATTTGATAATTGCTTCCAGCAATAGATTGGGTCAAAAACAAAAGTAGCAAGACAATATTTGGGTTCTTTGGGTATGTTTGCTGTGTAGTTTAGAGATAACTGAACTATATTTAACCCAGATAACTTCAGTACCTTCAGCACTCTAACCTGACAGCACAGAGCTCAGCTGTGCTGATTAGATGTACATAAAAAGAATGGCACTGTCAGGTCTCTGCAGTGGATGATCCTATCCAGCAATAACAGATCACATGAATCATTGTACTGATATCTATCTTGGATTTTATGGTTAAATTAACTAGGATAAATGCAATGTACTGAATCTCTGAGGGTCTGGCATTTTTATTTATGTACAATCTGGAGCAGTTGAAAAGCCCTTATATTCACAAAATTGTTTATGTTTTATAATTCAAATGGACCAGTGCAGATTGATGTTGGTTGTTCCTCTCATATTCTTCAGACAGGAGATTCATGTCCTTTCTTGTACAATCAAGTATTTCATGTTCCAAATGGCATCTGACGTCTGCTGTTCCACTGTCTGCCTCTGCTTAGTATATAGGGCAAAAGGAATAACATGTATTTTTCAGAATACATGAAAAAGAAAACAGCTGCTGTAACTGATCTCCTTGTCTTTAGCTCCTTGTTGCAAACAGAGCTGTTTAGCAGAAGTGACACTGCCTAAAATTTTGATGCCAGCCTTCTTAAAAGCGGAATTGAATTTCTGTCAAGTACTGTCACACTTGCTAAACAGCTGTGTGTATGAGGGTGACCTTGAATATCCAGATTTGACTCTCTGCTTTCAATATTTCACTTGCTTTGATAGGATCTCCCATGACCAGTTCTTTAGTGACAGTGCAGATCATACCCTGTTCACAGCTGCAGGAGCAGAAGATCCAGCTGTGGAGAGGGGCTGGAGAGTCAGCGCTGGCCCCCTGTCCCTCGTGGGGGCTGGTACCAATGGGTAAGCAGCATCATTACCTCTGCTTTGGCCTTGCCAAGCTGGTATAATAATTGCTGGGAGCTGTTAACCAGACGGTGTTAAATTCCAGTTTAAACTGAATCATCATCTGCAACCAAATAGTAAAAGATTGGCATGCCCTGACCGATTCAGCTGGAGTTAGATTGGTTACTTAACGTTCACTTTTTCTCTCTCACTTAAAATTTTTAGCAATGTGGGAGATTCTGGTGGACTGGGACTGTGATGATGTTGATCTGGATTGAAGTCCTGAGCAAGTAATATATTTTGTATTGCTGAATGTAGTATCAAAAACTTCCTTAATGATATTTTGTTTCCCTTCCACTAGTTCTGTTTGAGTTTCTGTTGCTGTAGAGTGGGACACCTATCAGAAAAATACTAATGTGAGTTATACACTTTTTGCAAAGGACCACATCAAGTTTTCCTACAGAAGCAATGCACTTTCCTCATAAACAGTAATACAGCACCTGCTCTTCTTGGAAGGTGCGAGGTAAGTTGGCAACTGATGCGATCTTTGGCTTTCCTGTTAGTTTCTTAGTACTGGTA
The DNA here is from genome assembly GCA_013396655.1 of Campylorhamphus procurvoides. Classification (NCBI taxonomy): domain Eukaryota; kingdom Metazoa; phylum Chordata; class Aves; order Passeriformes; family Dendrocolaptidae; genus Campylorhamphus; species Campylorhamphus procurvoides. Next base: position 2,640,590 of record WBMV01007169.1, read on the forward strand.
GTATGTGGACTAGTCCTTGTTCCTCTCATCTTAGCAACACAGGCACACCCCTCTTGCAGGTACCTCCTCTGAGCCACAACCACTTGGTGTCCTCCACTTTTGTATTCCCAGCGCACAACCCCAGACTCTGAGTTTCAGAAAATTGTGTCAGATGAGGAGGGGAGGGTGTTACTTAAACATTCACCATTCATGAGTCTGTCTTTTGTGTTCATCTTTTGCTCCAGTCATACATGAGACAGAGTAGACATAAGATCCTTCTCTAAAGCAGGTATCATCTGACTCAAAACACTGGGCATGATCACTTTCTACTGAATTATTGTAGTATTTGTTTTCTGTTAACCATTTCTTACCTACTGTTCCATTGTTCATCAAATAAAAGCAACATGAAGTGCCTTTTGAGTTTGCAACAAATATTTATTTAACAAAATGGATGCCACCAACTTATCTCCAAAATGTAGCTATGTATAACAAATGTAACAACAGTTGGTTTCCAAAATGAAATCAACATCAAATTTAAGGCAGGATATTCTGTGAGTTTTCATGCAAGAGCATATTCAAATGTTCCTTTATCCAACCCCTCAACTTCATCTTCCCATGTAGAAGAAGGCATACTGCTGTAGGGGTCTAGCAAGATTTTGAAGCATCTGATAATTAGAAGTCCCAAGAAAACACACAAAATCCCCACAAAGGCAAACCCAGTTTTTTGCTCTAAAGTCAGAGGGAAGGCAGACATTTCGTTGACACTCATGCTGGCTGAAGTGTTGCTGCAGTAATTACTGCTCATCATTGGGCATCACATCCTGGTGGCTCTGGGGGCTTTTCACCTCTACTGCTTCTTTGCCTGCGTAGAAAAGTCCAATCAATGTGGTTAGGTCTAAATGGGGTGATATATCTGAGCTGTAGCACATGAACATTTGGAACTGAAAACCAGCTTGGATTTTAGAAGGGTCCTGTAGTTTTTTTGACATTTAAATTATTACAAGAAAATTGCAACTTTTAGCCTCTACAGCCCATCCACTTCCTGGCCTCTGTTATGAGACAGCAAACTCACAATTTTCTGCCTTTCTGTCTCCTCAAAATAGAAATTTCAGCACAGTTTGTCAGACTGGGCACAGCTCTACAGATTCTGATTTGGCAATACTCACCAAGGTCTCCACCTGGAGAAACCAGGTATGTTTTCTGAAGTGGCTTTACATCTCTGTCCTTAAACGAGTTAAACTTGCATCGACCTCAAAGGCAATTTCAGCCAAGTAACGTGGATTTTGCTCATTTGACTTAGTTCATGAATCTAAATAAATAGATCCAATTTGTAAAATAAACCACTGTGTATGCAGTTTTAGTGAAGTCTTGAGCTCCAGTTTCAGGAAAAAAAAAGCTATGTGTATTTTGAGCTTGTAAGAAAGTGAGTATATTGGTAAATTACCCTTTCATGTTTCTCTATACATATCCACGCTTGTGTATGAGGAAAGATTGGTGGGAGAAGAGATAACACAATTAAATTCCCTTCCCCATAATCTTGCTCTCATTTGTTTCTGCTTGGTCTTCCCCTTAAATACAAACACATCCTGCTGTTTTTACAGGCACAGTAAACAGCAGGTCTGAACTTGCTGCTGCTGCTGCTGTTGCTCGGGGAGCTGACCCTGATGTGTGTCCTATGGAGGCAGGAGGCTCAAGCAACTCCACCCCACCACTGCCACCAGGAGAGCTCTGCGTGATTCCAGTCAGGTGAAACTTTTTTTGTCTGTTTAGAGGGACCTTATATATCGATTCTAATTGGGAGTGGGGATCATTTTCCTTTATTTTAGGTTTTCCATCAGATATTAGAATCACATCTTTCTTTTGTACCTATAGACAGCAGGAAATTTGAAGGACTGGGACATCAAAAGTGCCAAAGGACAAAGGCATTTTTATTCTGAGGTTAGAGCTTGAGGTTTTCTGGCTCTTGCAAACACCTATTTAACGAACGTGCCTCAGAGGAAAACTTCTGTTAACGATTCAACCATCTTTTTCCCCGGGGAATTACCAGTATCCATTTATTTCTTGGCAGAGTAATTAGGCCACTCAGAGCTCTGTGCTGCCATGGCTATACTGCTTCAGGTACCTGCACTGCTAGACCAGGTTAAAGGGAGCTCCAGTGTCTCTGTACCACAGTGTTCTGTTTATTCTGCAGAGCTGTGTATGAGATCCTGGCTTGTTTTGAATTACATTCTGCTCTTTGGGTCATGATGTTTTAATTTCTGTTAAGCTGGAGAAAAGATCCAGATATAACCTATGGGAATTAGAAATAATGTCAACAAGCAGCAATATTTATTTTCTGAAAATGTATCATTGGTAAAGCCCACCTTCTGTATGGATTTTCACTGGGCACACTTCCAATTTTTCTATTAAGTTTGACCTTCTGCAGGAAAAAAAAAATATAGAAAGTTCAATATCACAAATTTATGTCAGAAATCAGTTGATTTGAACAAGAGCCAGTCAAGGAAAGAAATTACTTTCCAGAAGTCATAGAACACTAGGTTATAAAAATTAAATTCAAGGCTTATACAGGAAAATTATATGTAGTCACTACGTGGAAAAGCCAGATCCAAAAATCCCAGCTGTTCCTTTGAAAGACATAGATAAAAATCTTAGGGATAGGCTGGCCAAGGAGAACCTGCTTTTGAGCTGCGTCCAGACAAATATGTTTGTGTTTGACATGACATTTCACCACAGAGAGGCACTTTCCAAGAATTTGATGTTTGGTCTTACTAATTTTGCAGGTTATACACTGGAAATAATGAGATTTGTGCATTATGTGCTTGTCAGGAGACACTATGGGACACATCTCTGTGCAAAGCTGGACTGATGCTGAAGCACAGAGAAATGGATATCTTACTCAACAAAAGTGGCTGAAACAGCTGCATGAGAAAACACTGGGCAGTTTGCTAGGGGGGGATTGGTTCTGGGAATCTCATGTGCAGCTTTGTCTTCTTCTCTTCCTTGTCCTGAATTTCAGAAATTGTAATTGAAGCCTTCATGTTCACAGGAAATTTTGCTCTAATTATATATCCCCAAAATTGTGGTGCCAAGACTGACCTTGAGTGCCTTTTTATTGTTTTCACATTGTAGTGCTGCACACAGGTTAGATGTCTCTCCCAGTTAGTCAGATACCCTGTCATTTGCTGCAGTGTATGTGTCAAGTCCTGAGTCAGAAGACTGTGAATGCTAACTAACATGGCCCAGATCCAAAAATCCTCAAAGATAACCTTTAGGAAAGCATGATGGGGACAGGCATTTTATCAGTTATAATCTGCAGAGCCATTTTGTGGGGGCTGGCCCTAGACTAAGCTCGACCTTTTTTTACAGATGAGGACTCTACCCCTCCTTTGATTTGTTGCCTGTATAAAAACACTGGCAAAAAGAAAGGTCCCTCAATATCCTGCTGTGAAATAGAAGGCCCTTGGAAGCCCTTCTGAGGCCAGAACAAACAATCGGAGTCCTAAAGAAAATAGGAATGAGGAAAACAGCTTAGCATGTAGACCACTGAGCTAAGAACAGAGGTATGAGTGGAGGCTGCTGGGGGTGTGTGAAGGGGAACACCATGGGTACTGTGAGGCAGCTGGAAGAAATATGTTGAAATTCTTACTCTGGGAGCATCACCAGCCCAACTCTGCCAATGTTTGGTGTCCACTGAAGAGTCCAGCTCCAGCAATCTGGTGGTTTGGGGTGACAGGGTACTATTTTTTTCAGACCTAGCCTTTACTCTTACATTTACAGAGAGTTTGAGATTAAGAAAACAGCCAGAATAATCTTCCTTGTATTTGGGGTTCAGTACTTCTCTCACAGAACCCCCATAGGATTTGCTTTCTAATGGCTCAGCACTGGAAATTACTATCTTTACACGGTCTCAGGCTGGCAGCATTCATCCTCTTGGCACTATTAAGCCTCAGGTACCTGAAAACACACTTCATAAAAGATATGTGTAGCAAAATGGACCAAATCAGTGGCCATCTGTTCACCTCTTGGATGTCTGCAGGCCAGCTGCTGGTTCATGGATGTGGTCATTCTGAAAGTATTTCTTTATAATAGCTTCAGTCCCAAGTTTGTGTTTGAGTAAGAACAAACCTAACTTGAAACGGTGTTGGTGTGGCTAGGGACATATAAACCAGCATCCTCTGGCAGTTTTGGAAGCACCTCATTTGCACTTAACTACCTCTTCAGAAAAACTGAACTGTAGTCCAGAAATGCTATTAGAGAAACTGGGTAGGATGAAAAGATTAACAATGGGGAAGTCCTAATGAAATAGAAATGTGCATGGATATGAAATTCTCCAATGGTCTGAGCTACCTGTACTCTCTCAATTGCAGGGCAGAAGACTGTCTCTTCAGAGTTCTAAGACAACATACAGGGATGTGAAGGTAGGCAGGCCAGGGCATGGATGCCCAGCAAATGAAGGCACAGCTCACTGTTCTGCAAGGAGAGCCAAGCCCCGTGCAAGCAGGCAGTGTTTTTGCAGCATGGTAATTCAGGGTGCAAGCAACTCTTTTCCATGTAAACAGCATTCCCCTGCAAAGAAGCAGCAGCCGGGCAGTGACACTTTCATCCTTCCAACTAGCAATGAATTGCAGAAATGAGATTTTATCCTTAGCAAATACATGAGTCTGGAGTCTCCGCTGGACTCCTGTGTTGTGAATTCACATATGTGGTCTACATTTGGATAATACAGTGATGCAGGAAAACGAAACGTTCATTAGCATCATCCTTAACTTGTGAACGTGCAAAAGTGTTCCCTGCTTCCCTGGGGACGGGGGCTGCGAGAGACCGAGCACCTGCAAAGCAATTGTTGCTGTAGGATTGCGCGCACTGCCTTCCTCCTCTTTCCCGGGCCCCACTACCCCAGACTCAGGCGCTTCCCCTGCTCCTGCTGCCCCCGGCTGTCTCGGTCCCCCCGCCGTGCCGGGTGGCGCCGCAAGGTCAGAGCCCGGCTCCGCCGCCCACCCCTGGTACCCACCCCCTGTACCCANGCGGGGGCAGCTCTCCCGGGCTCCCCTCGCCGCCCGGCGATGCGACCCCGCCGGGAGATGCTCAAACCGCCCGAATTAAAAAATTAAACACGGCCGATGCTGCTACCGCCTCCTCCTCCACCTCCCCGCCCGCCCCCTTCCATCGCATTCAGCCGCGCTCCGGCCCCCTTTCGCACGGATTAAACCGAGGAGCGTGGAAACTTCCTGCAAAACACTACGTGCGGTGCATCGGTAAGGGCCGGGCCGGGCCCGCTGCGGAGCGGGGCGAGAGCGGCGCTCCATCCCCCGCTCCATCCTCCGCTCCCGCCGCCCACGCCGGGGCCTCGAGGGCCGGGTGGTCCCTGCAGCGAAGGGGGCCGGTCTTTAGTACTCCGCACCGGGAGCCCCGCACCGGGAGGGGAGCGCAGCCCCGCCGCCGGCGCCGAGCGCGACCTGTAGAGCCGCGCTGGTTTTGCTGCCGTGGAACTGCGGGCAGCGTTTGACACAGCGGTCTGAGCCGGGCGTGGGGCGCTGAAAGCCTCTGGGACTGCGCCCGCAGTGTGGCCTCCCGTCCTCCCAGTAGCTCCAGTAGCAATAACGATTAAAGCCTAGACCTTGCTTTATAACCTTTCATTGGCTGCGCTTAGCTGGTGCTGGTTGTATATTAGAGATACTTCCATTTGCCACAACAGCAGGTATTTAAGGTGGACTAAGGAAAAAGATTCATTTTCCCAAAGCTTGATCTGTGTATATTGCATTAATAAATACCAAATCTGTTTTAAACGATAGTGATTCCATGATTCCATATGTGTACACCATCCTGGTGAATACACCCCTGCAGGGATGCACGTGGGTCAGTGGAACAGGACTGTATCCCACTGCCATGCAGCAAGAGACTTTTGAGATTACTGTAGACCTGCTAGCAGAATTTGTTCTGTAGAAAATTATTTTAAAACTGCTCATGCTTCTTGCTGCTTGCAATAACCTTAGGAGAGGTTAAACCTCCTTCCTGATACAATCTGGAAAGAAAGGGTTTGCGTTGTCTGCCATTTTACTGCCTGATTCCTCTGCTGTATCTGCAGTGGACTTACAAGCACTGGGTAGAGTTGAAATGCAGCTTTCTCCTTCTAGTAGAACTAATGGTTAAACTGACGGGTAACAGGTAACTGTGTGCTTACTAATGGCTATTAGGTTGATCCTCTAATGTTGCAGCATCAGTCATATGGTAAACAGAGTCTGTTGCTGAAATTGTAAGTGAAGCTAATTTTTGAAGTGCCTCTCAAAGATCCATGAAGACTTTATAAATAGATAGTTTTAAATAGTATAAGATTGTGCTTTCAGAATATGTCTGTAAAGTGCCTCTACTGCTCCTAAGGAGCTCTAGTTTTCTTTTTTAGTCTTGTCCCTGATCTACTTGAGGGCCCCATGAAGGTCTCTCACTAGATGGAAACTGCTATGTTTTGGGATTTTGGGATTAGCAAACACAAAGTCTCAGAATTTCACGGTATCCCTTCAACCTAGGACAGCTGTTAAGGGAGAGTGACATAAATCCAGACTTTTCCAATGATTGTTGAGCACTGCTGTACTTGGAGAACCTTTCTGGGAGTAGGTCTTGGGAGTAGCCAGGACGACCATGTCTGCTCTGTCTGGGAGCGAGGGACAATATTAACAGTAGAAACACATAGATTCTGAGTTGATGTGTCTTGCCTTATCTGTCAGAATTTGGGGATGGATGCTGGGCCTTTCACTACCATTTTTCCTGGAAAATGTTTACTTGTGGGGTCTTACTCCTTATACATATGTTATTATCCTTTTGTTTTGTTATTCTTGTAGGATTAAATGTTAACACTGAACTGTTTTAACGCTGAAATAATTACCCCTCTTGACATATGGCATGGCAGAGGTTGCTGAAATTGTGTGATTTTTTCTAGGAATCTGACACATGTTCTATTTTGAAGGCTTTACTTTTGATTTTATGTATTGGAGATCCACTTTTCATGGAAATGAAACTGGAAAAGAAACTGGCAGCCAGCAACAGGGAATGAGTCTCCTTCTTCAACTACCAGTTGTCAGCAGACAAGTTGCACTGTTTTTCTGTTCAAGATGTTATATTTTGAAATGGAAAAGGAATGGAATAACTTAATCCCTTCCTGTATTTCATTATTTCTTCACTTGAAAGTCACTAGTTTTGGTCTTGCACAGAAACAGTGATTTTTGGTAAGGTAAATGGGATAGCAGTGTATGTGAACCATTTTGGGTATGTGGATGAAGGGACCATTCATTATTCTTCACTTTTCATTTCTTTATCAGGATCTGTCTCCTTTGTGTTCAACAGAACAATAACTATCACTTCCATCTGACTTTAATCATATTTGCTGATAATCTGATTCTTATTTGGGGAGTGTTGTATTTTCTCAAAGGAGAGCCCTTTATCAGACATACAGATTTTATAATCATGTAGTAATTTATTACTTTGACCTTGCAGATTCAACTGGCCTAATTTAAGGTTGGACAAGACACTTAAAGTCAAGTGGGTTCCAATGAGTGAGAAGCAATATGGAACTCTTAAAGCTATTAGCTGGTTAATACTTTTGATGTTTAAGGATCACTTGAGTGGTGTAGATGTCAAGCAAATTAACTGTTTTGAGGTATAACTAACGCCATTGTAACTTGCTTTTCTATCTATCTTTAAACAGCTCTTTGAGTGTTTCTTCCCAAGCAAACTCTCCCTTCAGTTGCTAGAAATTTTAAATGGGCTGAAGTGGGCAGAGTCAGTGAAGAATATAGCTCGCAGAAGAAGCAGATCAAGTTGAAACTCCCCTCCTAAGAAAATTTAAGCACGTTTATGTGAATATGCATAATCAGAAAGCAATAGTATGTAGGGGACATAAAAGCAGTAATAGAGGGGCACAGCTAAAGTGTGTGGGGACTATATATTAATTTATGTATTGATCACAGCAGCAAGTGGGAATTATTTTATTTAGGGTATTTAACATTTGTTCTACCATGTTTTTTTTCTGTAGTCTTAAAAGGTCTGAATCTCTCTTGGTGCTTGTCTAAAGGCCATGCTTTTACTAGGTACTGACTTCACCAGGGACATAAGAGTCTACAATCCTATGAGTCTGCAGGGTATTCCTTTGGTGAGTGCCAGGAATGAGGCAGAAAAACAAATCCTACAAAGCATGTTAAATGTCTGAGTAGGCCCGCTCTTCAAATAGGAAGAGTATAGGGATTCAGAAACTGAAGAAGGATGAAAATCACCACTTTTAAGTCCAATCAGCGTTAGTGTGGCGAAAGGTGGAAGAGCAAATGTATACAGTGAAAATCAACAGTGCCACCTTGTGTGGGTGGGGCAGGAGAGTTCGGCCATGAGGAGGGCAAATGGCCCCGGGTGTGTCACCAGCTCCTCCACCCCGGGACTGGGGCAAGCCCCTGGCCAGTTAGGAGAAGGCAGAGGGAAGGTTAGACCTGCAGGAGGTAGGTGTTTACTGCCTCACTGTGAAAGGCGGAGGTGGTGGGTATGTTAGGGGCACTCAGCCTGACATTGGGGACCACGTGTTGTGGGAGGAAGGACCAAAATGCAAGCAGGTTGCTTAGTTTTTTTCTTTTGTAACTTCAGCAGCTAGAATAATGTCTGGTGGAAGAGAGGGATATGTGAATTGTTTCAATATAGGACCAGTGCAAGTACTACAAAAAACGTGGTGATTAGACTCAAGCTCTGGTCAAGAGTTGCATAACACAAAAAAAATTTATGAGATTTAGGGAGAGGAAAGCCTTCCATGAGGGACAAAGAAGTCAAATCCCTGCACATCAAGTAGAGCAGGTCTCCTGTGTGGCTGATCCCATGTTGTTTCTCAGACTGGAAAGACAATGTTTAATTGCAAAGAGAGCATTTGGGGAAGATTGTATTTGCTTTACTCCAGGTCCATTAGAAGTATGCAAAGGAGGGTGCCAGTTGCAGAGTAGAGTTGATTTTGGGTTTTTTAGCACCAAGTAAAGCAGTGTAGGTTGGGTGCATCCTTAGGCAATAAAGACTGGTCTGGAAATACTTGTGTCTTTGCAAAAAGGGATCTTTAAAGAAGCTACAAAAGTAAAATGATTTATTCTCTACTTTCCATCAGCAGGCAATGTCCAGCCACTTCCCAGGAAGCAGGGCTTCAGTATGCGTAGCAGTTGCTCTGATAAACAAATGTCATAATGAATGCTCCCCTTTCCACCTCCTTTTTCTTGACTTTTATTGCTGGGCAAATGTCACGCGGTATGGAATATCCCTTTGGTTAGTTTGGGTCAGCTGTCCTGGCTGTGTCCCTTCCCACAATCTTGCCCACCCTCAGCCTGCTGGTGAGGGAGGAATGTTGGAGATACAGCTGTGATGCTGTCCCAGCATACACTGATGTGTTACCAACACCTTTGCAACTTCCAATACAGAACACAGCACCACAAGGGCTGCTGGGGAGAAAACTGACTCCATCTCAGCCAGACCCATGGGCTCAAATGGTGAACAAACCTGAGGACATAGCAGCTGAAACAGCCAATAGGTTATTTGGAACAACTAGGCAAACTGGGGGTAAGAAAGTCAGTAATTCTTTCTGTTACTAGCATCCATGGGCCCATTGGCATAGGAATTATCTCAGCTGCTTTGTGTTGTAATACCACGTTAGGGAGTATAGCATTCCAGCACTTGAGGTGCTCTGTGCAAAGCACAATCCAACAGAGGTCTGGTACCAGGGTTTAGTAACCTGAACATGGGAATTACTGCCTTTCATCCTGTAGAAGTGAGAGCTGTAAAATGTAATGACAGCAATATCAAGTAAACATTAACTATTTCAGTGATGATTATTATCGCAAATACCGAGATACTTTTCTAATTATGGTTAATGTGTGAACTGAATTGCATGTCTTATCAGACCTCTGGACAAGCCTTTCTAACTTCATCTGGGATGCAGGCTATTGGGGTATGTCATAGTATTTCTGAGCTCTCAGAAATCTCAGGTGTTGCCAACACCTGCTGTGACAGTCATGAGTACAGACAAAAGAGAGCCCCAGCAGCTCATAAGGACTTTACTTCCAAATCCCACATTAGTCCATGTCAGTGGGTCAGCAACCAGAAGCCACCGATCTAAATTCATTGCAGAGGAGTGAATGGCTTTATATAATGGATGTTTATATGCTATTTGGTTCCCTGTTTAGAAGTGCTTTTGTGCTCATAGTTAGTGAAATGATTAAACATTGACCAAATAATAAATGTTTTTATTCCTTCTACAAATATTGCTTAAAACCTCTTTTTTTCACCCAAGAGATAAACTGGAATTGAAGAAGCCAAAGGAAGTTAAGAGGAACATACTGAGATTCTACCTCACAAGTAAATGAACATCCTCCAGGATGTGTGCTAGAGAATGCAAAATGTTTAGTACTATCTGTGTGGCATGGACCTGTGTGATTTTAAAATTTTAGAGTAGAATTACAACTATTCATATTTAATTGTTTTTTATATATGAGTGGAAAAAATGCCTATCTAAAAGCTTCCAATGCTCTAACTAAACCTGAACTTGCAACTTAACCTTCCCAGCGGCTTTAGACCTTTATAAATAATTAGACACCTGTAGTTGAAGAAGAATTTAGGTGCAAGCAGATAGCTTTTTAAAAACTAGAAGAGTGTACCAGCATCTCTAAGCAGGCTGGGTTTAAGTGTTGTCCTCATATATATATATGGATATATATATATCTCCTGTGTATATAGACCAGGGAAAGAGAGGCTGGAGAGCAGCACTGAGGAAAGGGGCCTGGGGATCCTGGTCGATGACAAGTTGGATTTGAGTCAGCAGTTCCCTGGCAGCCAGGAGGGCCAGCCCTGTCCTGGGGGCCATCAGGCACAGCATTGCTGGGCCAGGGAGGGGATTGTCCCGCTCTGCTCTGCACTGGGGCGGCCTCACCTGCAGTATTGGGGCAGTTTTGGGCATCACAATATAAAAAAGATGTTATGCTCTTAGAGATCATACAAAGGAGGGCCAAGAGGATGGTGAAGGGCCCTGAGGGGAAGCCGTGTGAGGAGCAGCTGAGAGCACTTGGTCCGTTCAGCCTGGAGGAGTCTGAGAGGACACTGATTGTGGTCTTCAACATCCTCATGAGGGGAATTGGAGGGGGAAGAACAGAGCTCCTCACTCTTGTGACCAGTGACAGGACCCGAGGGTATGGCCTTTATGTTGGATATCAGGAAAAGGTTCTTGACCCAGAGGGTGGTTGGGCACTGAACAGGCTCCCCAGGGCAGTGGCCACAGCACCAGGTCTGCTTGAGTTCAGGAAGTGTTTGGACAACATGCTGAGGCACATGGTGTGATTCTTGGGGTGTCCTGCACAGAGCCAGGAGTTGGACCAGAAAATCCTGATATGTCCCTTTGAACTCAGTATATTCTGTCATTCTGTATTTGCTCTGAGCTGTCTCAACACAGGTTAAGGGGTCATTTAGATCCAGCAGGAGCTTCAGTATTCAGGAGCCTTCATTTCATGATGAACTTGGGGATCTTCTTAATGCTGGGTGTACCAAAATGTTTGGAAAAACACCATACAAGATATTTTGTATCCCAAATGATACGGGCAGCAGGACTGTGGTCATCCCCCTCTGCTCAGACTGGCGGGGCCACATCCTGTGTTCAATTTGGGGCCCTTCACAGCAAGGACATTGAGGTGCTGGAGTGCATCCAAAAAATGGCAACAAAGCTGGTCAAGGGTCTGAAGCCCATATCTTGTGAGGAGCAGCTGAGGGAGATAGGGTCTTCAGCCTGGAGAAAGGAGGGTCAGGGAAGGACTTATCCCTCTCCTCCCCTCCATGAAAGGAGGTGGGAGCCAGGTGGGAGTTGGTCACTTCTCCCAAGAAATAAGTGACAGGATGATAGAAAAATGGCCTCAAGTTAAACCAGGGGGACGTTTAGGCTGGGTATTTGAAAACATTTCTTCACGGAGAGGTTTGTCAAGCACTGGAACAGGCTGTGCAGGAAAGCAGCGGAGTCAGCATCCCTGGAGGGATTTGGATCACGTGCAGATGTGACACTTGTGGCCGTGGATTTGGAAGGCGTGCAGGTGTGTCCCTCGGGGACAGTGCCCGGCAGTGCCGTGTCGATGTCTGTCCCGAAGTGCCCTGAACCCTCAGGCGCCATGGCGGCCTGGCGCGGGTCTCCATGGCAACGCGCAAGGCTCGGCGCGCGCGCTTTCCCTCCCGCCCCCCCTTTCCCGGCCGCTCTCGCGAGAGTTGCAGCGGCGCGGCGAGGCCGAGGCGCTCGGGCCCGTTTCAAACCGGCGGTCGCGGCCGCGGCCCGGCACGACATGGCGGAGAGCGACAGGGCCGAGGCGNGGGGGCTGCCCCGTGTGGGGGGCTGACCGGCCCGGCCCGGCGGTCCCCGCGGGATCCCTTCCCAGCAGCATCCGCATCGTTTCTGGTGCCGGTCACGTTTCCACTTGTGGCCGAAGCGGTGTGTTTTGTAGAGCCGCTGAACTAGTCTTTGTTTACGTGAGGGTGGTAAGACAGCCCTGTAGTGATTTGCTTTCCAAAAACAAACAAAAACCCCATATGCGTGCACGAAGTTTTCTTGTAAATTGTAACATCTTTATACGTGGAGTATAGAGATTGTGCCTTGCCTAAAAGGAACATAGTATAAAGGAGCTGGAGCTACCAGCTCTCTAGAACAAAACCATGAATAACTTTTTATGTGTGTGGTTATTCTTGATGTCAGGCTTTGAGGGTTGTCACTCTTTACATGAAGTAGGTTTTGGCCTCAGATCATTGGAATTTCCCTATCTCTTCTAATCTCATTCAAATCTTGGAGGGAAAATACATTTATAGTAGACGTACTGTTGCAATACATCAAAGCTGCTTGAGATCTGTTAAGTTTTGACATGTTCCAAGGAGCCCAGCTCTGATATTGTTGTGTTTGAAAAATGCATGTGAGATCAACATAAAGTTGGAGGAATAAAAGCATACTTCATACCTTTACTTGACTCCCTGTGAAACTTAGTTTAGTTTACAAGTTATAAATTTCACATTACTGTAAAACAGAAGTTGTGGTTTTGCTTTTTTACCTTAGTCTGTCGCTCAGCTTCCAAACTGTACAGGTTAGAATTGAATTTTCACAGGAAGATTGTCACCCTTTTGCACCTCTTAGGCATATAAATTGTATTGCCTTTTGGGACTGCTGCTGTTGAAGTAATAACTTAATTTCTCTGTATCTATCCTGTGAGCAATGTCTTCCTTTCCCTCCAAAAGCAAATGAAAAATCCTGGTCATTCCACATGATAGAAATCACAACTTGAAGTTCGAAAGTAACAGTTGAAAGTAATACAAATCTTGTTCTTTCACATACAGTTTCTAGTCTTCTCCAAAACACCTGTACAAAGAATTAACCTGTGAGTGTGCAGGTGAAATGTACTACTTAAAGTATTTCAGTAACCTAGCACTCATTAAATTGGAGAGGAATCATGGTCTCACTTCCCTAAGTTTATTGTACTGAGCCGTGGAACTGTTCCACACAACAAAGCTGAACTGATTGATCTCTGTGCTTTGGAATCACATGTTGGGAACTCCTTATGTTTCTCTCTGTGCTGATCGTAACTATGCACATTTGTGAACAGAGGAGAAGAACTTTGTTTTTAAAAGATCAGCCTTTAGGGCTTTCATGTTGATGTATTTTGTGCTCATCATTTTTTAGGCTTCTAGTTTTGTATGTGGAAACCTTGTCTTTTATTTCCAAAGCTTTATGGAAAGTTCAAAAGCGGTTTTGTTTTGTTTTTTTCAAAAGGTATGATTGCTCTTGCTAATCAGTGAGGACATGCTTTTTCTTTTTTAAAGAAATAGTTGTAGATTTTTTTTTTCAATAGTAGAAACTTGGTCATGATTTTGAAGTCAAATATTAAATAAATCTATAAAATGTGTAGCTCATACTAAAGGTAAAGATTAGAAATTACTATGGTTTTTACCACAAGAAGATGTCAATTCATAGTTTCTGAAGCTGTCTTTTCTGTGATCTGTAGGTGACTAACGTGACATAGCTTTGAATGTATTTTTGGATTGAAATTATTTTTAATATTCAAGGAGGAGGGTAAGAGCTATAAAAGGAACTCTGTCTCCAGCTTATTCACTGGCCTGTGTTGGTTTCGGCAGATGAGTTTTGCAAGAAGAATTTTTTCTTTAATTAACCCTCTATTTTCAGGAGACTGACTCTGATCCCCAGACTAAGTGAAGTGTCGTCTTGTTTCCCAGATTTAGGAGTTTATACCAGACTTGTCTCCTCTTTGCTCTCTGCTGATTTGTACAGCCTGGTCTTGCAGAGCCTGTGGATTCCATATTTGGAGACCTGTCTGTTCCTGTGCACTACACTGAGCACCAAGGGGCTGTTTCATAATCCTTTAAGCAGGAAAGAGCTTAAAAGGCTAAAGAATCCATTGCTCTAATCCTAAAACTTAAGGAAGAACTCAGATTTTTGCTAGGAGTCTCATTGGGCAGGAGTTTTGTATTTGCAAATGGGACTGGTTTGGAAGGACCTGATCTGACTGGAAAACTTGATACTCAGCTCTTTCCCTCTCCTCTCCCTCCGGGCTCTCTCCAGTTCCTGTATTGTTCCCTCCATTTCACTTCATTACACAGCCACACAAGAATTATGTTGTCACACGGGCAGGATGGTGTGGAGGAGGGATGATGCAGAGGGAAACTGGAGGATGCTTGAACCAGATAACATGTTGTTGACTTGAAACGTTTTAAATTTTACAAATACTTTGCCTGGAGGAGTGTCCATGCATTTCCCAGCTGCTAATCTTTTCTTAATCCACTTGTAAACACAAGGACTGTGAAGTTGATATCACAGGAGTGTTTCAAAACTGGGGAAAAAGTCATGGGAGAAATATGGATGCGTTTGAATTTATTCCTCCCTGGAAAGTGCCCAAGCTTGGGTAGATAATACGTTTAGCTTCATGAAAGGCTACTTGTGTGTGCTTTTGAGTGCAAGATTTCCACTTACTGTTTTGTTAACTATGCAGAGAGCTGAAAATACTCATCTCAGTTAATCAAAATCACTGATCTTACCATATGTTGTGGTTGTAAAACTGAAATGCCTGTTTTGGCTAATTTTCCACCAGAAACCTTCCAAAGTGTCTAAATGACATAAAAACTTCTGAAATGTGGGAAATACAGTAAAGATAGTGGTGTAATTTAAGGAAAGTTCACAATCAGTGAGTTTTGTCAGTCCTGTAGGACATCACCTTCTAATTGTTCTAACTCAAGTGCATAATGCTCACTTTTTAAATAAATGTTTGTGTAAAAGTACTTTTTAAGCTTCTCTTCTACTTAGTTGTAGACAGTGATGTGTGCTTCTAAGTAGCATCTGTTCAGTGGGTCACAACTGCATGGCTTTACTTAGTGGATTCTATCAGTTCAGCAGTTCTCATGTTTTAAAGTAACAATTCAGGGACCTTGGGCCTCTGTTAACATGCTGAATCAACTCGGCGTAGTAACAATATCAAGAGTACCAAAAAGTTCTGGTATTTTATCTAATTTTGTTCAAAGTGTATAGTTTTATTGAACTTGAGATTTGTGCTGTTTTAGAAGAGAAGCAGCAAATTTTCTTGCATTTTCATTGGAAAAATAAAAAGATTTTAAAAGGAGAGCAGCTGCTATTGGTAAATTTTTGAAAGACCAGGGGCCAGAAGTCTGTTTTGTTGTTTCTAGTGAATAATACCTGGTAACTTAATTAGTCTTAGATGCGTAGCATGTCTTACTACTGCTGCTCTCTATGCATATAGCAAGTTTTCAAATTCTAGTAGTGTTAAGCAATGAGACTGAAGAAGTATTTGTTGTTCTTAGTTGAGTTTTCATTTCCGTCTAAAAGAAGTCTGGCACAAATTGTGAATGAAAATTATTTATGTGGTAGATAAAATACAATTTGATTTGCAACCTGGTGGAGTTGATTTGGTTATATTATCATTACATTGAATAAAGCATACTGAGCTACTTTGTAACTTAGACCATTTCAACTCTCACTTTTGGGGTGAATATTGTGTAATTTGGCCAAATGTGATGTGAAGATTATCAAAGCATAAAAGCACCAAAGCACGAGTGCTACAACTGCTTTTTCAGCTGAGTCATTCTATTTTGATATTTGTAGCAGTTTCATAGTACCATCTTTCTGAAGCTTGACAGGCACAGTGTGCTGAAACTGGTTGTCCAGAGAAGTTGTGGGTGCCTCATTCCTGGAAGTGTTCAAGGTTGGATGGGGCTCTGAGCAGCCTGGTCTAGTGAGAGGTGTCCCTGCCCACGGCTGGGGGGTAGGACAGAGATGACCTTTAAGGTGCCTCCCAACCCAAACCATTCTAGGATTGAGTCTGTGAAATGAAATGCAATGGAAGTAGCAAGATGTACGTCCTTTACTTAGTATTGTAGCATTATTTTTTTGTTCTAGATAAAGCAGTGTATTTCGGAATTACACTTATAACATGAATTTATTTTTCCTAATCTGAAAAGTCAGCATTTGACATCCTGGGAGTTGCAATAGCATAGGAGATATGCAGCTATATGTGTGTATATATATATAGAGAGAGAAGATATGGTGGTCTGGTGATCCAACACAAGACTAATAGCGTTTTTGTTTGGATTTTTTTTTTAATGTAGGGATAATGATGAGACAGCAAAAGAGGGGAAAGCACCTGTGAAAGAGAAGTACGTTGCAAAACCGAAGGCAATCCCTTCTCTTGGAAACAAGAATAGATTCCATCCCTATTCAAAGGAGAAGAATGCAGGCTCTGGAGACAAGAAGGCTATTAATCGTAATAGAGTTTTTATTAGCAACATCCCATATGACATGAAATGGCAAGCTATTAAAGATCTTATGAGAGAGAAAGGTAACTTATTCCTTATAATACACTTCACATAGAAAGGGATAGGACTTAAATGCAGTGTATGTGTCCTTTGAGCCACACAGATTTGATTTGACTTTTTTTGTTTGGCCTTTACTTGGTACATCTATCTCCCTTCCCCCTCTTTCATCCGAGACAATTGCATTGCAGGGTAGGATGGGTAAATGAAGTGCTCACAATCTTCTGCCATTCTGGTGTGACAGTAGAGAGTATATGCATGACTTCATGACTTCTTAAAGAGATTGTGTTTTGTCTAGTTGTAGTTTTTGTAGATTTTTTTCTTTAAGGGCTATTGTATTTTAAGCAACACATTAAGTGTGTTAATATGAAAAATAAGGGATGTCTTTCAAAAGTTGTTTTGTATTTCTTTGGTGGAATCTGGCTGTGGCATTAACTTTGTCTGCATTGTCACTACTGCCATGACTGTTTGTCTGGAGCTTTGTATTAAAAGCTTGTTACTATTGTTGCAGTTCTGATAGAGAAATCTTACTGCCCCAAAACTTTCGTTTCAAGTTTGGGGTAAAATAATGATAATATATGGATTTTGTAAAAAGTTAGTTCTGTGTTTTCCTTGAAAAATTGATTCTTCAAAAGTAATGCAAAGCACACTTGGCTTTTAGGCTGTGAAAAATGCCAGTACCCCTTCTGTAACTGCTGGTTTATCTGTTGTAAGGTGACGTGACTATTTGATTGGTTTATTTACTGAAACTTCCTACTTTAGAAAGTGAGTCGCTTGCTGTGAAATATTTGATGTGTAAATTTGGTTATTATTGAAGGCAAACTTATGATTGAAGATATTCAGGTAGAAAGTCACCTTAAAACAGGTGTTGTGAGTAGGATGATAAATGTAACACTTTCCAGTGAACGTTGACGTTTCATTTGTTAGGTTAAGGGACTCTGTATATCTGAATTTGTTCACCAACTATATCATACTGGCCAAAATATGATCTGTAGTATGAATTAGGTTAAATATAGTTGTTTGTTTTTAGCTTTTGAGAATGTGGCTGCTGCATATTTCTGAAAATTAGCTAAATTCCATAGCCATTGACAGGAGGTATGTTGGTCTGGTTTTGATTGTTGGTGAATAATAGGTGATTCTCTGTAGACTTGTGCACAGGGGCACAGTAAAGAAAGATACTGGTGTTTAAATGCATTGTCTCTTGGTATTTTCCCTTTGTATGTCTTATGTAGTTGGTGAGGTTACATACGTGGAGCTGTTTAAGGATGCTGAAGGAAAATCAAGGGTAAGTGCCGTGGGCAACAATCTGCTAGAGGTTTAAAAGTTCCTCAGCAGTTTTATTTTTGTATAATACCTGTACCAGTTATTGGAAAGTAAGTTTCATTTTTACACTGATTACCATTAAGGTAGCCTTGAGGATTCTGTATTAGAAGTAGTCTGACACTTTCATTCAACTCACAGTAGCTGGCTGTAAAGGACAAAGTACTTCCATAAATGTTAACAAATGGCATTTACTTAATTCTTCTTTTTAGCCAACACCTTTGTTTTGGTACAAATTGTTTCATATAGAGGATGTTCAATAAAGCACTAATTTTATTTAAATTTTTAGTGTAGTATTCTCTTCTTGGGTCCAGTGAGTATAAAATGTTAGCTAAGAATATACTGTGTGAAGTGCCTGATTTGGCGGCTCTGCAGCGTTGGTACTTTAAGCACTGGATTAATGTATTTGCTTTCTTAAAACTAAATGGATGGAGATGGTTGGTAGCCAACAGAGTGCCTGCAATGAGGCACTGAGAGTGCAGATTGTTAAAGCTCCTCTGTCTTCTTAAAAACAGTCAAAACTTGGGCCAATAGCAGCTCTGAACCTGCAGTGAGAACATGTGAAATGCAGGTTTGAGTCTTAGCTGAGGTTGTATCAATTGTTGTCAATTACTTTCTTTAATACTTGTTAAAACTAAAACATGCTGTCAGCCTTGCTGTACTTAAAGCAATCCTCTACTCTTTGCTTTATTAGAAGGATTCTGGTGCAGTCAATAAGGTTATTTTGTTACAAGGTAATTTCTCAGTTCTGCTGTAATACTGATGAGGGATGCAGACTCCTTGTTCATTGTACTGGTATACTTGATGTAGGTAGATTTGAATTCTTTAGTCAGTGGGCAGCTTATAATGACATGATGAGTGTCTTGATTGGTTTTTAGTTACGTTTTGGGGTTTTCTTTCCACCCTTTCCCTCCCACCTCCTCTCCCCAGTTGTCCTTACATGGATCTGTGTGGCATTTTTCCAATTCTGGTTTGACTCTTAAGAGAATAAGAGGCAATGTATTCTCTTGCATTTGAAAGGTATGTATGTTGAGAAAGTAGGAGAAATTCAGATTGGCTACCACTAAAGAGCATGTATTATGGATTTTGAAGCTGAAAATAACTTGTATAGTTATTTAACAGTGAGCTGGGATCTTTAATTGGAATCTTCATTGCTCTGTCATATGTACTGACTGACTTCTTGTTTGCTTGTTTTCTCTTTACATATGATGACAAATCTCATGGATGTAGGGTTGTGGGTAAGTATCTTTTTCTAAGTGTGTACAAACACACTGCTGTCCAGACATTCTATTAGTTTTGGCATTTGGGACTTATTTTAATACTCTAAATGTTTTGTTCTCTCTAAGTGTGGTTGAATTCAAAGATGAAGAATTTGTTAAGAAAGCGTTAGACACTATGAACAAATATGATCTTAGTGGAAGACCCCTGAATATTAAAGAGGTATGGTTATTGCTGCTGTTTTGAATTTGAAATAGTGAAGATACTGTAGCTACTGAGATGACAATACAGTGTTTTGAGAATTTTAGAGGTGTAATTTCCAGTTTAAGTTGTTATGAAATTTTCTTAATTGGCTGAAGTGCCTATTGAGTTGTAGAAGGTCTGCTGTGCCAAGTGAATTGACAAAAATTGTGTCCTAAAGTCAAAATAATCTAATGCTGTTTTTCTTTAAAACAACTTCACATTCTTACCTTAGTGCCATCAGGTCTTTTCGTACCTAAATAATTCTATGTTTATGCTGCTTACCTGCCTCAAACTATGACACAGAATGAGCTAATTATCAGACTACTACCTATGTGCAGAAATGGGGCTGGAAGTAGAGAAGTTGTGCTGTCTGGAATGTGAAATTATCAAGATTTCTATTGTAGTGTAGTATATCACAGTGTCTGATGCAGTTGATCTTGTCCTGTCACAACTTTAACAGTGGTATTAATAAATAAAACAAAACCACCACCTAATTAAATTAATTCACTTCTTGGAAGGAGGTGCTAGACTGACAGTCCTTTAGCTTGAAATCTTTTCTACTTGTCCATAGGGTAGGTACAGCATGTGAAGTGGCAGTGCACGCTTCCTCAACAAGTGCTTTGCCAATATGCCTCAACCCTCATCTGAAAGGACCCACCTCTAGAGGTGAGGGAATTAGGTCTCCATGCCAATTCAGTTCTTGATCCCTCTGACATGGACAAGGCTCTTAGTTGATAATTTTGATGTGTTTATGTAGAATTTCACTAATATTTTCTGTTTGTTGCTGGTGCCGTTGTTGATCACTATTTTTGCCCATGTTTCAGGATCCCGAAGGTGAACATGCTCGTAGGGCATTACAGCGTGGGGGAGGACAGTTCCCAGGAGGACATGGACCTGATGCAGCACCTGGAATAATGAATTTACCACCTTCTATTCTCAATAATCCAAACATTCCTCCTGAAGTTATCAGTAACTTGCAGGCAGGCAGACTCGGGTCCACTATTTTTGTTGCTAATGTAAGTTTAAAAATGTATTTTATAATTTTAATGTTTGATCTTTGTAAGGCATTGTATACTTGCAATAGTTCAGTTTTAATATAAAGGGGAAGTTGGGAATTAGTTCACAATGAGTATATTCAACTGAAAGTATTGGATATACAGATTTTGAACATGGAAAGACACATTAAGCTCTTGAGGCTGACATGCACTTTCCATTATTGCAGTTATCTGTTGATTGAAACCACATTTTATACATCTCTTTGTTAGCTATTTATAATTGCATTTCTTTTTTATTAAATATACATTTCAATTTATCTTACTAGTTACCTTAGACTAACTTAATGAAGTTCCAACAAATATAACAGTGTAAGCTCTTTGTTTGCACAAAAGACTATTATATCTGCAGGAGGTCTTGTGGAAGTGCAGCTGCTCTTCTCAAGAACCAATCCATTTCTCAATGTTAGTATGTTAATTAAAGTAGAATTCATGTACCTAAAAAGAATTTTTGTTTTTAGTTGATGTTTTTGGATTTTGTGTATATGCAGTGTGAGTTTATTACAAAATCTTGGCTATTTACATTTATCAAACATTTTATGAAGCTGAAGAACTAACAGCAATCCAGAAAAATCTCTCCAAATGTAGTGGCAGAACAGAGATGTTCACTGAAATCACTAATGTGTTTCTGTGTGCAAGCTTGACTTTAAAGTTGGCTGGAAGAAGCTGAAGGAGGTGTTCAGCATTGCTGGAACTGTGAAGCGTGCAGACATCAAAGAAGATAAAGATGGCAAAAGTCGAGGAATGGGAACAGTTACCTTTGAACAAGCAATTGAAGCTGTTCAAGCAATATGTATCCTTGGTTTTGGAAAATAATTGATCAAATATGGATTAGTCTTTAATGGCTTCTGACAGCATCCAAATGGTGTTTATTTGCCTTGTAGTTGTGTGTAGGAAGTAGAGTGTAGTACTGTGCAGATTGAATTCATCATGGTGACTGAGTTTACTGCTAAAGTCTAAAAGTTCCTGGTGCTGTTGAACAGAAATAAAACATCTGGGAGTGTGAGAATTGTTAAACTAACTTTCAGGTACCTAACAGTTTGTAATGCATCTTCTGGCCTTTGAACTGGCATTCTAAAGACTGGGTAAGGAAAGATAAAAATCCTAATTATGCTATGGAAATAAAATAGGTTGCTACATTAATTCTTCATAAATAGTAAAATTACCTTCTGTAGTTAGATTCCTTGACTTGCATTTCTTTAGCTATGTTCAATGGACAGTTCCTGTTCGATAGACCCATGCATGTAAAAATGGTAAGCTGCTTACGTGTCTTGCTACCATATATGTCTCTGCCAAAACACTGAAAGGATCATAGCATGACATCCTTGTTTTTTCTCAGGATGACAAATCAGTTCCTCATGAAGATTTCCGTGTCGCAGACAGCAAAAGCTCACAGTTACCTCGTAAGTGCCCACTCTGTTTTCTACTCCTTGCACTTAATATGTGGTGATGCATGTTTTGGCACAGTTTAGTAGTACTTTTTTTGAAACATTTGGTCGTACTTTTGCTTATTGTGGTCATTGTATTATACAGAAGAAAATGTCTCTTCTGATGATACTAATTTTTTGTTTTCAAGGTGGTCTTGGTGGCATTGGTATGGGACTTGGACCAGGTGGACAGCCCATCAGTGCAACACAGTTGAGCATGGGTGGTGGAATGGGTAGCATGGGTCCAGGAGGTAAGTCCATGTTCTTAATTTTGAAGTTGTACAGAGCTGTAAGTTTAAAATTGTCATTCCTGTGTTTGAAAGAATGACAGACTTTTGACAAAGCAAGCCTTATGTGGTGTACTTTAGAGATTTTAACTGTCTGAGTTTTTAAAAATACATTAGGATCTTGCCTGTCTTCTAAATGTTGTTTGTCTTTTTGGTTTAAAGGTATGGGAATAGACGGTCCAGGATTTGGTGGAATGAGTAGAATGGGAGGCGGTACGTGCAGTGAAGTTTTTTGTGTTAAGTATTTCTTTAATACTATATAGAAAACACTTGTCCTTATTTTGCAGGACTTGCTGGATTTCGTGGAATGGAAGGAATGCCTAATATGGGAGGATTTGGAGTCAACCGAATGGGAGGTAGTTGCACACCGTTCCTGTACACTTATTAGTTTGCTAATATTTATTTATTAAAAACTCTTCCTTTAGGGATTGATAATATAGATGAGTTCTAAGGAAATAGTAGCGTGAGTGAAGGCCCAGGAACTGGCATGAGAGTTAAATATTTAATAGGTGCCTCTGAGTTGTGCGTTAGACCCACTTCCATTTAAACAAGCAGCTGTGAAACAAGTGTTGTAGGACCATCAACTTAGGTGTAAATAACAGAATATTCCTTTTTTTGGCTTTGTTCTCTACAGAAATGTTCCGTGGTGGAATGGGAGCAAACATGGAAAGAGAATTTGGTCGTGGTGAGATGGCATTGAACCGTGGTTTTGGAGAGTCTTTTGGAAGGATGGGTATGGTAACTGTTAAATTTTCTGTGGAAAATTGCATCCAGAGGAGGGCCACGGGGATGGTGAAGGGTCTGGAGGGGAAACTCAGAAGAGCAGCTGAGATCACTTGGTCAGTTCCACCTGGAGGAGGGGAGACCTCATCGAAGTCTACGACTTCCTTGTGAGGGGAAGAGGAGGGGCTGGCAGTGATCTCTTCTCTGTGGTAACCAGTGAGGACCTGAGGGGATGGCGTGAAGCTGAGTCAGGGGAAGTTTAGGTTGGATATCAGGAAAAGTTTTTCATGCAGGGGGTGGTTGGGCACTGAACAGGCTCCCCATCTTCAGAGGCCTGGAAGTGCTTAACAGTAGAGCCTTCTTGCACTTTGCAACTATGCTGTTACCTGGATGAATCATGGAATTGTTTAGGTTGTAACAGACCTCTAAGATCACCAGCACTACATGAGGTCCCCAAGTGCCACATCTGCATGTCTTTTAAATCCTTTCAGGAATGGGGACTCCCCCACTTCCTTTGTCTACCTGTTCCAATGATTGGCAGCCCATTCTATGAAGAAATCTTTCCTAATATCCAATCTAAACCTCCCCTCGTGCAACTTGAGGCCATTTGCTCTTGTTCTGTTATTTGTTTCTTGGGTGAAGAGGTTGACCCGCTCCTCTCTACTGCCTCCTTTCAAGTAGTTCCAGAGAGCAGTAAGGTCTTCCCTGACCCTCCTTTTCTCCATTCTGTAGACCCTGTCTCCCTCAGCTGCTCCTCACAAGACATGGGCTTCAGACCCTTGACCAGCTTTGTTGCCATTTTTTGGACACACTCCAGCACCTCAATGTCCTTCTTGTCATGATGGGCCCAAAACTGAACATAAAATAATTGTGTGGAAGTGATAAGAACATAATAAGCTTGTTCTTTGAGCTAGACTTAATGTCTTGGAATTAGTGTCCTAGAAATCAAGTGTATGCTTTCACTCTGGCTACTTGCAGCGTTGGATAAATAGCTGTTTCCTGAGTGAAAAGGCAAAGCCACTTCAGTTATAGATGTTCATACAAGCAGTAAGCTCTGAGTCTTCTGGTAACGTGTTGGTTTTGAAATGCATGAACATGGCCATTGTGAGAAACTAGTGTGGGAGTCTTTCATTCAGTAGATCCAGCAAGCTTCATCTTACAACCTGTCAGCAGTTTTACAATTTAAATAATGTTCTGAGAATCAAGATTAGATTTTCCCAACTTAACCTTAAATAGTGGAAGGGAATTGTAGGGACTTCCAAGTACAACAGTTTATAGATACCATGTTTAAACAGGGAAGGCCCTATTGTAGTCCTGTTGCATTATTTAGGTTAATGGTATCTTAAGAAGAAATACTGTGAAGGGATTTGGCTTTAGTAACCTTGAAACCAGGAGGGAGGGAGTCTTTGATTGGGCTATGGCATCAGTTAGTGAAATTGAGGATGTTTGCTTTGCAGCAGAATTGTTGAATGTTTGTGCTATGAAGTTCAAATAAGAGGAAGCTTTGAGGTTGTGTTTTCCAATGTGGGAAATGGCCCATTTAGTTTTATCATGTTTGTGCTGCTGGCAGACTGTCAAAGGGGAGAAAAGCTAGAAAGAAATCAGAGTAGCTTAAATCCCATAGCAGAAAAAGAGGAAGCCACGAGTAAAGTGTTCTCGTGAAAAACATTGCCAGGTAACATTGAGATCAGTGCACTTCATCAGCATGTGCTTTGTTGTTGTCACTAACTGGTGGTTTCAGTGTATGTCACTTTATTATTTTTCTCTGTTTAGGTGGTGCAATGATTGGTGTTTTTGCAGGAGGAATGGGAGCACCTAGCATGGGCCCAGTAAGATCTGGAATGAGTAGGTTAACTTGTTTCAATAGAACCTAAATGTGTAGGCAATGTAATGATATGGTCTACATGTAATTGTATCAGAGGATTTCCTTGTAGTGTAGTGTCTTGCCATCAAAGAAGAAGTTGAATTCTGTTGCATGTGACTGCAAGTGTAATAGTCTTCAAAGTTGTTTTGGAGGGAAAAGTTCGGAGAAAAACTTGGTTATGCAGTCTTTCCCTTAATCTTAGTTTTGAAATGGTTTTAGCTTCTAGTTTGGAGGGAGAGGTTATAAAAGTAAACTTGTGTTCCAGAAGACAGGCAGATAAGCACGTTTATTTTTGTAAACTTTATGAAGCTGAACCTCAGTAATCAGTCATTGAAATAAGAAATCAGGCTTGAATTTCAGATTATTACTGAGTTTAATTTTATGCAAAGCTCCAATTCTGAGTTTGTATTGCAGCGAATGTCTGAGTTCCTCAGGCTAGAGCAGATGAGAAACTAAAATCTTGCTAGTGCCCATCTTGAAAGGCATAAGGCTTGAAAAGAACATCATGAATGATCTTGGTAATTTTGCTGTACATTAATTTTTAATTATGAATCCAGAAATAATTTGAATGTCATTGCTCTTAGTTCTTTATATAATATATATTAATATATTTCATTGCATGTATTGTAGGAAAGTCCATGCTCTTTACAGTACTTGCAGTAATTTCTGTTCTCTGCAAAATAATGCCTCCTGTGGAAGATTTTGTCATTAAGTGTGGGTATGGCTGCACTAAGTAAAGCTGAATATAAATACAGGAAGCCAAATAAACAATAGTGGATTGGGTCGAATTATCTGTATCT
This sequence comes from Campylorhamphus procurvoides, assembly GCA_013396655.1. NCBI lineage: Eukaryota > Metazoa > Chordata > Aves > Passeriformes > Dendrocolaptidae > Campylorhamphus > Campylorhamphus procurvoides. The sequence continues at coordinate 2,666,360 of WBMV01007169.1, forward strand.
TAGCATTGCCACAGTTATTGACTTGATCTTTTTGGTACAGGGTATCACATTTTTATTAATTAAAGAGAACAGCCTTTAAATTTGAATTCTTGTTTTCAACATTATGCCACATTAGATGGTATGACCAGCTTGATGCAGTGGGGTTTTACTTTTATTTTGGAACTGACACTGTATCTTATAATACTTTGTCTTAAAATATTAGCCATGCTACTAGATCAATCACTGTGCATGTATGAAATTAATAGTTTGTATTACAGCAGTTCTAATAAAGTTATTTTTCTCCTAACACGAGAATTTTATTTTATACAAAATACTCGTGTGCTTATTACTAAAAAGAGCTTTTTATTTTACCCTCCCATTTCTTTCTCTGTGTAGGTGGTGGAATGGGTGGTATGAACAGTATGGCTGGAGGAATGGGAATGGATCGGATGAGTTCTGGATTTGATCGAATGGGACCAGCTGTGGGTGGAGGCCTGGACAGGAACATCGATATTGATCGAGGGTTTGTGCCTGGCCCCATGGGAAGTGGCATGAGAGAGAGATTAGGCTCTAAAGGCAACCAGATATTTGTGAGAAATGTAAGCAATTGCATATATAGAAACCATGAGCTTACTTTGTGTGTATTTTGGTTACATGCTCTTTTTCTCTTCGTAATATTTTGTTATCAATAATGCTTTTTTTATTCTAGCTTCCTTTTGACTTGACCTGGCAGAAGCTAAAGGAGAAATTCAGTCAGTGTGGTATGTATATAAATCTTACCCCTGCTCAGCTCCATCAGCTTCATGTTTTATGTGGTGTTTATTAGATAGGACAGGAACTCAAGACTCTGAAGGAGAGTCTGGCGAGCGTAATCTTTCGTACTTCATCCAGCTGCCTTGAGTTACATGAATAATTTTTAGACATGGCAGAACACAACACTGAGGTACAGTATGGGCTGTGTTGGCTCTGAGTGCTCACCTGCTATAAACTTTAACCTATTCCATTAATAAAATTACTTTTGAGATTTTTGAGATTTTTCCTTTTTTGATGTGACCTCTGGCCAATAAGAGTATATGGTGTAGTGTTTCTTTGGAGATAAATGAATGCAGGGGCCTGGGCCTGTACAGGTCATGCACTACTTCCAGAAATGGTGCTGCATCAAATCAGAGTTAGTAATTTCGCCAAAGTGGCAGATTGGGTTGGGTTTGTTATGCATATAGATGATCCTGATTAGCATATTTGCAGGCTGGAATCTTCTCCTTTATCTTAAGAAATAAAGGGCCTTTTGGTATAAGATAAAGGATTACTACAAATATTCAATAATTCTTTTTATGTAATTCAGAAAAGTTTGTCTTTTCACAGAAGTAAGTGAAAAATAAAGCTTGGGTATAGAAATATATGTTGTGTTTTGAAAACACTTTCAGAATGGAAAGCTTTAACTGAATTACAGGATAACTTTTGTTATTTTGGAGAGACAGAAAAGACAAATAATTTAAAATACTACTGATGCCTAAGACAGTCATACAGCTGTTTGCAGAGTTGATACGAAGTTGCCATTCAACGATGAAAAATCATAAATGATTGATTTTCTGTTTTGTAGCTGGAGGATATAGTGTAACAGGTTCTTTTGTTAAGTCTTAAATGTCTGGGCAATTTCAGATAGTTCAGGATTTGGGTTTTTTTCATCATCTCTTTTTCAGCTAACAGATATTTCAATTGCTTTTAAGAATTAAAACCAACAGATTGTATTCATGTTAGTATCGTAAGGAAACACAAAGACCGTATTCCCACCTTCAATATCTTTGAGTGAAAGGCCAGTCTCACATGATATTTAAAAATAAGAAGTTACGTATTTTAGGGAAAAATTTTTTGTTCCTGGTGGTATTCTGGGGCTCAGGAGGGGTATGCTATAACATACTCTAAATAAAAACTCACTAGCTCCAGGGAACTGATCATTCGCAGAGGTACCAAGACTCCTTCATAAAATATTGCCTACTGAGTTGGGTGTCCAACCTCCAGAAAACTTGGTGGGAATTGAACAGTGCACACTACTTTTCCACCGTTCCTAACCTGGTAACTGTGTTTGAAAGGCTTTAATTTTGCTTTGCAGCTTCTTAACAAAACTGCTTGATTGTTGCTATTGCTTGATTGTTTTTGTGATGAACACGGTGGACTGGACTGAGCTACAGTTCAGTTAATGCCTGTCAATACTCACACTTCTGTCAGTGTCCGTAAATGAAACACAAACCTTCCCCTGGGTCTTATAGGGCACTTTGTTTCAAACTTGAGGTCAAATACAGGCATACTTAGACTTATGCTGGTGTGAAGGAAATATTTGAAATAGTGGATCTTAATTTGAATTCTCCACTGCTGTTTTGTCCCATGTCCCCTTATCTGAATGAGGTAATGTACCATAAGTCTGGAAGTGCCAATTTCATATGTTCCCCTAGATTATACTTGAAAATGCTTTTTTATCACTTCTGAGTTCTTTAAGTTGTTAGTGCACTAAGGACTTGAAATAACTGCTGTTTAACTTATTTATTCAGGTCATGTAATGTTTGCAGAAATAAAAATGGAGAATGGAAAATCAAAGGGCTGTGGAACAGTAAGATTTGACTCACCAGAATCTGCTGAAAAGGCCTGTAGGATAATGAACGGCATAAAAATCAGTGGCAGAGAAATTGATGTCCGCTTGGATCGCAATGCATAATTTAAAACTGTGTGTTCAGGAACATTCCTATGTCTGTTTAGCTTCTTTATCTTAGTAAGTCATTTTTAGTAACATTGTATGCTTACAAAAGCTGTAAAAAGGAACTTTTAAATCCCACCAGCCTTTAACAGTATAGTGTTTAATATACTGTGATACTTGTTAACTGAATCTTACTATGTTTGGTTTTTAAAGACAATTTGCCTGATTTTTGTTGTTTTTTTAGAGGCACTGAGCACCTGCAGGTCCCTATAGACCATGGAAGCTTTGGATGCTCAGTGCCTTTGGAAAATTAGGCCAAGTGTCTCTAGTCATTCAGTTTAAATGAATGGTTATACTGTTTTTAATAAAATAAGCCATTTTCTCTGTTAATCTCAAGATTGCATAGTGGGATTTATTTAGTGTTTTCTGATTTTTATTTTTCCCCTCCAGTGTGTGTCAACATTGTAATGTAAAAAATAGATGTCTTTTTTTCAGAATTTTGGTTTTATATGTGCGTTGTAGTCATACTGTAATTCTTGACTCTAAAAGAAAGGGCTCCAGTTAGGCTGTGATGTTTTTGTTCTACTTAATATTACTTTAATGAGATGACTTAGTTCTGTATATAAGACTTAGAGCCCAGTGGGAGTTTGGAGCTGTTTTTTTAATTTTATTTTACTTTGACTAAATGAAGAAACTGATCTTTTTCTCCTGCTTTTATTTTTTTCATCAGTATAATCACTGATTAAAACTAGTTACCACAGACCCTTGTAGGATTGTTTCCTATGATGCCAAGTTCATATAAAATTGCTAATACAGTAAATACTAAGTACAATACAAGACAAATTGTTCCCAATTTTTTATCTATTTTCCAGCCATTCAGGTGAACTGCCAGAAAAATAAAAACAACAGAGCAGATAAGAGAAATGGCTGTGTATGTCAGACCACTGCTGTTCACTTCTATGGGTCCTGATGTATTTATGAAGGCAGTTTTTATAAACCAGGGTATTCCCAAACAGAGCATATCAAATACGTTGGATCCTACAATGTTAGACATAGCCATATCTCCATTTCCTGTAAAAAAAGAAATACAAATAAGTTTGCTTAATTGTATTGTATGAAATTGCCAAACTGCTTTGGAGGAACAGACTGTCAGCCCTCAGTTTCTCACAGAGCACCCTTTTCAGATTTTCCATCGAGGGAACTATAGTCATGATTCTACAGAATGCAGTTTTGGGTACCACATGCATAAAAAAAGTCTCCCTAAATCACCAGCATCTGCACAGTTGCACTTAAAATAAACTAGACAGGCTGTTATAAAGTCCAGTTAAAATACCAAGACCTACAGTTGTGTTCTACAGTAAAACTGTAACACTTGATCAACAACAAACCAATCTAAATGCGTCTCTGAGATACTCTAATAAGAAGTTTTTAAATATCTGAGCCACAGCTTTTTTAGGTAAGCTATTTATTTATTTTCAGTAAACTTAAGCTCCAGAATCTGGAGCACAGATTTTGAAGTTACTCCTTGAATTCCTGGAAATGTTGACTAGAATTCTTTTTTTTCTTAGTACCTTTTAACCACATCCATTGGCATGAGGTTGAATACTAAAATCTTTACCTTTTCGAGCCACCAGCACACTTGCAACTGTATCTGGTACACTTGTTCCTGCTGCTAGTAATGTGAGACCCATTACTGACTCTGGAATTCCCAGTGTTTCGCCTGCAGTTGATAAACAACGGTAGAAAATACAAGTATGTTTTTAGTTAGGTTTCATCCAAAGAAAGTGCTTTGGACTTTGTTTGCTGGAGAAAGAATTAGTGATCATACAGTAATTTCAAATTATATGTGTCAGCTAACTTGACTACATATGAAGTAACTGAATTACAAAGTAGTGAAGAATAATAACAAAAAAATATCACCCTGTCCTTGTTCTTCAATAAAATCAAAAAAGAACTGTAGTATAGTAACCATCTTAACAAGTTTCTCAAAGACCTGCGTGGAATGTCTCCAGTGGTAAAGACAATAGCAGTTCTGAATTTTTTTCTTGCAGGTAAAGGAGATGTTTCAATACACATTACTACCTTTTTGGTTTGTTTTTTTTTTTTCCTCTCAACTTCTAGAAAATAGTATAGTCTGTCATGGTTTTAGGCATCTCCTCATCAGTGTTCAAAAGTCTCATGAAGCAATAACTCTTATAATCACCCTCTTTAAAGGGGGAGGGGAAAAGCACATAAATTTCCGTGGGTAGGAGGGCCATTAAGACATTACAAGAATACTGTCTCAGCTACATGTTTACCATTTCACTCCAATTAGAAAGTGCTCAGATTTGGAAGAATGAAAATGCAGAATTTTTATATGACTTGTCAGTACAAGTAACCCTTTAGAAGTATCAGTTCCTTTAGGTAAATACTTGTTTAAATTAAGAAAAGTTTTAAACTGTTACTAAAAGGGTAGCTTATTCTCCCACACTGTCTATTTTTTAAGCCTGACATGTTCTGTAACCCTATTAATTTCTTCCTTAAAATACAGGAAGTCTTCAAAACCATTTTAGCAGTTGTACCATTGAGAAGCATCAATATGCTGAAGTGTTTGACACCTCTATTCAAGCTTTCATGTAACTGGTTTTTCTTAAACTTTTTTGTTCACTAAAAAGTATCATAATACTTTTTATTGTTGAAATCTGAATTCTTACTTGCAATATATCAACGCTAATAAGAACAATTTTATTAAAATAAGAGGCAGTGCTCTAAGCTAGGTCAGCAGTGCTTGTTTATTACTTACCAGCTTAGTCTAGAGCAGCCCAGTAAATTTCTGTTTGAAACTAATTGTAGGTTCAGAGGGACTAACATAATCCAGTGGCAGAATTTGTACTCTCTTTATCCTTCCATCGCTCCTAACAGATTTGTAGGATGAGGGACCAACAAAATCAGTTTTTATAAACCATCCAGGCTGGAAAATAATGGTTCAAACCAAGATGAAATATTCATGAACCAGCCTTACGTACCCAACATTTTCTAGCCCTCTGAAGGTTTAAAGACAGAATATAAACTCAGGAGAATCTAATTTTTCTTTTTATGACATAGATTTATGTTCTATTTAATGTGTAGGGGTTTGGATTTTTTTCTTTTTGGCAACTGACCATAAAGATAGAATAGTTTTATTTTTCTAGTCTTTAGTTAATTTTGTGTATTAGTGGCAATGTCTTGCTATAAGTAGTCACATTTTTTTGCTAACAACAGGTGTACTAAGTTAGGTTTGTTCTTGGCCATCTAAAAATTTAGTCCTCAGCTATGACACCTTTGTGACATTCTGATAGGCTGATTATGCAACGATAGAATCTTTGAGTCAACCTTCATAAGAGAACCTGGACTTGAATAAAATGTGTGTGTAACTTTTAGTGTTTTAACATGTAAATAGAACATATGTTACCTAGAAGTAGTGGGCCAAAGACCCCCATACTGTCTGTGATGACTGTTGAAAGTGAACTAATACACTATTGAATCTCCGCTGTACCTGCTTTCATACAAATTAATGCTTTGTCTTGTAGAACAGCAATAACTTTGACTGGAATCCTGTTTCAAAGGCTTCTAGCATCCAGAGAGTGAACCCTTGCTTTTTAGATACAACTGGAAAATTATTTGACCAAGGGGTGAATGTGGTGGGTGTTGTATCCAGCCATCTACTAGTAATTTCTCAGAGGTTTACCAAGTGTGTAGGTCTGTTTCTGCTCTGAACAAGGAGTCATTCATATCTGAGCTAGCAGAATGCTTGAATAGGATTAGTAAACTATAATGTGGAAATGGCAAGCTTTGTAAAATTTCTTTCAGGTTTAGAGTTTTGTTTTTTGCTTGTTTTTAAAATTAAAAACTGGATTTCTTTAAAGCTGACTGGAGAAACAGTGAAATGAGAACTTTAATACCTTAAGGTACCTTTAGGAGAGTATTTTTACATGCAAGTTTATATCCCTTCCCTCACTTAAATGCTGTCTGCTTCATTTTATGATGCAGATTTGTAAGAGACCTACATACACGCACACCAAGAATGTTTAAAACACATGATGCTATAGTTGAAATAATATAGTACAAAAACTTAGGAAGTTTTTTGGCAGTTAATTTAATGCCAAATCTCATACTATGGCATTAATGAAAAATACAGGCATAGAAATAACAGATATTTTCCAAAATCCTTAACCTTTCTTTCCAGTCTTTGTGGATTTCGTGTTTGTCAGCCTTCAGCATGACAAGTCTATAGCTGTGTATTTAATTGTTTCCCTTAACAAAACATTCTAATGAAACTGTTTTTAAATATAGGCACTTTTTTTTTGTAACTACCTAAACAAATTCTCATTCATGTGATGGTAAGCAGTGTGAAGCAGCTAAACTCTGAAGTGTCCCATCGTTAGATGGAGGAGGGTGGCAAACTAAGCAGTCAAAGTTTCTGTTGGTTTTCTTTGTTGCATTTTTATACAGCAAAGTCTGAATTGCCAAACTGACTGTTGGCTGTGGAAAGGGAAACTTCACAGAGAGAAAACGATTTTTCAGCAATTTTTGATTGGTTGATGGTGTACAGCAGCAGCACTCAAGGTACCTACCTGTTATTGTTATCATCCACACAAGAACATAAGTTATTGCAGAAATCCATGCTGCTGAAATTAAAAATGTCACCATGAACCAGTTCCTCCAAAACTGTCTTCTGCAATCTGGTATAGTCAAATAGAGTAGTGTAATAATGGGAAGAGATAACACCCACAAAATTCTCTTCATATCTGCTTCAGGCATGGTGAAGACATTTGGATGATCTGTTGAAGAGAAAGTAACTATTTGAAATTGTAGCATCAGTTCTGAATCCATAGCATACAGTATATTACTGTCCTCTACTTGTGAGAATACTGAAAAAAGGTGAAAAATACTTCCTCAAGTTGCTGTAGTATTGCTCAGTACCTACATCACTCTGGACAAAATTCTGAAATCAAGTTACTCCTGGGGAGATTCTGCTTGCACACAGGAAAAACATTTTTCACAATAAGAATAATCAGATACTAAAATAATCTTCCTCAGGAAAGTGGTGGATTCCCAGTGCTGAACATTTATAGGATTCAGCTGAACAGGTGCTGGGCCACATTCTTTAGACCGTGCTTTTGCCAGGGCAGTTTGGACCAGATGATTCACAGGGTCCCTTTCCAAGCTGGTATTCAAATGTTCTTTAGTATCACATTACTAGGAGAGAACTAAGGAGGATGAAAACTGAACTTTTCTATAAAGCTTTACCCACAACATTTACCAAGTTCCAACTGTTTTTTTGCCTAAGAGGAAACCTAACCTGTGGCCACATCACAGCTATTTCTTTACGTCTGATATGATGCATATTTTGGGCTACAAACCTGTCATTGTCATAAGAAAACTGTAAGTACAGTTACCAGTGTGGCTTTCAGGTGATAGTGCATTTTACAAGCAGTATTGCTGGGAAGTTTCAAATGGAAACAGCAAAGACTGGTAGAAGTTCTAATACAACACATGAGCAACCATCCTTTCATTCCTCTAGCAGCTAACTTCATATACGTATCACCAGTCTGATTTTGCTTCATTTTATATTCCAGATTAGAATAATAATTTACTTCAGTACTATGCTGGAGTTCTGTTGTGAACAAAATACTATCTCAGAATCTGCTCTTGATTAGAATTCATGCAGACAGGCATGCAGAGTGCTAGAGAAAGCTGTAATAATACTTATACCTCCAGAGATTTCATCAAGCCCATGCAAGCTTGTTGAAAGTTGGGAGTAGTCCAGCTCATCTTGAAAAATCCCACTGTCTGTCCTTGACTGTTGATGAACTAAAGGTCCACTCTCTTCCCTCCATCCAACCAGTGGCTGCTGCTCTGCATTCTCTTCCATGGCTTTTGTAAAACATGTACAGCAGGGACTGAACTTCTTCATGAGGTATTGGTTGATTTTAATGTCAAAACACAGTACCAGAATATAACACCCATATATCAATAATAAGGATGCACTTTCATACCTAGAATGAAAAACAGGTTTTATATAACATGTAGTATAAACCCAGTGGCTGGTATAACTAGAGAGAGAAAATTTGCATGAGTAGCAAAAGGAAAACATACGAAAGCATCTATTTGCAGTTGTATGGCTGATATCATGGAAGTTTGTGAGTGTCCCCATGTCTTTCAGCAGTTTGATTAATTCCCTTCCCCTGCAGAATCTTGTTTGTGTATTGTATAGCTGCATGTTTTCCAGGGAATCTTACTGACTGAACATCTTTCTGATGTTTGCAAAACTGAGTCTTCATGTGATGGTTAAATTAGAAACTTCAAGACTTAGTGCTGAACCTGACTGTCCTGTTGACGTAACAGGATTTTTGGTGTTGGTGGAAGAGTTACAACATCAGAAACTCATGATCTTCTTCTGGCAGACAAATGTTTTTTCTGAACAATGCTGCTATGAAAGGAAAGGCTCAGAAGGAGTAAATGTTGAACACTAATTGCTATGCCAGAACAGTTGTGACAGAAATTGTGAAGTCTGTACAGACAAACCTATGCAGATCAAACTTTATAAATATGCAGGGTTTGAATGTTTAGGTAATAATCCTTACAACCATTGTGACTTTCTAAGCTTTTTAAAGCCAGGCTGTTTATTTCTGTTAGTGAATGGCAGTTCGGGCTACTTGAAGTTTGGGGGGTTTTGTTTTTCAAAACTGTGTCTCCTAATCTCCGGTCAACATAAATTCAACACTACTTGTGCTCTTACCAGTAAATTCTGTTGTCGGATATCATCGCAAGGACTGCTGCTGCACTGATTGTATATGCCAGACAGTCTCTAAACAGCGGCCAACAGGATAGCCTGGAAACCTGCAGATCAGAGTCATTTACTTTTCTCAAACCTCTCTGTAATACTTTCACTAAGTGCTGTAAATGCTGCATCAATATGTTGTTTCTATATTATGTAAAAATCTAAGATTCTTAGGAATGACTTAAGTATGATATTTAACAAGTTAGTGTTTTTAAAACCTTTCATAGCAAGTTATCTTAAAACTGATTACATGCTGGTTTTGCTACTAAATAATAAACTTGGCAGTTGTCATAATAAGTCTCTCTTGGCTTTTGTTGGCAAATGAGAAAGGATAACTATTTGGCTCTTCGGAGCAGAACTATCAAAGTTGATACATACCACACTGGAAAACAGTCCACAAGCTGCAGAAATACCAAGAAGATTATAGATGGCTGATCCAAGGATAGTGCTGACACCGATATCTCCCTTTGTCACAAAAACTCCTATAATGAAAATGATTCTCTGGTATGTTTCAGTTCGGCATGCAAGTAAAAGAATTCTAGGTTCTAAGCAGTCAAAACATATCTCTTACCTAGAAAAGCAGTGACAAGCTCTGGAGCAGAGCTTCCAGCAGCCATAAAGGTTGCTCCAGCAACATCCTGAGAGAGGCCAAGGCCTGAGGAGAGAGCAACATTGATGCTTCAGTAGTCTGTACCCTTCACTTCCATTAGTAAGTAATGTTAGATGCTATTACAGTTTAATAGAGTGAACTTTCATTGCTACTTTTGTACAGTCAATGCATTTACTTGAGATTCCTAACAGTATCTTGAGAACTAGCTTCATTTATTGGGCTAATTTATTTCTAACTTTATCACAGAAATTAGTTTAAATACTAGAAGAGAGATACTGATAATTTTCAGATCATGTTCAAGTTTTGCAAAATAGGCATTTGTATGCAGGCTTTAACTGTGTTTCATATGGGTAATAATTGGGAAGTTCAGTGGACTGCAGTGTGATATTGATTAATGATCCATATCAAGTCTGTCTGCCAGGGAAATCTGTAGTACTCTGTGTTCACATATCAGAAACAGTAGTTAAATGCAAACCAGTGCTGCAATCTTAAATTTTCTCTTCATGTGGACACTATAAGAGCCTGTCTTGATTTTAAGAAGTGAGATTTTTGTTCTGGTAAGTTGACTGTTTCTGAAATGCAACTGTGGGGATCAAGTCCTCCACACAAAGAAGAGGGACGTTTGGTTAACCATGGAAAAAGTCTAACAAATGCTTATTTATCATCAATTAAAAATCAGCTCTACAGCAGTGCTAAAGCTTACATTTGCTGTAAGTGCTCTAGTTTGGAGAATGTTTTTTGGTGTTTAGGGATGAGTTTCCCTAAGGAATTTTTTGATTCTTGGCAGTGAAAAGCTGAACTCCCAGCCAAATTCATCTCTATAATTCAGTGGTCTGTTGAAGTCAGGGAAATTGTTGATTTCAGAGAATTGTTGTAGCCACAGTATTCCTTTGCCTCCTGTGTCATACCTTTAATATGTAAATAGTAGCTCGTCCTGATCCTTGTTCACTACTTTCAGAGAAAGAAACGCCAGGAAGGTACTTAATTCCTATTTTCTAATATAGGGAGAGTTTTGGGTTCTTGGTTTATTTCCACATACCACCCTGCCCTCCGTTTTTATTTTCTTTTGCTAGTAACCTGGACATCCTACTGTACACCCCAAAGTTACACTGTCAGTTTAGTAGTACTGAGGAAGCATTAAGGTTTTCCTCCAGGCAGAAGAAAAAGCATATACTGAATGAATACCTGTGCTGTGTAATCAGGGTAGGTTTTTTCAATATAACGTTGATACTGTGTATGAAATAGTGCATTAATGTGTCTGTGCACGAAGACCAAAACTTGTTTAGGTTTGTTTCAGAGCACTCTAACTTTTAAGCTTTTCAAAAGAATGTTTGAAGCCAAGCTGCTCAGTTTTACAGGGAAAAGATCAAGATGTCACTTACATTCACTTATGATCTCGAGGGAAGGCAGGAAGTAATCATCGCACACAATGGACACGGCCAAAAACATGTACAGTATAATTATGAAGTAGATAACGATTCCTCCATCCTTTCTCTCCTGCGGTGTGAAAAATCCTTCAGGAAACTCCGAGGAAGACGAGAGGACACAACGTGTGCCGTTCTCTGAAAATGGGAGCACAGCAGTGTTACACACCCCGAGCACCTCTCCATTCCCCGGGCTGGGGGGCTCTGTGCCCTGGAGCTCCGGTGGATTCCGCTCTGTAGGACAGCAGCGCTGGCCCCGGGGCGCCTCACACCTCTGCGTCCTGCTGCTCCCGGCACCGCCCGGACCGCTGGCCCCGCTGTCCCCCCGGCCCCGCTGTCCCNCCCCGCCCTCAGAGACCGGCCCGCCACTGCCCCTCTCAGGGTCCCGCTGTCCCTCTCAGGGTCCCGCCTCCCCTCACAGGGGTCGTGCTGCTCTCAGGTCTCACCACTCCCCTCAGGGCTCCTGCTGTCCCCCCAGGGGTCGTGCCACCCCCCTCTCAGAGTCCCCCTGCCCCTCTCACGGTCCCTCCTCTCTCAGCTACCCCTCTCAGGGTCCCACCATCCCTGCCAGCAGCGAGGCCCGGGGGGTCGGGTCCGTGTCCCGAGGGAGCCGCGCTCCAGCCCTCGCCCTGTCCCCACCTTGTGTTTGGGGGAGAGCGCAGGTTTTGGCCATGGTGAGTGAGGCCTTGGTGTGAGGTGCTGACGTGACACCCGGCTGCTGGGGGCTATCTGGGTGGGGAAAAGGTGAATTTAAGCTTACCCTTGTACCTCTTTTCTTCTGTGACAACTTGTGTTTATTCCCACTGACTCCCACAGGATCCCTGTGCTGGACTCTGTGAGCACCGGGCTCACCCTTTGCTGGGGCAGATTGCTGTGCCATTTAGGTGAGTGGTTTGCAAGGGCAGAGCTGAGACCTACGTACAATCCTTCCCTTCAGATTCAGTTCACTGAACTCCTTTGTCTGGTGACCTTTCCACAACGAAGTCATGTGTATAACTGAGGATTAAAGAGTAAAATACAGTCTTTTAAGCTTTGTAAAGTCGTCCCCCCGCCCTTCCCCAGTTACTGCTTTCTCAGGAAGTGAGTTGTGTTTCCAGAGTATCACTTACAGACACGTCTCCAGAAACATTTTCAACCCCATGATGCCAAATGGTGTTTTGGGTGCCTGTTTTATTTCTGATGATTCGTGAGGTGCAGGGCTGATGAGCAAGAAGAACAAACTGGAACATACTGTTTTACTTCATTGCATCTGATCCCTCTAAACTGTTCTTGTTCCCTGAGTCTATGGTGCTTGGCTAATACATGATCAACCCCTTTCTAGGATACAAAAGATGAGATAAGGTGAAAAAGTGGGTATTTTCCTTTTGCTTTGGATCAAACATAATCATACAGCCACAATTATGGTATGAACACAGAGAAAAATTCTCTGGAACAGCAAATCCTGCAGCAATTGCTGTTGCCCATTTCTGACCCCTTTATGGTCCAGAATGCCTTTTACTAGAGCAAGAATGATTTTAATAGTCAAGATTTTTAGGGCTGACAACTAACTTCCAGAAATGAGTTCTGTGTTTATTTTCAGGAGAAAATAAATCATTCTGGTCTTGAAAGATTTAAAGATTTTCTTCCTAATCCCACTTTCCACCAAAGAAAGTTTCATGTACAAAATTTCATGTCTAAATCACTGGTGGCTCTTTCCTTACATAGGTCAACAGAAAGGGTTTTGCTCTCAAGGTAAGTGATTTCCTTGCCACTGCCCCTGTTCCTTGAAACTTGTCATTGGCCTACTCTTAAAACTTCAGCACAGTTTTTCAGCAGCTTCATTTCAACTTAGATACTTTTTGATGGTGTGCTCTTACTTAATTGCTTTAAAGTGCTTATGACCCTGCTGTTCTGATGGGAACGAGCTCTCTGATACAGCAACATGCTGACTGCATGGTTAGGAAAGCTCAGTCATGCGATTTCAGGATTTGAAGGTTTTGCTCTGCTCTGGTTTTACTCTGTGTTCAAGCTCTAATTCCTTTCTATAGGCACCCCCTCTCCATGCATAGCTGAAGTAAAGCCAGAGCTTTGATTTTACTGAAGGCTGAAGTCTGCTTAGTTTGCTGAGAAGTTGTAAGCGAGGGTACTGTGCTCTCGCCCTCCTTGCCAAGAACACTCCTGGAGAGAGCAACAAATAGGAAAAAAGCTCTTGGTCTCCCAGCATGAGGAACCACGTGCTGCTTATCTGCATGCTTGACCCAGCACAAAAACACTGGCAGCCAGAGTATGCTTTGGCCTCAGCACTGCTGGCTGCGCCACTGCAGTCTGTGAAGCTGAGGTGGGTCAAGTAAAAGTGCAGATTTAATGCCTGCTGCTGCATTTTTTTGGCTGCTGTTAAGGTCAAATCTACTCTCTAGTAGTAAAATAAATGGATAAATAAATTTTTCAGAGCCTCTGAAGGAGAGAGACAGGTTGCTAACACTAATACTCTGCTGCCCACGGGCTGCCCGAGCACAACCCTCTGGAAGGGTGGAGCATGAAACTACAGCAGCTGTACCTCCTTTCCCAGTGACCATATTCCAGTGAGAACTGCCTACAATTCATCTGAGTGTATTCAGCTGAGGACAAGGAGTCGGTTTGCAAAAGCAAAAGGAGGTTGGGCTGTGTAGAGGTGTGACTCCAGCTGTATGCTATTAAGGGGGCAGGTGGGAGAGAAAATGTGAATTGGGATCAGCTGTTGTGTCTCCACAAAACAGGCTCTCATTTTCTTGTGAGGGGGTTAGGAGTTTAGTATTTCTGTAGAAGTTTAAGAAGGAGTTTTTCTATAAGCAATGAATTTGCTTAGTCTTGTTTGAAGTTTATTTTCTCCCACTTTCTTCACAATTTCAGCAGACAATGTTAGTAGAGAGGAAGAAAAGCAGGTGAGTTTTTCAAACCTTAAGGGGAGCATGAGTCCTTGTTGGTAGGATCTAGTCCTTAGAAAAGATAGAGGGATGGTATGATGAATTCATGACTGGCTTAAGATAATAGCAAAATATATTTTTGTAGGGGCTGGGGTCCAGTTTTTCGGGGGGGAACAAAAAAGGTGCTTTAGGTTCTAGCAAGGAATCTGTGGTTAACTTAGGTATAGGCTGTTGTAACTGTGCAGGAATGCTGAGTTTGTCTGGCTTCTTTAATTATGAATGTATTTACCATTTTCCTTGTAACTCAAGCTGCAACCTACTCTTTCAATCACAGATCAGTGTCTGTATCATCCTTTCATTGTGGTTTTGGTTTTTGGGATTTTTTTGTGGTTTTAGGGGTTTTTGGAGTTTTAATGGAAGTGGTTTGTAGAAAAATAGCCTAGTCTGGGTTTGGATGAGGGTGCTCAGACAGCCCCAGGGCTGATAGGAGTGCAGCCTGGTGTCAGCTGTACCTCAGTGCTATGGCTCCTGCCCCGGGATATAGACCCTGCGCACAGCTGTGCTTTTCTCTTGTGATGGGCTGTGCATGTACACACCATTTATGTTCCCAGTCACAAGGCCTAATGTACTGAGAAACAAAATATGTGAACATGTTTTCATTCTCAAAAAGTACCCTAAACCCCAGCATGGTTGTGATAATCTGCCTGATTGTCAGAAAAGACATTAAGGATGAAAAGGGTACTGACTACCTGGCTAGCCACTGCGACAGGAGGCTGTGCTAGTGCTGTTTGGAAAGTCAGTTTCCACACTCCTTTTCTTCTGTTTGTGTAGCTCCTATGGCATCTTTGGAGTGTTGTGATAACTATCTGTGTAAAATGGTGGTCTTTAAAAGAGCTGAGAGAATAAATTCTCTTATCCTGAGGTGCTCAGATAGCACCCTAAGGTGATGAGATGGATGCTTTACTGTTGCAAAGTTAAAATGAGTCTCTTCAGTGTAACTCCATTATTCTTCATTTAAAAGATAAATATACCGTCATTGTCAGACCAGATATTCCCCTTTGTCAGCATTTCATGGCTCGCTTCCTGGATCTAGATAGATTGATGATAGCTGCTTAATATTCTTGCCTTCATAACCAGCAATTTGAGAGTTGCCAACTCTCATGATGGCTGCTGTTTTTCTTAAAGCATCAGCTAGATGTACATTAGCCACACAAGAATCCTTCAAATAAATATAGAAAGCTTGAAAATGGGGATCTGAGCATCTAATGCTAGAGGCAAATAAACACACGACAATATTATTTTTCAAGCTAATCTTGTGACTTGAGGAGGGGGTGATAGGTTCATTCATGGCTTTAGAACAGTGTCAAAGGGAATGATTTGATTTTTGGCTGTCAGCTCCACCAGAGCCAAATGCCTTTGCTGGGAATATCTTTGAAGATCACTGGAAGATACAGCTCAGCTGCAAACCCTGGTGACAACAGCTGAGCTGTGAAGGAATGGTGAGTGGTAGCCAGTGCAGGCTAGTGTGAGTCAAATGTATTCCAGGTCTCTTGGCCTTTGTGTTCTGACCTTGCACATGTGATGAATGCTCTTTTTTGACTCTAAGCTGTGAAGTTATGAAGAGAGTATGTTTTTAGGTGGTTCCTCTCCCTTCGTCTGCTGTCTCTTTGGTGAAGCTCTACAGTAGTTCTCATGGTCTTAGCTTGCTTGCTAGGTGTTTGATCATCTATTCAGGACATGGAAAGAATCTCTCAGTCTGAAATGAAACATGTCTCAGATTAAGTATTTTCAAGTCAATAAGAACCTCTCCAGATTTATTTGAGTGCTTCTCTATGTTAGCTGGTTTTCCTTTGGTTGGAAATCCTCATTAAGACAATTGGAATGAATCATAAATGTCAGTGCTTGTGGTATCACAAACCTGAATGTGTGATGGTGATTAACTATCCAAACTGATCCCAACAGAAAATCTTGTCACAAGGGCTTGCTGCACCTATATGTAAATATGTACATATACCAAGAGAGTAAGGCTATTGCTAGCTAGTACCAATGCTGTAGAGAAGTTTCTCTGTTTAGTTCTTGTTTGGTATTTCAATATAGCCACTGCCTTTAGGGCATCTTAAGACTGCAAAGCTCAAAAGATTGCACCTAGTCTAAAAAGGATGCTCTGCAAATAGAGCCAGCATCATTCAAGCACCTAAGTCAGGTGTTTGCATGCTGGATGGCCAAAGAATGGAGCAAAGTGTTGAGATTTGTGAGGGGAGTCCTATAGATAATAGTAATATTGCATCTTGATCACTTGACATTGCTCTGTTCCATCCCTCCAGCAATTTACGTATAGACCAAATACGCAACCACTTCTATTTCTACACTGGTATATCAAGGGGGCAGGTAAATACCCCACAAAACACAAATGAGAGTAGACACTGTCAATGAGTGAGTCACATATTTCTTTGATAATACCTTGGGTGAGGTGCTTTTTTAGTTGGTGTTTTTTCTCCCCCCTCTCGCCTGTTCAAGATCTTGTTTTTGTACACAAAGGAGAAACAAAGAGCAGAAAAAGTGCTTCCTTGCCTGCAATTACTAAGCTTGTCATTTCGGCCAGTTTTGTGCACCAAGGAGTTCCGGTGTTTCTCAGTGACTTTTGCTTCCACTTGTTTTCTTTCCTTTTCCCCTTGACACAAACACTTCAGCCAACAGTTGTGCTTGTATTTACACTGGAGTATATGCTTGTTTTCCCCACTCTTTGAAGCCTGTGTTTGCTATGACTTTTTTAACTTCAGCTCTCACTCTGGCTGTCTTGAGGCTTGGCTTCATCTGCTGCCTGCCGTCCTTTCAGTGGATTTCTCTTGAACTGTTTTTTGGAGATCAAGGTGTGTGTTGAAGGCTGTGTGTCACAGCCCCTGCAGTCTCAGTGTGTCTGATGAGTTTCTTAGAGTTTTTTTGTTGGTTTTCATCTTGTTGCTAATGAAGCAGTCTGACTACTCTGGCAACTTTCAGCTGACCTTGAATTTGCAAGTACTTAGGAATTTATATTCTACATAAATAAAATGAAAATTATTATTTTTATAGTTATAATATTATTCTGATGGTTATTGCCTGCAAGTTCTGTAATCTCAGTGATATCTCTGGAGATAAAACAAACTCTCAGAACATAAGTGTCTATATAAACAACATCAAATCATGTTTTCTTCAATGTGATTGCTCCTTTTCATGTATTCTATAACTGAACAAGCATTAGAAAAATAATTATTATTGACATACTAGAAAAGGGACACATTCAGTTCTCTCTCATAGGCTACCAAGTTATTTCATGAGGTAACATCAGCATGTACTAACGTTATTTACAGTGTAATAGATGTTGTTGATTTGAGGATGCTCCTCTGTTCCAGAAATCAATTGTTGCAAAGCAGTTTGTTGCAAAATACTACTCGTGTGTTGGGTTATGTTCCTGTGCATCAGTCTAGAGGATACTCCTTTCATGTTAAAGCACCTTCAGTTTTTGGTGTGAGATGTGTCCAGAAATCCTTTCTTCAACCCTTCACCCCTGTGCAGTCTTAGGGGTGAGGCCAGGAGGGTAAAAAATCAGCTTGGTTGCTTTTTTGCTGTCCTTTCCTAAGAAGAAGGAGAAGAGCAGGGGTTGGCAAGCAGTTTTCTCAGGAGCTGAAGCAGGAGCCTTTGTGGCAACCTGGCTAGACAGTGAAGCAAAAGCTTGTTGTGTTTTTGGCAATGAAGGAAGTGGGTGGAAAAAAGTTGAAGAGTAGAAGCTTCTGCTGAAACATAACTGGGTGACTATGTGCCAAAAAGATGGTCTAGACAGATAGCTCTGTGAACCTAGAGTTTATGAAAACTGGCTGAAATTCATCTAGAACTTCTTGGTAGATTGGTTCTCTTGATTTGTATTTTGGGTACAGTTCATGTAAATTATATCCAGACTAATATACCAGTTGTACATGTGTGCACATGCTTGCCTTTGCTCTGGAAATGCTGTAAGCTTTACAATGAAGATGAAGGAACAAAATCAATTCTATGCTTCTGTTGAGGAGATGACAGAACTATTACTGCTCAAACTGAGTGGTGCAGACAACTGAAGGATAAAATTATTGCAATTTCTAAGAATGTGTCTCTTTAGAGAGCTTTGGTACAGCCCCCATTGCTTCCTTGTGAGATATCACCAGAAACGCAGTTTGTGTTTTGTCAGAGGACTTAGCTTCTCTCAAGCTTGCATAAACTGCTGGTGAGTTACCACTGATTATTCCTTCACAATGCTAACTTAAAAAAGCTCCACTGTGAAATGGCAAATATTTAAAACCTCACACATTTAATAGCAATTCTGGTGTTGCTGTATATGCTGGAACATAATGTTTTAATATTCTAAGGCAACATTTAAGTTTCTATTAAAAAATGAACATACTGATGTCTTAATTGCAAGCACAGAATATATAGATACAGCATTATCTTTCAGAAGAATCATGTTCTGCTGACAGAAGAATTGATGTGATAGAGATCAAACTTTTTCCCTCAGGATAGAACCATTATTATATCCTTATGTTACTAAAACTGGTTTCTCATATTCTCACATATCATGAACTCTGTGATTTAGGGTGCTCTCATACATTTTAAAAGCTTCTAGCTTATCCATCTGTTCCTTGGCCACTAGAAACATGATTTCACTGTGGTCATTTTTCACTAATAAACATAATCAACAACCATGGAGATGATGTGCATGGTAAATGCAAGTTTATATGACTTCTTCCATGGACCGTTCTCCTTGTAAGCAGGGGATGGAAATGGCAGCCAGCTCTCCAGCTGCTGTCCTGTTTCTGCTGTCCAAGACAGCTATTTTAGGACTGACTGGTTTACTGACAGTAATTTTTTACAAACAACTATGACTTACTTTTTCCTGAATAATTTTCAGATGTTCTTGTTCATTGCCAAAGATTTCTTAGCTAGAGTTTGACTGAATGAATAGCTGATCCAGCATAACAGGCTGGAAGCCACTAGCGGGGATGAAAAAATGGTGGGAAAATAAGTAAATGAATCAGCTAGAAATTGAATAGATGCTCTATTGATAACAACTGGGGAATCCAGTGGATCTGCTTTCAGGTGCTTTGGCTCTTGCCTGTTATGTCCATCCCTGGCCCTCTGCACTCTCAATCTGAATGCAACCAGCTAGTTCAGAGGTAGTTGTAAATGTAAAGGTGGTATTTCCCTTTTTCATGTGTGTTCCTGCTGAATTTTACCTGCCACACTGAGAAATTTGTGGTTAAATGGATTGTTTTTTCTCCACCATATTTTCCCATTTGTTTGAGGAGGAGCAGTGGTGACAGCTTCATCTTTGTGAACTGTCTCCACGCTTTCCCCAACAGCTGGAAAGACATTTTTATTTGTTAGTGTATCAAGAGATTGGGCTGGACTAGCAGTGTGTGAAGCCTCTCATTGTGGTTTTGTGGTGTTCATGCCTGCTGAAGCCAAGGCAAAACCACTTGGAATCAAGAAATGGCTTTAGGTAGGTTCCTGTGTTTTCCTGTGAACTGGTCTGTGAACCAGATATATATATTATCCAGTTAGTGCAAACTGATTTGTCTTCCCTTTTTTTTTCTTTTTTTATGATACTTACTCTGATTCTGTGAGGGAGGGATGTACTTATGTCCAGTGTAATGAGTTGATGCTCTTTGTAAGAGACCTTGCACAATCTCTAACCTTCAAGACAAGACAAACAATTTGCAATATAAGACTTAAGGCTTTTAAAAGCTCTGCTTGGAAACGCTTTTTCTTCAAATGCTTTATGATTTAAATACTTCTTTCAGTTTCACAGAAGCAATAAAGAAAATTATGCGAACTTGAGCAGACTTTAAAAATATTTAATTGTCCCTGAGATATTGAATACTGATTCTGCCTAATGGGATATCTGCTGTCCAAGAATGTGAAAGTGTTATAGACTCCAGTTCAGTTCCATAGTTGTGTGGTTTTGACCTTTGGTTACTCAAGGGTATCATCAGCTTTCCATCTACCACCCTGAAATAGGCCTACTCTGTCTGCTGGCCTCACACGAATGTCTTGGATACTCTGAAGTTCCACTGCTAATCAAGACAATGACTGTTTAAGCAACTGAGTTGAGCATATAAGTTATTCTCATTATTTGAGGTGTTTTTAAGTTAACCTGTACTCTCCTCCCTGTTCTGAGCAAAACAGCTCTATGGGTAGGACCCTGTTTGCAGCAAAAGATTGTTCTTGTGAACTGTTAGGATCTGTCAGAGCCATGAGCCCATTTCTGTGCAAATGAGCTTGTTGCTGTGAAGCTGTGCCAGCTCTGACCAAACCACAATGGGATTATTACATATTAAAAAAAGTTTCAGTGAATTCCTACATCCTAGGTTCTAAACGTTAAAACCAGCCACAGGTCAGATCCAGTAGCTCTAAACTACTTTGGCAGTTCTCTTGGAGCAGATGCAGAGCACTGAGGCTTACGAAAGAGTACAGTTGCAAACTTGCACAAGCAAAAATGTACTTGCTTTTGACTTCCAGCATAGCTTAGAACATTTCCCACCCACCGCCCCCATTCCCCGGCTTTGTTAAAGCTCTGCATTTAGGAGTGCTACAAATTTTTCTGGCTGAAGTAAAGAAATAGAAATCTGCTTGTGCCTGTGCCCCAATCTGGGACCAAACAGACTGTGACTCTTGGCTGATTGAAATGTAACTCCCAGTGTCTGGAAAATCCGGATCTAAATACAGCCCTAAGGACCTATCAGTGCAGGATTCATAGCATCAGAGTGCTGTGGGGGGAGGGAGAAAAAAAAAGTCATTGCTGTTTCCATAGCTGCTAAAAACTAATGGAAAATTCTGTAGAAGGAATTCAGAAAAACCTCAGACAATGCTCTTACTAAGGTATTTCCTGAATCTATACTGAAGCAAAATAGTTTAAAGTTTAGTCTGTCAGCCCTCTTGTGCTGGCAGGACTGTGAAGACAACAAAGTGAATTCATATGCTTAGAATCTGTAATGAACAAGCAGGGGTACAAAAAAAAATGTGGTGTCCACTTTCACTCATCCACTCAGTGATTTGCTATCTTTCAGGCAAGACTCTAACAAGAGCATGGCGCCTCTTCCTGTCTTTGATACATATCAAGAGGATGAATTAGATGTTTCTTATTGTGGCAGGACAGCACCCTCTTTTCTCATACTTATTTCTGGTTAATGCCAGCCTTACACACTGTAAATGCATCTCATGCATTCAGTGATGCAGTTATGCTGTGTTTTGCTCGAGCAGTATATTTAGCAAATCATGTAGTCAAATGATTGTTAGACTGAGTGGTTGACGTCTAGTACACAAATAATTATGACACAAAACTTACTATGTATGAGCTGGAGCCATAGCTGATTCCACTGACAGATGGAAAACTCCACTGAACCTTTTATTGGCCATATGCCATTTCTGAGTGTTGGCCAACAACAAGATTTGTTGCTAATATGTAATGATTTAAACAGTAAAAAGAGCAGCTGCACTTTGATTTTTGGTGCCTTTACTACAGGTTTTCCTGGAGCTTTTGAATATCTACTACTGCTTTCTAATGCAAAGCTGTCACTTCTAGTCTGTGAGAAGAGACTTTATCTCCCCAGCACTATCTGTGGTAGAATTTTATATTTTTATACTTCTAACTAAAGCTCTCCTCTGCCTTTTATTGCATTATTAAGTTGACAGCATAAAAATCTCCCTGCAACATAGGGCTGGCAATGGCTTGTAAGAAACTGGCTCTGTTGTGTAGCACTGCAACAGAGCTTTTTTTTTTTCAGGCTGTCAGTAAGTCTTATGTTTTATGGCCTGTCTGAGGACTGGGAGACCAACATTTCTTCAGCCATTCAGAGAAGAAAACTTTCAAAGCATAGTTCACTGAGAGGAACCATATGTCTTGTTCACCATATTACCAGGATAGTGTTTGCACAAGGGAATGTGTGAATATGAGCTGTAGTTGTTCCCTATGCAGGACATGTCATAGTGTTCCTACCACTGAAGGTATCAATGGGTTGGCCCTGCTCATCTTCCTTTAAGGAACCAATGTTTTGTTGTGTTTGTTTACTTATTTATCTTGTATCTCTTTGTTTAGCTTTGGAGGAGCAGCCATGTAACTGCTGGCTGCAGGCAGGTTGTTTCTTCACAGCTGTGAGACTCCGTGTTGTAGTTTGGATATTTGTTAGGATGCTCCTTATTTGGGTCACAGTTTTTCTTTTCTGTCAGATTCCTCCTACATCGTTCTTTGATCTCACCTACTGCAAACTGTCTCAAACAGTCACGCAGAGCTATGCCAAATGTTTGTAAAGCAATACAGATGTTTCCCACTTTGTCACGTCATGTGGAGTGTTGGACCCAGGTGAAACCACATCAGTCACAGGGATAGAAAATGGTGTAAATTTTATTTCTATTGGAATTGAAAAGTGATAGATCTAATTCTGAGAGAGGTTTATAGCTCCCGGTGTTATCAATCTGAAATGGTGATTTTCCCAGTAATGTGGATGCCCTTAGTGGATCATTTGTGAGCTGTCTGTTGGGATCAGTGTCTTGTACATGTTTTTACCTTGCATAGCTGGAGCCTGACACCTTGAGCACCCGTGAAACAGGCCAACCACTTTCTTCCATTCCTGACTACGTTTTTACATGTTTTTGATGCTGCCTTATTTGCTTCTTTTGGAGTTGGAAATTTTTTTCTGCCAAGGTTGAATCTCTTATCCAGAGGTTTGTGTTTAGGTGCAAACTGCTGGTCATACAGAATTTGTGCATTCCTTATGTTGTATAATCCCCTAACCCCCATTAATGGCAACGACTGCCTCATCTGCCCTCTTTGTAATATTTACTGGCTTCAGTATGTGTTGGTCTAAAAACAAGTTAAATGAGGTAGTATCATTTGCTATAAGGAAATACTTACTAGCTTACGCTTTGAGAGCTTAAAAGCTGCAGCTGTTTTTCAGATAACTTATGTCCACATATATTATTCAAAACAAGGGAAAAAAGGGTCATTCTAAAAGCTGTTGGGAAGACTAGTGAAGATTGTTCCCTCCTCTCCCAAAGTCATTGTCCTGTACTTCCCATTGATGTTTATGGGCAGTTCTGTGTGCAGTCAGTCAGGAAAGAATCAGATAACAGGAAATTATTATGGAAGCAATAAAGCTCTAAAGTTTCCTTCCCCCCCCTTGATAGATTTGTTCTTGCTTCATATGAAAAAATGAAATTATTTTTGTCTGCCAGGTGTACTGTGGGTAGTGCTTAGCCATGGTTAGCAACATCTCCTTGTGATGCTATTTCATTGCAAGACTGGTGATTTACAAGTTCAAGATAAGGGTCCTTGGCACCATCATTGCAGTGAATGAAGCAATTAAAAATGTGATGATTCTTGAGGTGACATGTACAAAAATGAAAACACTTCACTGGAAAGCAGGACTTGCTGGTGTCAGCTGGTGATTAGTATTTGTTGTCTTGAAGGCCCAAGGTTATTGCAGTCTTGTCTGGTTTAACACAGCAAGCTCTCAGTGTGATGGGCACGACATGCCTGGCTGGGTGCTGTGGCTGCAATTTCTGTTCAGCTGGTACTCAGGCAGAATGAGCCTGTTAAGATCTTCAGACAGATCTGGTTGAGCAGTCATGCCAAGCATGTCTTTAAAATCCAAGGGTGGGAGTAGAGACTCACCACAGGTAAAGCAACAATATATGGTGAATATTTCTGTAACTGTTATTAGTGTACTTGGACTTTAATAAGATGGGAAAAGTTTTCTGTATTGAAGATTTGTGATGACTTGGAGGGGGGTGAAAAGTAATTCCTACTACTCTTTGTGACCCTTCTACATCCACTGTGATTTCTGGGGTTTGTGCTATTAGCAGCCTTCACTTGACAGATGAATGGTGGGAAGTGGGTCTCTGATGCAGGGTTGTGTAGTAGCCCCTTGGTGTTTGCTCCAGGCACATGTGCATTATCTTGTTAATTCCTGAGCAGATCTGTTCTGTCCTTGCCTTTCGGCAGCTCACCCCACTGTTTCCTTGTGTGTTTGTTACACAACTGCTACACGGATATGTCTGTGTGAGTCTGTACGTGTCTGCAGGTGGCTACTTCACAGTGTTCTGGACACACTGACCCCACGAAGCACAGAGAGCAGAGTGAGAACCCAATGTACCATTGCTGGCTCTGCTAATGCCTGTCAGGATGAGTTTAGCAATCCCCTCCCATATCCATGGCCTTTAAAACAAGGACAGTGTCAATGTTCTGTTTAGGGATAAAAAATTTTAATGTTTTCAAGATTAGTGTTACTTGAGAAGTTGTTTTCTTGATTATGCTGTACATGGGAAACAAAACAGGAGCAAATGATCAAGTGTTTTCTAATGGCTTTGACAGGAAGTGGCATCTGTTGGAGTCCATGTGGATTTATTAGTGGAGTGACCCTGTCTCCCTAGAGCTTGCTGCTGTCACGTGCTGCCTCATTCGGTGTTCCCTACTGGAGTGCATACAAATGTCGTGTGCAAGTGCTATTCAATTATTTTAAAGAAAAACTTTGTTCTTAGTTCCACACCAGTGTTGATGATAGATACACCTATATAGATATTTATACACATATATTTTTATAGAGATAAAATGCACATAGCAAATAAAAAAGATTATCAGATTCATGCATTTGAGTACGTTACCTTGATCTTCTCCTCCTGCACTGCATGTGATATGCTATATAATTAAAATGTTGGAAGTGAAAATTTTGCAAACCGTATCCTGCTGACCTTTAGTTCCTAATCTCAAAACTGTCAATAGAAATCCAGATGCTGGGGAGCCATATCCAAATGCAGACAAATCTCGGGTGCAAGCACAGTGGTTATTAATCAGCAGCTGTGCTTATCCACCTTTGTAGTTATTCCACCTTTAACTGAAGCAATAGATCCTGTGCATTTGCAGCTGATTTTGTAGCAAGTTCTGAAGGCACATAATCTACTCTGGTAATAAAATACTTCAGTTGCTAGGTCATTGTAGATCTAGCAATTTACCTTTATGTCTAAAAGATGCTTACTACCATAATACTCTGAAATAGAAAAAATCATGGCCAGATACTCTTAAATATTTTGTTCTCAGGAAACTAGCTTGCTTGAGTAGACAGTAAGGCTGGGCATGTAAAACAGATGATGTTTCTCTGAGGTTTCTGTTTGCTTCAGGTATATCTCTACCATTGCATACCCAAATATACAATGAGGACATTTGGTGTATTTAAGAACTTTCAGAAAGCAAATGTTCCATCACAACAAATGTTCTCCTCCTGCTGGTGACTATACCTCAGGATATCAAAATGAAAGCAAAACAGCATTTATTTGACTGCCAGTGAGGAGCATCAATGTGAAATAAGGTAGAACTTGTGCCTGCTTACAACTTTTTGTTATATTTTTGATTTTTACAATTTTATGATCCCTTTCCTCTGTTGACCTTGAAAGCACTGGTTATTTATTAGCATAATATGATTACATACCTTTCTGCAGTGTTCAAGGTGAAAATTGAAACCTTGCAATAATTTGGCTGAAAGCTGCTAGAGTAGCCAGATGTCAGAATTTTAAGAGAAACCATATTAAGCAAAACCAAGCTGTAGCTGTTTAACTGATAGCTAAACACAGTCATCATAGCTACCTGGGAGGAGGCTCTTGGGCTGGCTTTATTTGCTGGCTACAGATATGAAATATTAGCAAAATGCAATTTGGCGACAGCGTACACACTGTGGGCCGTGGCTCTCAGTCCACATGTGCAGCTTGTATTATAGCCAAATTAGATGCATTTATAATTCATTCCCTCCCTTCCTCCCTCTCACAGGCACTCTGTTCTGTACAGTCTGTATTTGTAACTTGGAGGGACCAGGGCTTTGTTAATTGCACGTTCAGGAGAGCACATCTTGCTATCACCTTATGGATTCCTTTCAGATATAAGTGGCTAAGAACTGATTAAAAACTTGTGGCTAAAGTAGCAGCTGCAGTACTGTTACCTAAAATGTGACTGCAGTTTGTTTAAATGTTGGGTTTTATCTTTGGGAAAAAAAAATCTCCTTTAGATGTGGATGACTAAGTGTTGCTAATTCCCAGTTAGCCAGTGTAGCGGATACATGCCAGAACTGGCTTAATATCCTTTCTTGGTCCTAAAGATAATTCATTTTTTAAGGCAGAAGCTGTCAGTAGTATTGGTAAGTGATTGTTTCGCTTTACTTGCATTTGTTTTCTCTTGTAATATAAATTGTAATAGTTAAATAGCTGTTGATACCTTTAAATCTATCAAAACCACTGTATTCTCAGAATCTTGCTCTGAAAGTGTGTGCAGCCTTGGTGACTTGCATATTATAAAATTGTCTTGTTTGGTTTATGTTGCCTACAGAATGTGCATTAATATTTACAGTAGACATATGGACAAGTTTCTTTCTTTTGTAATCTTGGACATAAGGCCAAAGTGGTACCAGTAACCTTAGTTAACTGTGTGGTAGTTGTGAATGTTCGAGAAGAGAGTCTCACAGTTGCAAGGTCTTACTGGGGTTTGAAATATCTGGAATTGCTCTGTGGTCAGAGGGACTTGCACACTTAAGCACGGGGAAATAGCTCTAAAGCTTTTGTGTTGTACATGATAGAGTTTGTTTGAAATGGAAGTCCCATGTATGCTTGGTATTGAGCTCAGTAATTAGCAATGTAATGCTGTTCTGTTTTCTCTTGCATGCTTTAAATCATCCCTCTGAAATTCTAGATACTGAGGGCTATAGACACAGGATAATTTACTTAAAAGCACTTACTGTATTTTGTTTCAAAATACCATCTGAATAAACATATTTGTCTTTTTCTCAAATAATCTCTCATACTGTTTCAAATATTTTAATATTTGAAGAGCAATTCTGAGTTGGGTAGAAACTCTTTTAGCAATAGAGCATAAACATCTCTTTTGTGTTGCACAGCATTTCTTTTTAAGCTCTTGTTATGCCACTATTTTAAAGTGGGATGGAGAAAACAACACTGAGGTCTGTTAAATGACCAATTTGTATCCTCTGAAGTCCAGATTTGAGAGAAAGAGGGGAAGAAAAGAGAGAAGACAGGAAATGAGATTTAGCCATCAGTGGTTAAACAGTTCAGGGAATTAGTTGTTCTCTTGCTGGTGTCCATTTCTGAAAGCAGCTCAAATGGCTCAGGGGGGATATATCATGTTTTCACTTCATTCCACTGTTATTGTGTAGTGATATGTAACTAAGCCTTGCCTTTTTTCCACCTTAAAAAGACTTGTGCTATTCAAACATAAGTTTAGTTTCGTTTTGGTTGCGATTATACTACAGACTGTTTTATTTAGGGATTTTTAAAATAGGCCTTAATCCTGAAACATGATGCAGGGGAGTTAGTGTTTGAGCTCATTCAGGCTTTATGAGGAGCTCTGAAGCTGTATGTTGCACAGCCAGATCCTTATTTTGTCTATTTCTTAGTCATTTGAAGGTACATTTTCTATTAGAATTTCATGAATGTGCCTTCCTTATTTCTAAATTACCCCACAACAAAGAGAGAGCTTTGCCTAGTTATAGGTGTGTTTATATGTGTGTGTGTGTGTATATATATATATTATATGCGTATTTTCAAAAGTGGCTTTTATTTGATGGTGACTGCTGAATTTTATTATATTCTTACAATGATGTTCAAAAGCAACAAATCATGTAATCCCACACCTTTAGCCTATTTTAGAACTGATGTACTCAGTTGTGCTTCTAGTGAGTTTCTTCACCTTGTCTGCAGCTGGAGGTTCAAAAATCTCATTTTTACCACTTCTGGTTCTTTCACCCCAGATCAGTGGGCCCCTTGAGTGCTGAGCTGATGCCCAACACTTCAGTTACTGTTGAAGGTGTGTAGTATTGATAATGGTCCTGGCTGACTGCCAGGGTTGAGGTTTGGCCTCATCTTGCTTAGCTTGGCCTCTCTTTTGGTGATTTGCCTGTGGCTTGGCTTGGTGATTTTTGGCTGGGTTTGTTTTGGTTTTTTCCCCTCCTTCCAGAAAGGATCTATAAATGCTGAACCTTTTGCTCAGCTTTTGTCAACATTGAGCCAATTTGTGAAATGGAAGGGGGCTATTTTAACTCAAGTCTTGACAGGTGAGAGTCACTGTGATGATTGTGTTTTTCTAGGAAGTTTGTATTTGTTACACTGAGCCACCTGCTACCCCTTCACTGTAGGAAGCCAAAAGACTAGTACTGTCTTTTGTATATCATGTTCATTCTTTCACTCACCCTCAAGCCTCCTTTGTGGCAGAGGATTACGCTCAGCCCTTAACAAGATAGTCTTAATTAAGTTGCCTGCAATTTCATTAGCAATGAGAAAAGTATTATAAACATTGATTTAAAGTTCTACTCATTGGTTTGCTGCAAACAATGTCTTACTGAGAACTATTTTCTGGATTTATTTGGCTAGCGTACAATCAGTTGCTGAGGTGCTGTGTAATTAGTAAGAACTAAACTGAGTGTATCAAACATATGGCAGACTGTCAAGTACTTTGTGAAAATGAATTCAGAGAGGCAAAGGGAAAACATTCCTGAAAGGTGCCAAAAGTAACAATGGGAAGTGGTCTGTATATCCTCATCAGCAATCCTTTTCCATGTCTAGGAAGGCAACCTTGGAAGATGATTAAGTGCTTTTATGAGTGAGACTTGCAGGTCAGGGCCTTCAAGTAAGCCTCCTTCTCTCATCCAAGCTGTTTCTTGAACCCTCCACTTCCCTGGTTTTGTTTAATACTTCTCTTAGGGTGGCTGCACTCAGTCTTCTTCTGTGGCCTGAAGCACCCACTATTAAATCGTCCAACCCATTGCTGTTTACTGAAACAAGGCTGACTACCATGGCTTCTGTGTGCCTGAACAGCTGTAGCAGTTCAGATGTCATCATCCTGCAGTGACTTGTTACTGTTCCTCTGCTAGAGGTTGTGTTCCTGCAGCAGAGCTGGTGTGAGAGAATGCAACCACTCCATCTCACAGTCCAGAACCTTAGAACAGTTCACTTTTAGATCAAACTAATCCACATCCACGTGTTTCATGCAGGAGTGCATGTGGTGTTCTGTGAACTGTAGTGTTAGGACAAAGAGTTGGAACAGTGAGGTCCACCTTGAAGCATTTCCAGTCCATGCCAAATCAGATGCTGCCCATGTGCTGTGTAGCTGTAGAGAAACAGGATCACTATCATAGCTAGTCACTTAGGAGGCACTGGGAGTACAGCTGTGCTGCTTCAGATGCTTGCAAGGTCATTTAGCACTTTGGGTGCCCAAAGAAAGCACAGCTTTGCATTGCAGTCAAATTGTAGTCCTTGCTGCATGATATTCAAAGCATGCTTCCAGAAATGAACACTGAAGAGTGTGACTGACCAAAGCTTGTTGATTTAACAGCAATCTCACTCCCTATCCAGTGTGCATTTTGTGGCCCCTTGGCTTCTCCTACCTGGCAGGATTTCTAATTCACAAGAATTCCCCCATTTCTGGACCTTGGCTTCGTGTTGGTTTCGATACCTTACTCATTCATCAAAAGTGGACCTTGCAGAGAGATTCAAAGTGTGGTGAGAAATGCATGTATTTGTCTGAGATTAAAACGATTCCTGTATTCAGGAAGTCACCCATCCAGGAGGCCAGGATTGGGTGAGTTTTGTAATTCCCCTCCTACAGCTCTGCTGTTGCCCTCCAACAGCAGTCTGCTAACATGGTGCAACAGGCTGCATCCTAAACTAGTACAACTGAAAACATAGCAGCTGAATGAAGGTAAGGTTGTGCAGCATTATTTTTCAAGCCTGGCACCTTTGATGAGAGAGTTTTATAATTCAAGTCAGTTTTTCAAGGCAAAGGCTGCTTACCCACTGCTTAGGCTGTGTGTGGTCTACCAGGGTAATTAATCTGGTCAACTTCCCAGAATAATTTGGAAGAGGTCTGGAGGCAAAAGTAGTGGTTCTTTTAGCTGGGATAGTCTGCTCCTAGTCAGCTCTGTTCTGCTGTCCTTCCCTCTTATCATGTTGTGTGTCAGCAGTATATTTGTTTGTGATGGGGAAGGAAGGCTGAAGCATGTGGCCATGCAATGGCTGGGCAAAACTGCACTGGGTTAGCTGGAAGGCTTCTGGTGTTCTTCTGACTACTTGCAAGCAATGGGGCTTAAACAGGACGTGTATAAATTTTTTAGTGTTCTTCCAAAATAGTAGGAAAATAGTGAAAATATAACTGAGGTAAATGTATTTTGTCTGTCAGTGAGGAGCAGGAAATTTATTCAGAGGAGTGCATTTACCTGCAAGGGATGTGTGTTTTCTTTAACAGCAACACATCTGCTCCTTAGATATGCAGGAACACCTTCCAGGTGGAGGCAGAATCTAAGCCTGACCCAGCAGTGTCTTCCCACGGTGTCTCTGCTGGTGTTTCCCTGGGTGTGGCAGTTTTCAAAGTGCGGTTTTAGTTTATCTATCCCCTTAATTTTCTTGACTCTCCAGGCAACAAAGGCTTCCTGCTTGGGAAAGGTGTTAAGCTATTCAGCTCTCAGAAGCTAGAACAGTGGACTGGGTTAGGAGCAGTAGAGACCGTGTATTCCTGTTGCAGTAGTGGGAGTCCAAGGAAAGTCTCTTCTCTATTTCTCCCTCCAGTTCTTGTCATTGAGTATTCAGTGCAGTTTCCTCTTGTGTGCAGATGAAAGTGCAGGTTCTTTGATAAAGCTGAGACATCATGCTCCCCCAGATAGAGGTGTTGTCTTCTGCAAATTCAGAATAATAATATTAAACCCTTGAGCTGGACAAAAAAACCCTCCAGCAAAGACATTGTGTCTACTATACCAATCAGTAGAGAAGCAATGGTGCAGCTAAAGAAGAGGCCATACTTCATCAGAGATCTGGTCTTCAGTGACTTGTTAATTGTCATGAAGTTCTGCAAACTCTTTCTCTTTGTAAATGGTCTGAAGTGGAGGCTACAAGCTCTAGACCTTGAAGAGTGGGTCAGTAATGTTGGCTTGCTTAACCCATGTAATTGCACCCTGTCCCTGGATGAAATGATGCCTCCTCCCTGTTTCAGCCAAGCCACTGGCTACCAGAGTCTTAGGGCACAGTTGACAGCCAGCACCTGCTCTGTTCTCTCTAGAGGCAGATGGTTGTGATCCTAAAGCTCAGAGGTTCCTCTGGGCAGGTTCTGAATGGTACAAAACCCTTGCATGTGAATCCATACTGTGTCCTAAACAGAGTCTCCCTCCCTCTGTGTAGAAAACCTCCCCCACTTTCTCTGGGTGCCCTCTCACCAGCTTATCAGCTGCTGGTTATGGATCATTCAGTTTGTGCAAATCTAGTTCATTACTCATT
Source organism: Campylorhamphus procurvoides (assembly GCA_013396655.1). NCBI lineage: Eukaryota > Metazoa > Chordata > Aves > Passeriformes > Dendrocolaptidae > Campylorhamphus > Campylorhamphus procurvoides. Next base: position 2,698,065 of record WBMV01007169.1, read on the forward strand.
CAGAATTAAAGTGGTTATAATTTGATCGAGTTCCCCTTGCAAGTACATTAATACTTTTGATTGAGTGTGTTTGCAGAGGGGCTCTGTTTAATGATTTGATTTTGAAGGGTAATTCAGGTTAATATTCTTCAGCACGTGTTGTTCCTGTCCTGTATACTTGCTCAGGATTTTAATTCTTGCAGTATGGAAGAAACCTGAAACCATGAACCTTAACCTGGGATAGCAAAAGCAAAAAAGGCTTTAGAGAGTAGTGAGAAAATGGTTTTGCTAACCCCATATTCACCTCCCAATACTGGATAAATTGCATGTCTGTGGACCCATCTGGCACTGCAGGGGAATAATATCCTTTATGACAAAGACATTTTACTTAAGCTCTTTTTCCAGCTCTGGTCCAGAAGGGGGAAATTGATTTAGCCTGTGATGTTAGAAACCAAAATCAAGAAGTGTTGAGACACAGGGCAAGCTGCACTGTGACACCTTCTGTGCATTCAGACTAGAAACTGGATCCTTTCCCTATTGCAGTGATCTCCTCTTCTCATCTGTTGCTCCCTTCTTATTCAGACGCATGCAAAGTCACATGTCCTGTGCTGACAGCACTGCAACTGTTCTCCTGGAATCAAGAGACTCCTCATATGAGCTCCTCTGCTCTTGTTGTAAATGCCAGCCCACAGAGGAAAAAGCCTTGGACCTACTTCATCCCAAAAGGAAGCCTTTACAAGAAAAAGGTTTTTGCTGGGAGTGTTTGGGAACAATACCCTGAGGGAAAATATTTTTTATTTGTTGATGCCAATCTGACGTGCTTTTGCAGCTGGAAACAGTTTCTATAAAGCTGGCATTTCTGAATGAGAGGACAAGAACCTTTGTTAAGTTTTAGTCCCTTTGCCTCACATGGGGAAGAGGGACACAGTAGCTAGATTGTGCCTGTCTGATGTGTAAAATGATAACAACTGATTTATAAAGTGCCAGAGGCTGTAGTCCATCCCTAAGTAGATTAGGGTTTTGAGGTTGCATTCAGTGGTTATTCCTTTGAGAGACACCCTTGTGTTATAGCACTTGTGAATATTGTGTATTTTCCTGGCCAACAACTTTGCTTTTCCTCTGATTCAGCGGTTGGAAGCTCCCTAGGGAGCAGGAGAGCTGCACACCCAATGATTCTGTCTGGACTGGACTTTTAGATGAAGAGTCTTGGTTTAAGTTCACTTTGCTGCTTTGGGTTTATGTAGCTCAAGTGGTTTCTTCTCTCCAGTAACCAACAGCCACAGTGTTCATGAGAGTAGTATATGAGTCCCTTATGAGTCCAAACTCTGACAGAAGCATGTTTTTCTGGGGTAAGTGCTTTGTATGAACCAAAATATCTTTCCAAATTAGGTTGATTGTTGACTAGGGACATGGTTTTTGAAAAAGACAGAAAAAATTCTGGTGATATTATTCCCATTTCACCTTTTGGGAATAGGAAGTTGTTTTCTTTGGGGTTTGTTTTGTTTTTCTTCTCCCCCCCTTCTAAATTGAAAGCAGCTTTTGATTTTAAATATCTTTGTGCATGTACAGCATATAAGTGAAAACCAGACGTTTAGATTGAGTTGTAATAATTTTATGGGAAGCTGTTTCATAAATTTCCATTCAGATTTAGCAGAAAGCTGAAAGATTTGAAAGCTCAGATGCTTTCATGAAACCAGACCTCTTCTTCACACACCTTTCGTGCCTGTCCCTGCAGGGCTTTCCACTTAGATGACTGCAGTGATGAACACATGTGCAGAGCAGCAAAGGCTTCAGCCTCGTGTGAAGAGTCTCATCTTCTCTGTGTGAGCGCCTGTGTTTTCAGTGGTGAGATGCAGAAGTTTGGCAGTGATGATTAGCTGACAATATGATGCTCTTGCTTTCTGGTGCCTCCGTCAAAACTTTTAGCTGTCATGCTTGGAATATGAAGTATTTAGTGATTATTTTGAGCAATCACATGAAATTTGAGAAATCCCTAATCATTACAATATAGGCTCATTCAAGTCATCTGTCAAAGCAGTGCTACAAGTGTGCCACAGGAGAACTTATCTAAAAAAGGAACTGAAATTTACTTTCTGTACTGCTAAAGTCTGCAAAATTTTGTCTCTTGAAGCCTGGACTTAGCTTGTGAAAGTTGTTTCATGTGGTATGCAAGTGGAACTCACTCCATGGCTATTATGGGAACTATGTTGATGGGTAACTGTTAATACTTTTTTTTCCTCATTCTTACATCTGGCAAGGAAATCTTACGGGATTGTTTTCCATTGTTGCAGCTTCTCCCAAAACTGTGGGTGAACAAAATACACACAAATGCAGGTGTGATTCTTCATGCCTGCTGTCACAAATACTCCCATGAAAAATCATAATGGGAAGGATGAAGATCGGTTCATTCATTAGGAAAAGCAGCTTGCCAGCAGCAAAACACGATGTAGAACCTCCTCCTTCCCAAGGCTGGTAGTTCACTTGCAATTGCACATTTATACTCTCCAAGGGATTGAAAGAGAGAATCTTGAAAGGCCAAGATGCCCATTATGAAGCTACCAGGCTGGGAAGCTGCCATTTATTAGATTAATATGAGCCTGGTCAATTTTTCAAAACATACATTACAAAAAGAACAGTGCTTAGTGTTTTGTGTTTTCAAGGTTCTTTTAGCCATTCATTAAATCATCCTCAGAGATACAAAAGATGTACTTAAGCAGAATTTGGAAGTAATTTAATTCAGGATTTTTTAGTTATTGTGAAAATCAATTAGACTCCGGTTCTCAAACATTTTTAACTTTCTTCCTTTCTTCTTTTCCCCACTGTTTTCCTTATTTGAGACTTGTAAACACAGTGGGAGGTGCCCAACTGATCCATTGTTGCAGAGCCACTAGGAGATGTTGGCAAGGCAGAGGTTGCTGTGGGTGATAGGACTGGCTGTGAGAAGGTGCCCTGCAGCAGAAGGTGTTACACACCTGTCCTGATTCCCGGTATCTGGGGTGGTCTTTCCTGAGCCACTCACTCACTTCCTACATTTTCCATTCGTCCTTTCACCTAGGACTAAGGAGCAGGGATAGGTGGTGGGGGAGGCAGCCACTCCATCACACGAGATCAGTAGGAACTGGAGTGCTGCCAAGCCAGGAGGTACATTGGTAGAAAAAGCAGTAAAAAGGCTTGGGATGGTGCTCTCCTCTCTCACTGTTCCCTGTACTTCCTCCAGCCTTCTGCTTTTGTGGCTACTTTATCTCTTGGCTTGGCTCTGCTGCCTCTTTCCAGATACGCGTCGGGTCTGCTGGTTCTGTTCTCAGTGCAGTGAATTGTGCTGGGCACAGGAGTGGCACGTGAATTGTGCTGTGTCCACATCTGTGCCAGTGCAGGAGTGTCCAGCAGGGAGCAGGGCTGCAGAGTCAGGCTGGCCTCCCCCTGCACCTTCCATGGCAGAGCTCGGGGAAATGGAAAATAACTGAACTATGGCAAATGATGTCTGGTGCAAAACAGGCTTTGCTCTAACAATTGTTTTTATTTTGGCATTAATGGATTAGGAGAAAAACTGTCAGGGTATTGGAGTAGGAAGCTAAAGACCTGAAAAGTGGAAAATGATGCTTCAGGTGACACTGAGAAAGGACATTCAAAGCCTTAACACAACTTTCAGACTGATTGGTGAGTTGCTTCATTCTTTGTGTTCTTTTCAGCTGATAGAATTGCTACAGAGATTAAAGATTATCACACTTCTTTCTCACAGTTTTAGCCATTTAATATAAATACTTTACAGCTGAACCAGGGGTGTTGCTTTGCCTAAGCAAGTTGGCAACATGAGAAGTTTTTATGAAATTTTCCTTACATGTTTAGAATAGCAATAAGCAGCAGAATTTCATCCTGTTTTAATGGTCTAGGATGTGGCTGCCTGGAAATTCAAACCCCTGGGAAAATCCCACAATGCTAAATGTGTTTTCATTCTGTATCAGCCCCTTCTTCAGCCTTTTCCCCCCAGCTCTAAGGCTTTTCATTGAATGGAAAGTAATTTTCTAGATGTTCAGTATTTTCATTTACTAATGTAAAATCACAAATACAATCTTAACAGTTTTGGTACAACTGAAAATCAAATCACTGGAACAAAATAACATAAAAATTTATTGCTTCAGCGCTTGTCAAGGGAGTTAAGTCATTGAACTATTCTTGCAAAATATTTAGACTTTTGATAAAACTCCATTTCCCACAGAGAATGTAGTTCTGGCATCCTTTGGCTTTCTAAGATTAGTGCTAGCCAGCAGCAATCCTATTAAGTTTGCCTAAGATCCGGGGTTGAGTTTAAAGCAAAAGCTTTAGTGTGTTTACATGTTTTTGCATTTCTGGGAATAATATTTTATATAACTTCAGGGACCTTATCAGCAAGAAAGAATAGAGAAACTGAAGTAAGTTTGGGCTGCTGACTGCAGCAATACATAAAACAATAACAGGAACAAAATTACATATTGATAGCATTGGCAAGTGGGTTTTTTTAATTGTAGTAGCCAAAATTCATGCTTTTATGCATCATTATAGTTGAAAACAGTTATTACATTGGCATTCAGAGTGATAAGGAGAAAGTAAATTGATCTGTAATAGCAAAAATGAGCAGTCTTGGATCTCAGCTGGTGGCAGTATTTTTTAATCTCTGGTGTAGGTTACAGATTCACTTCCATTCATTCTGTAAGGTTATTTTTTTATTGCTAGCATATTTTTATGCTTTTATTTTCTTTTAATTTGAAGACGTAGAACAATATTTTTACTGTCTGTAAATGAGTGTTCCTTTCAAACATGCCCTGATGCAAAATGCTGAGAGGGTTAGCTTTGGCTTTTTTCTTTACCTACTGTATACTTTTCCTGACATGTTAGATTAACTTTCAGCCGCAGGCCAATCTGTCAAAGAAACAGGGAATGTCTCCTGCTATGACAGATTTGCCAGAGGCTGAGGTTTGAAACAAGCTGGGTATTGCTTCTTACACAAAAGTAATTTCTCCCTGCTGAAGAGAGCTATCACTGAATCAGCTGAACAGAAGCCTCTGACTTGCATTACCAGGTTCTGATCAGAAAATCTGCAACAGGCATTTTTTTTTTAATAAACTTATATGCCACAAAGGAGTCCTGGCAGTATAACTGTGGGAAAACTTTCAGCAATATAAGGTCAAAATAATTTCCTCAAGGATATCAGGAATCCAATATATATTTTAAAAACTTTCCCTGGTTGACTTCAGTATTGTTATCATGTAGGATGAATATACTGCTTCAGAGATAGACCCATAGGTCAGACTTTAACATACAGACAGGACCTACACTATCATCCTAGCATCTGCTCCAAAAATAACCACTCATTAAACTTGACTCAATTTACTGTAGAAGCTGTACAAAATTGTGCCCTCTGCACCCCAGTTGCCTTTGCTGTACATCCTGAGCTTCCCTTGCAGCTTCCAAGGTGGTATCAGTAGCTGGCTCTCAGAGCAAGCCCGGGTGTATAGTAAAGCCTGGGATCTTTGCGGAAGTGTCTGTTCCAGGCGTGCCCCAAGGGGCTGTCTGGGTGGTCCCACAGCAGCCCCTGGGCTGAAAGGAGATCACGGTTCCTTCCACCGAGACTCCCTTTGGGGCCGAGTGCTGCCTTGTCTCTTCAGCACTGACCGGCAGAAGGCGTGTGAGCAACACAGGGAGCATTATGAGAGAAAAGGGAGGATTAGACTGGGATTCCTTCCTGCCAGCAGTGCGCTGTTCCAACTGGGAAAGTAGCATCAGGCTTTTCTTTTACCGGACTTCAGTAGCCCTTACATGCAAGTCAGACTCTAGGATAGTATAAGAACAACGTTTCATCTGGCTTGATGAAAGAATTAATATATATCCTCCTCGGGCAGGTGTCGTAAAAAAAGCTGACTTAAACACACGTAATGGACCCCTTATGGCATTGGGGTAATTTAAGTCAGTACAGCTGTATTAGGTTATACCAGCCAAGGATCTGACCTAATTAAACTGAAATGATGAACCGTGCTAATTTTAAGACTTTCCTCAGAAATGCACTCTGCCTTATTACCTACTGATCACAAAGTTCATAAGCTGCTGGTTACAATTTTTCCCCTTAATAAAGTGAAATCTCTTTGATTTTTACTTAACTATATATATATTTATATATTTTTAAATGCTGTGAACAGTAAATAGAGGTGATATTGACTTATATTAGCATAGTTCCCAGAGGTTGGAGTTTCCCCTTACAGCTGCATGAAAACACAATGTATTTCTGAGGGCTTATAGGGAGGTGGGAAGTCTAGCTCAATACTGTTCCTTTGCTAAAGTCCAGGTAGAGTCCCCACAACATGTTTTAAGAAAACACTGTTCATCTATTGAAACATGGTGAGCTTCTGAGGAATAAGAGAGCCTAGAAGCTTGCAGGTTTAAAAGTTCAAGAGATGCCAAAAAAAAAAAAAAGATAAATGTTTCACATGTACTTAAAGTTGCTGGAAATGGGGAGTCAGCAGAAGGAGATCTCCAGCTGACATGACACTCCATGTGGGCCTCTGCAGTGTGACTGGATGTCCTAGAAGATGTGCAAGAAAAGGGGATGTCTCTTGGCTTTTCTTTTTGAAGTGACTAAAATAAAAGCTACAGCAATTAGCAAGAAAATATTTTCGTCCTGAAAGTCAGATCATAGCAAGAGACCATTGGACAGAATCATGTACCTCTAAAGGACCAAGTGTTAACTTGCAGTTCAGAGGTCCTCAACACAAAGCTGCTACTTGCTGGGCTGATCTATACCAGCCTGGTTTCCAGGGTACAGGTGTAGAATACATATCTAAAAGGGCTACTGTAGCCGTTAGGTTTAACAAAAGAGAGGAAACCTCACTCTTTTCATCCTTCATCCCTCTACAGGAGAGCTGGCAAAAGTTTTCCTATTCAATCTGGGATAGAATGGCGGAGTCTTAATGCAGCTGAAACATTAGCCCACTGTAGTACATATGTACATGTGTAGTCAGAGCTGAGCATTACAAGCCCTTTTGCTGATGTACACATCAACCTGGAAACTGTACCCTTTGTCAGAGCTCCTTACTATCAAAAAGATTAGCAGAGAGCTGGGAGAAAATATAAGGACAAAGCTATTGGAATTAAACATACAGATTAAATCCTTGATGCAAATTGCCTACTGTGAAAATGTCTCCAGCCTTGTAAAACTGAAAACTTGTTAGTTCTCATAACCCCCCTTGTGGTGTTGCCCCAGTTGTCTGCAGTTTAATAACTGCATACAGAAGAATGCTCCTAGTTACCCTTCTGTTTATGCTGCCACCAGAAGAGAAGTGCAGTTAAGCCATTGATACTGTGAATCCACCTTGTTCATCCTTCTGCAGGTTGTCTGCAAATGGCCTTTTAATCTTTTTATAGACTTAGTCACCATCAGAATTAATCAACAGATAATTTGTTATAACTATACTGACATAGTTTAGTCTAAACTTTGTGGTGACTTACTACCTTATAAATAGTTGCTTGTGGCAAATACTGATTGCTGTTGGTTGAACAGGGCATCTGATAGCTTCTTGTGCACTGGAAGGCACTTTGCTCATCTGCAGACATTCAGTGTAGCTACACCACGTATGTGCAGATTCAGTAATGGTGCCATAGTGACTTTTATTCTTCTGAACGTCTCAGGGACCACAGCCTTAGCTATCCTCAAACAGGCACAAAGGACAAGATTGCAAAACCCAATAAGCAGACATTGACAGTGGGGGCTTTTAATTTTTTTCTGTGCTGCTCTCACTGATATGTTAGGAGACTAAATTGCACCTTGGAAAGACAAATGAACAAAGTAAATGAGGTGCTGTTATACCCTTGACTGGGCTTTTTAATAGCCGTTGTTTGCTTACTTGCTAATTTGCAAGGTCTAGTAATTTGCAGTTGGCCTCCCAGTCGTTAGTGTGAATTAGTGCAGTCCTATTGTATCAGAGGGACAAGCAAGTCCAAAAGAGAAGCATCCTGTGTTGTGGAAGCTGTAGGAAAATGGCTTGAATTCTTTGCACTGTTTAGTGTGGTACTTACAACTACTTCATTTGAGTTTAGTTCTTATTTCATTCCCTTGCATGTAAATAACTGTCTAAAAACCAAAAGTCTCTCCTAGTATTTAGTGAAGGTGATCTCTTGCTATTGTTACTTTGAATGCCTCCATCGTGGGCCTTTTATCATTTTTATGATGGCGTAAGAAATGTGTCATCTATGTAGCATCTGCACAAGGTTTGCTGAAAATTAAGCTGATTTAGAGCATTATATCTCAAATCTGTCATAGCAATTTCAGTGGTAATGTTCTTTCATTTTAAGCAAATTATTCTGAAGTTCTTAGGTGTTTGGGGGTTTTTGGTTTTTAGAGAGAAGAGGTGGGAATGCTATCTCTTGACAAAGTCCTTAAAACATCCAGTTTGAATCTCAGTGAAGTCATTGTCTTATGAAACCCATCTGGATTTTAAAAAACACTTGTGGGCAACACTTCATGTGTCCTGTTGTCAAGCCATTCCTAGCTGACACTTTGCATGAAAGGATTATTTTTCTGTTGTAAACAGTGATGAAAGCTCATAGAAATTTCCTTTCCAGCACTTTCCAGTTTTCCTTGGACATTCTGAAAAGGTAATCTGTTAGCATAACCCAAAGAGGAAAGTGTTCAAAAGCAAGACATTAAGTAAACATTCTTTGTGATATTTAATAGGTTTATAAAATAAAGATCTCCAAAGTTTCACTCCGTAGATGCATACTGGGTAAACTAGGCACACACATATCTGTAAGGAGCCAGTCCTCTATTGCTGTAAGTCAAGAGAATAGTTGCTGGTTTTTCTCTCAAGAACAAGAGTAATTTATGGGGTGATTCTCTGGACTCTGTCTATTTTCTAAAAAAAAAAGAATAGAAGAAAGAGAATCAGTAAAATTAGAACTTCCATTGTCCTTCCATTGAAATTATTGCTACCAATAACACGGTATTTGTTAGTGCAATGGGTTTTTTTTTTTTATTCTCTTCAGAACCCTCTAATTATGGCAGGTTTTGCTTCTGAGGTTAGTGACAGACAAGGTTATTCAGTGTTTGGAGCTGATTCCCCTTTCCATCTGTGACTTGATCCTCTGTTCCTATAGATGCCAGACAATTATTTCTTCCTATTTTTCTGGTTTCTTTTATTCTTTAATATGCCAATGCATAGTTTTATATTTAAAATTCTGACTATATTATAAACCACCTTGAACACAGAAAACATTTTATTCAAGAGCACTTTATTTTCCTTTATTGCTCAGCTGACTAAGAAAGAAAAGTTAGGTGTATTTCTCTAGAGACACATTAAGATTACCTGGAGATGGGGGCGGATTCCTTCCCTTCTGCTCTGGAGCTGGGTATAGGCTGGTTTACACTAGTTTTTTTAGCCTGATTTTTGGTTTTATAGGTTAAGATTCCCATTTATTCATGCTTCATGGGCATAAGTAGAGTAAGTTATACTGATACAGGCCATTTTGTGCAAGTTTAAAACTGTGAATACCTGGGAATGGAAGAGCACGAGCCGTGCTCTGCTGCTAAAATTGCAGCACAAAATGTCTTGGTTTTAGTGAGAGTTATCTGATACACTTAGCTGAGAGATTTTTCTCTTTGTGAATGAAGTAGACAGTTTCATTGCTGCAGTATGTCTTAGCCTCTTCTTACCATAGCTTTACTATACAACCTCCATTATCACAGAATCTAAACGATGCAGACTTGCTAATGGACGGGTTTTACCGTTTGTTTGGGAGGCCACTATAAAGACGGAAAAGAGGATCACTTGACTGGTTAAGGGCCCAGTTTGGACCACCTAATATCTGTGTCTAGTTTATGTATGCCAGTTAATAATGAATTGAAGTGCAGGAAATCAGTTGGTGAGTGAAACTTGTGCTGAGATTCTTCTCATGATATCCTCACAACTGCAGGTTGATCTGTAGGGATGATAAAGATTTGCCAAATTTATGAATTTATTATAGAAAAAGTAAATCAATGTGGCCCATACTAGTCAGAGGAGATGCTTCAGAAGAGTCTACAAGAAATGACCAGGCTTTCACTAAGCTTAAGGGAAAACTGGACTGGATGCACAGAGATGTTCAATGAATGCAGATTTATGAATTCAGCTGTTTTACATATCACAGACTAATTCTGGTTGAAAGAGAGTGCAGTGCACCTGTGCAGTAAAGAGGTTCCTTTTCATATTCAGGTTGAACTTCCTGTGTACCAGTTTCTGCCTGTTTCCTCTTGTCCTGTTCCTGGGCACCACTGAGAACAACCTGGCTCAGTGTCAGAGCTCCTCTTGATACCCTCCCTTCAGACACTGATAGACATTGATGAGGTCCCCTCTCAGCTGTCTCTTCTTGAGTTTGAACAGGTCCAACTCTCTCAACCTGCCCTTGTAAGAGAGTTACTTCAGTCCCTCAGTCATCTTTGTAGTCCTCCACTAGGCCCACTCCAGGAGCTCCATGTCCTTCCTCTACTGAGGAGCCCTCTGGATGTGCCTCACCAGGGCTGAGTTCAGGGGCAGGATCACCTCCCTCAGCCTGCTGGAAATGCTCTTTCTAATGAGCCCCAGGAGACCTTTGGCCTTCTTGACACCCAGGGCACACTGCTGGCTCAGGGACAGCTTGTTGTCCACCAGGACCCCAGGTCCTTCTCTGCAGAGCTGCTTTCCAGCAGATGGATCCTCAGCCTGGGACTATTCTTTCCCTTTTGAGGCAGGTGGTACTTCATTTGTTGCCAGCAGGTTTGACATTGTGTAAACTGACTCATGATCAAAGTCCCCAGAATTCTGCTGGTAACACAGTCTTGAAGGCAGGTGTTCATCTGCATGATTTTCTTGTTTCTTGCCCCATCATTCCCTGCAACTCCATTTCACTAAACTATAATCTTGTCCAGTCTGTAAACTCCCTGTCTGTTCTTCTCATGTCCTGGCATCTCATGGGTTGGCCTGGTCAGGCTTTGTAGAGAGCACATCTGCTGCTGTTCAGGGCACAGTGCAGCACAGCCAGGTTTGAAATAATTCTCTCCCTTCAAACTAAATATATTAAGATTTGAAATATTTTTATTCTGTATGACTCACTTAAAAACATGAGAGGAAACCCCATAATTGGCTAAATAGTGTGAAACTCCTGTGCAACATCTGTGCTGGCTTTTGGTTTCTTCTTAGCTTAGCTCTGATCTGCTGACCATTGTGGATATGTTATTGTTCAGCTAATGCCTGATGTGTGGGGATGACTAGGAAATACATGCTCCCCTGTTCTGTGTCTTAAGAGCATTGTCTCGGTCCTGCAGGGTTCTTAGGGAAATATTTGTGTGAGAAAAGCTACTTTTGGGTTGGTGGGGTTTGTTTTATTACTTTCTTGTTAATTTCTAGGTGAACTGCAGTAATGGCCTTGGCAGGGAAACATTTTCTCTTGTTTTTCCAAATATATACCCATGCCTCTTTTTCAAACTCTATATTATCCCTGGAAGTTTTGTTGATACTGGCTTGTGATATTTTATGCCACTCAGGTCACTAAATTTAATGCACTTCCCAAATTTGTCTGGTGGTAACCTTGGTCCCAGGAGTGTTACAAGTTCTAGTTAAAGTTTGCAGAGTGTTTCCAGTTTCTGAATTTCAGGGTGGCAATGGGCCATGTCAGGGAGATTTGAGAAGACTCTTCATTTTTTCAGAGCTTGTGAATCCACATACGTATTGAACTGAACAGACTGAGAAAGCTATTGTAAAGGAACCCACACTAAACCATTGTTCCCCAGGCAAGGGCAGTTTAACATTTGTATTAGCACGTTTTAGACAATGGATAGCTTGATGTCTGAGGTAATGAATTTTTTTAAATAGCCATACTGTGTCATATTTCTTTTTGATCTGTGCTTAAATTTTCACTTACTTCTGTATGTTGCTGACTGAGGGCCACTAGTTTCCTATCATGAGAAATGGTTACTGAATTAGATTTGCTTTTTTCCAAGCTCTGAAAAGATGTGCATTATCAAAGCAGTCGTTTGGTTCAGAATAAGAGAGGAGATAGTTCTGTAGGGAGTACGCTTGGCAAAGCAATGCCATAAATAGGTCTTGTGTCAGTGTTTGCTGTAATGTCTTGATATGTGTCATCATGAATTATATATTATTTCAGATTTATCACTTCTTCCACTGATAAGGGACATTGCTTCTTTGAGTGAGTTTTCTTCATGGCTTAAAAGATTTACTGGTACACTGAAACTCTCTGTATTGGAGATTCAGATGAACTTTGGAAACTTGAGATAAGAACTATAAATCTGCTATAAACTAGGAAGCCATTTCTCAAAGTGTGTATTTATTGACAGAGTTTGTACTAGCTTGTTCTTCTGATTCTCATTTGTGTGCATCAGAAGAGGTTTTCTTTTCAACAGAAACTACAAAAAATGAAAAACTAAGTGTGGATCATACAATATATATATGTTCTGGGCTAGACAGATTCATTTAATTTAAGATCTTTATGCAAAGTTGGCTCCACTTGGGCACATTTGAAAATAAGATCACTTGGTGGATGGTGTAAGGGCGGGAGGCAGGGAAACCCTTAGAGAGCATTAATAATAATTAAAAAAAACCCCAAACCTGTATTTTTTACATGGAAGGAGACCTAGTATATCCTTGATCTACAAATCCAACGTGCTGAAACCTACCCTGCAAGATCTATCTCAGGTCAGGCTTGCATGGGAGAGCAAATGAGACAGTATTAGACCATGTGACCTGCTGCTGGATTCCCAACAGGACATTGTATCTGAGGGGTACCCCTATAAATGAGACCTCTGAGCAGATCTGTGCAAAGAGATTCTGAAAATGGTGTAAAATTACCCTTCTTTCCTAGCATTAGGAGGATTGTAACTGGTGTAAAGCTACCTATAATGATACACCTGAACTTGATCTTTGAAATCTTAAACTTTTAACACATCTTTAGCAAAGACTGGGCTGTGAAATTGAGTAAGTGAAGAGTATCTTACTTAGGAGCTGTTTTCCTCTGATTCCAGCTGAGTTGCAATTTTTTTTTAATTTTTATTTTTGTCCTTCTAGCTCCTTCTATTTTGTAAAATATTGACACAGAAATTGCCATGGAAATTTCGTTATAAAATTTCCTAACAAGCAGCTTAGATACAGAATCTGTCTTCAGGTCAGCTTTCATCCCATTTTATGGTTGAGCTGAGTTAAAGATAAGAATCAGATCACTTCCTCCCTGGACCTATTAGATCCAGCTGGAGACTTTTTGGTATCACTTCCCTGCCTTTTTCCCAAGGGCAGATTAGGAGCTGGTTTACCCCATTTTACTGATACAGCCATGAAGTGAGTAATAGTTTCACTTTTGCCACTGCGGAGGTGCTTTGTATTGCTGTGATTTCATTTGCTGTGTTAGTTCTGGTTACTGAAAAATGTGGCAAAATCAGGGTTTAACTTTGTTCTTATTGTCAAAATGAAAGCTCTTTCAGACAATATAGGCCTTAAGACACAATCCCAGTATTAAAGCAGTAAGTCTTCCTTTTCGTGCCACTCCTTCTTCCCCAAGCACTCAGTCATTTATCAACTGAAATGGGCATTATGGACAAATCTATTGAAACTTGGAGTCACATTGCAAAATGCACATACAGAACAGAGGGATCCTCCGTTACAATTGTGGGATAATTCAGATAAGTCATCTTTGATCCAGTTAAACAGTGAGGAGGGATGAGCAGAAATATGTTGCATGTGAGTGGCAAGGAATTCTCAAATTTAGCAGCTGATAGTATGAAGAAAAATGATGTAGGAATACTTTACCCACTCCCAAGCTACATCCAGAGATTAAAATCCAAAGTTTTCAGATTCTGTTTATCTATGAGACTTACAAGGACAATCAGTAGTGATTAAACATTGAAGCAATGTAAATCAAGATAGCATAGCTTCCTGTACTTTCTAGTTACTAAAGACCTGAGTCTCCAGCAGCAGAGGCAGATCCTCCAGATGCTCCAAGGAAAGCCCCAGTAGCTCTCAGCTGCTGCTGTTGTTGGTTGGGTGCAGCCTCCCTGAGTGCATCTTGATAATCTTCAGAGATGAGCTAACTGCTGCCTGCGTGGTCTGGCATATGCATCTGGGCATCTCCCCACAGATATGAGGTTAGTGCTGTGTGTTGGTGTATGTTGTGGGCTGTTGCAGTGCTTGTGAAGTCCAGGGCTGTCTCTACATGTAGGAGGTCTCCTCCAATTCAAGAGGCCCTCTTACTGCCACAAAGTTTAGGGTCAGATGGGTTTTGCTTCTAAAATTAACTTTTTTATTTGCTGAGACTTCCTAACTGCCAAGGTTTGGATGAATGAAGGTTTTCTGATCTCATTTGAAGTGTCAGGTTCATACTGCAGAAGATGCCAAACTGTAAGGGAGAGAGACTGAGTCTTGGACAGTCATGATCAAACACCCGGTTTGCTGCTCAGCTGGCGATGAGTGGTAATCTTAGAGTGATGGGATATCATGGAGAAATACATGGAGAAATGCTGATGCCATCTTTTAGTACAATAGCAGCACTTAGGTGGTCCCATCTTACTAAATGGTACTAAGTGATAGACAAAACAAAGAAGTTTTGGTATTTTAGGGTCTCTCACTGAACTTACAAAGGAAGAATGGTTAAGCTCTTTGGAGCTTTAGATCACACACTGGCTGGCTGCTGGATCAAGAGGAATTGATTTCTGGCTACAGTAGGTGCTGTAAGAAGCAAACAAGGATGTTTTCTTTCTACAGTTCGTTATAGAGGATGAAAGCACTCAGTGATGTACCGCAATGAATTAGACCAGTGATGAATTTCTTCTGTCTGCCTGAATATGTGGTGTGTGTAGAAATGGGAGCAAAAGAAAAATCTTTCTTTTCAGCCCCCTCCCCCCTGCCCCTTTGTTTGGGGAAGTGGGGAGGAGCTGTGTTTTTGTGAAGGTGGTTTTTTTTTTTGCTGCAGATTGAAACTTAGGTGGATTTACAGGGATGTCTTTTGAGGTGGTCTTGTCCCAGGCATCCCACCTCAGGCTGAGAATAAGTCAAAGCTGGTTTTACTCTTTTTGTCAGGCTTTTTGGCTGTGCTTCTGGCAGGAGACTCATGCAGACACAGCAGTCTGTCTGCATAGAGCTGCAAGCAATAGCAGGACCTGTATTTTTCCATTTTGTCTTCCATAATTGGAAATAAATCCTCTAGATTGAAAATAAAATGTATTGCTTGTTGCATATGGGGGAAGTCTGACCAATGTAATAGTGTTGTATTTTTGTATTTGCTGAGATGAATTGATTCACTTTCTTGCATTTCATATGCAGAGCTACTTTCCAGCTCTGCTCAGCTGGACTAGATGAAGAGAATGGCATCCAAGTAGGAATTTTCTTACCCAGATCTGTAAGCTGTTTTCAGCATTTCTGATGTGCAGGCTGCTATTTCATCCAACATAGCATAGGTGAGTTTAAATTAAGAAAGCTGTCACTGAATTTTCAATGGCAGAATTTTGTTATCCTGAGTTTTAGTGTGTTGTATTTCTTTGCATCAAGGTTGGTGGTTCTTTGACTTCATGCCAATACAACTGTCTGGGGTTCACCCACCAGTATTTGTTTTGGTGAGAATCAGCAAAGTGTCTGGTTTTCCCCTAGTACAATGCATATATTAACCTTTCTAGTGTTTCAGTAACACTGATGCATTTGTCTGAATCTTGATATATGCAAGAGAGAGAAGGGTCTTGTGTATGAGTATAAAACACACCCACAACTGCTCTAGGCTTAACCTCTTTGCCCAGCAAGGTGTAATTTGCACGTATAGCCCATTGGCATAGTCTCTCTCTGATACAGAAGGTGTGAATTATTATAGCCACTGGAAACAAGTCTTAATGCTGTATTCAAGTTGGTGCCTGGCATGCTTTTAGCTATGGAGATCCCTAGTGTGTGGCATGCTTTTAGCTATGGAGATCCCTAGTGTGTGGCATGTGGGTGGTGGTTGTCTATTGGTGTTGGATATTTTTACAAGCAGAGTACAAAAAGAATTGGTTGGTTTTTTTTTTTTTTCGAATGTTACTTTGTTTTTTGCAAAAATACAAATGAACCGAAATCTGTGAAAATAAAGTGAGCATGCCACTGATATCCCAGCAGTTGTGCAGATTGTCTGGGGGATGCATCTGAAGGATGCTCTGAGTGTCTGCAGGATTCTAAGTAGAGTTGGCTGCTGCTTGCCCAGCTCAGTGTGTGGGCAAACAAGCTATTCCACGTGCCCATCTCCCTGCAGGAGTGCTGTTAATGCTGTTAGTTTCTGGAGTGCTTGCAAAGTTCAGGGTGTCTTTGCAGGTAGGTCTCATCCAACTTTAGGAGTCTCTCTGCCCCCATAAAATTTAGGACTAGGGTTAGGTTTGTTTCTTTCTTCAAATGAAGACTTGGAAAGCAAGATGTGACTGTAGTAGCAGACTTCAGTGGCTGTCCTATCTCCATCACTATTTATGCAGAACGGAATCATTTGGCTGTGTTAGTTTGCAGCAGGCAAAGTGGGAAGAAGGTGCCCTCTGCATTTGTAGATGACTTGCTTTATTTTCTTTTGCTGTGGTGATGGTCGCTAGTGTTATGTAAAATATCAGTTAATCAGACAGAACCCACAGGAGCCAGGGAAGTTCAAAGCACAGCTACTTTCAAGAGACTCCCTAATGCCTTAAGGGAGTAAACTTTGGCAGACATTGTAGGTTTACTGTGTCCCTAGTCAAAAAGTTGTTGCTGTTTGGCATGCTGATGGGAGTATTATTGAATAAACATAATACAATATTTACACGCTGATTAAAAAAAAGAAGTCAAATACATTGTTCAGCAAAAATGGCTCTGATAAAAGGAACTGAGTTTTTTTATCCTAAGGCTTTCTGTTTTGTTGTTTTTGTATTTACTACTAGTGTTGCATGGCCGTGGGTATATAAACTTGTAAACTATCTGGACTCAAAAGGTGAGACTTTCCATATTTCACTGAGAGCTCTGTAAAATGGAGTCCTTCCAAATGTGTTCCCTGAATAAGGAAGTTATATGCCAAACCCTGGCTTCTGTGTCACCATGGTTATGGATTACTTTCCTCCTCTATCATGCCAAGCTTTTTAGTACTGTTTGAAGCATCTTAAATATTTTCTCAGTGTACCTCTTCTTGCACCCACCCTAGAACTGAGAATAGGCATTGTAAAGCTAAAAATGCAAATTTCTGTAACTTGCAAGCTAAAAGCACAGCCATGTGAGACATTTTGACCTCTCTGAATGTTGACATGATGGTCTTGGATCAGGATTTGTGAACTTATTTACAAGAATGACTTTAATCTTTGCATCATGGGAATGCAAGTGTCATGCAGTGAGGATTTTAAGAGGTCTTGTATTTCCTGCAGAGGGTTTTTGTACTCTGAAGGCTACAAAGCAAGAACTCTAATTTACTTTTGTGCAGAAGACACCGGTTTGTGTGCCTGTCTTACTCTCTGAACAACAGAAATAATGACTCTAAGGCTAAGAAACAGGACAGTGTGTCCCTGTGGCAGGTACCACGTAGCTCTCGGTCTCCGGTCTCGGTGAGGGCAGTGTTTTTGCCCATCGTGGGGACCCCGGGCTGTGATTTGGGGACCCTGGGCTGCGATTTGGGGCCCTCCTGGTACTGGCACCTGTAGGTGGCAGCACCTCCCTGTTCTATGGGATGCGGTGCCCGTGCCCGGCTTCCCACTGACACTGGGAAACTGAAAATTAAAAACATCTTCCCACCCCCTTTTTAAGGTCAGCGTTCTTCTTTTCTACGATGTAAATGTGAGGCAGGACTTGTTTGACATCGCTGTCAGACTGGCTTGTTCTTTGTCCATTCTCTTTAAACATGGCTTTTTCCTTTTGTTCTGGGTCAGTTTTTCTTCTTGTATTTTAATCCACTCTGTTGTCAGACTTCCAAAGTTTGAGGTCTGTTTGAAGGTTGGAGAAGGGCTCACTGAAATGTTGTACTGGCAACTTGGCAAGAAGGAGCAATTAATGGGTATTGAGAAAGCTGTGCATCATTTCTACTGCTGTTCAAGTACATGTAAGGTTGTTGGACCCAGAAGAGGTCCAAAGTTGCTGGAAACAAAACAAGTAATGTTTTGACTTTTAACAATGTCATTCTGATTTCTTTGGGATCTTCCTTCTCTGAATTAAGGCTGTTAGAAAACAGACATTGTTATCAACTTGAATAATAAATGTGTTCCATTAATATATGAATATTAATAAGAGCAATTAAATAAAAAGTCTTAAACTTGTTCCAGCAAGATAAAAAGCCAACAGAGCAATAGCAAAACAGTGGAATAAATCAGAATAGTAAGAGAATTAGTTCTAGAAAATACTGAGAGAGGATTGAGGATTTTTTTATATTTAACTGCATTAACTACTATTAAAATGAGGCTGCTTTTCCACTAAAACATCAAATCATATCTGTAGCTTGTCTTGAGGGAGAGTACATAACACCTATACCATTGGGGCACACTCTCATAAGGATCATCTTGCAGGACAACTGCTGCTGCAGCTCACAGCTTGGTGTTTAAATCAGAGTCTGCAGGAGGATTAAGTGTAGGCAGTGGCCAGAGGCAGAGGGGATGGAAAGGTGCTCACATGACTCCTCACAATAAGCCAAATCAACCAAGGCAGAGATGGAAGCAGGTGTCCAGTGTCTCTTGTGCTGGCTCTCTCTGCCCAGGGTTTCCCTTTTCATGGAGGATTTACAGCCACACAATTAGAGCAGCCTTGCAGTGCATGAAGCAGCAAGAGAGGTATTCAATCTACTGTGTTTCTCTACTGGTGGTAGGTAAAGTCACTGTTCCAGAATGACACTGGCAATATTGCTTCAGATAATACTGTAGCTTTATCTGCCTGGCTGCTGCCCAGTAACTGCTGCTTATCTCAGCAGCGATTTCAGACTAGTTCTTTAGATTTGCCCATTGCATTGGAAAATGAGGCCCACGTGGGTTCTCTATACCTGTATCAGGGATTGTCACACATACTAAATCTTTTCTCAAAAGGAATGTGAACAGTACCCTTTTCTTGTGTGAGGGATCCATAATACTCTACAGCTTTTCTCCTGTTAGGTGAAACTAAGAAATGCCACAATTTCGGATGTCTGACTCATGTTCCATCACAGTAGCTTGGAAGATCAACACACATTTTTCATGCTATCAGGAAGTGGAAGTACATTTGTGACAGTGACAGGTTCAGCCAGCAAAATTCAAGTGCCATGCCTACTAGGAAGCTGAATAGTATGCAACAAAACACTGGTTGCGGCTAGGAGGCATTTTTGCCTAATGCAGCTCTGTCTAGGCTGTAACAGATTTGTAATCTGGCTTCAAACATGGGCTGCAGAATCCTTGGGAGGTGATTAAAATGGGAGTTCACTCATTGTGTATGTATTTAAAGCCTCTTATTCTGATGTCTTCAAACACACATGAGAATGTTTTGCTGTAGTCTCCATGTTCAATTACCATCATCTGCTCTGTTCCACACCTCTTGTGCATGTAACTTTGATGTGAATTACCAGAATGATCCTGCATGTGCACACATCCTTGTTAAAATATGTGGGTCAGTGCTGCTGTCTCCTCTGCTAACAGCACTCATCTATATCAACTGCCTGTTCTAGAAATTGAAATAATACCCTGGCCAGCTGTAGTGTTGTGCATAGAAAGTACATTACACATGAGGATGTGTCCTGCCACAAAGAATTGTCATTGAAGTGAACTTGCTACCATAAGCAGTGTTTGAGGGTTTTCTTAACTCTCTGTTTGTAAAGTATTCATTTTCTCTCCTATGTAGATTAGTTGTTGGTATCTCTTCTAGAAGAGAAAAGAGAGATACTCGTATCCCTGTCTGGGGATGAGGTGAGTGCAAAGGTGCTCAACAAGATGAAACTCTCTCCTGTCATGTTAGTACAGTTGCCAAAAGCTAACCCTGCTAGGCACCTTAGTGACTCCCTATTGAAAATGGAAAGGGAGTGCCTGGTCTCCTCCTTGGTCTTACAGTAATAGTGCAATGATGCTTCTGTTCACTGTGTAACTGTGTGAAGATGCCCAGCAGTGGGGCTCCATAGGATAAGCTGCAGCTTGTCAGGAGTTGATTCAGGCTGGAAAGCAGTAACAATACAATTGATGAATTCCAAGTTACTTTCAACAGGGAGAATTGTTATTTGTCTACTAAATATAGCAAGTCTGTTAGACTTACCTTAAGCTTTTCTATCTTGATTCTTCAAAGCTCCTAGTACCCTCCAGGAACAGGAGTGTGTGGGCATGCAGATAATTCTTGAAGACTGAATCTATATTGTTAGCTGTGGTTATTTGAACATCACTGTTCATGTCGAGCTCCTGTGTACCACAGATGTTGAGTGGAGAGCAGAAGATGCAACTGTTTGGTGATGAAAAGAATAAAGATTTGGGGAGAGTAACACTTCAGTGTCCTGCAGTCTTCTCCTTCCAGCTCTTTTAAGTCCCCATCCATAATTTGTTGTACGCTCAGTATCAGTGTTTCATCACTAAGATGTAAAGTAGGAACTAGACCAGACTCCTTGATGGAATGTAGCCCTTCGCTGCCATATGCTGCTGTATCATGTAATCCTGCCAATGAAGCTATCAAGTTCTGTCTTTTCCATCTTGCCAACTTTGATTTATCTGCATCCCTTTTGATGTCTACAATTCACCTAGGCTTCCTTCCTAATTATGCGTAGAAACATCTCTGCACATGCAAACAAAGAATACATAAACAACAGATTTTAGTGTGGGAATGCCCAATTTTGATGAGGCCTGCCTTCCTCAAATTCAAGGGAAAGGAGAAAAGAGCTATTCTTGCTATGACTATTGAGATGTGAGGTGCGCCAGGCTCTGATGAAGCTGAGGCTGCCACACTTTTGCTGTGTTTTGGTCTCAGGGTTGCTACTACAAAATTGGTGAATATATTTGAAAAATATATTGGAAAATGGAAACATGGAAAATCTCGTATTATTTGCTTCTTCGCTAATTATACTTAAAACTTTTTAACACACTGTGATACAATATTCAGTAATTTAGTTATTGTTATTGATCATGTCATGGAATTAATTCTGAAATATGACTTTGTGATAAAATCCAGATGAATGTACAATTCCTTTTCATACATTGTTATATAACACATGGCACTAATTTCTCTGTCCAGCTACACAATTGGTACAATGAAAGTCCCTTTTGGTCCCTCTCCAGTTTTCTGCAGAGGGCAGAATTGGGATGTAGTGGCCCGTTTGTTGTGAATTGTTTTCTTCCAGAATCAAAATGGTCTTGACTGAAGAGTTTTTCATCAGAAAATCCCAGCTTGACAATGATAGTCATGGAACCATGGTGGTTTCATCAGTATTTGACAGGAAGTTATGCTTTGGTTAATACAAAAACATTTGTCTTTCACAATTTAGGAGTGTAGTTACCATGAAATCCAAACTGCAGTATTTTGGGATAAGTCCCAGGTTGTGACTCTGGGAGGGAGTTGGAAGTGGAATACTGGCAGATTTTCATCAACAGTTTATCCTTAGATGACTCTGCTGACTGTGAAGCAGAGCCCAACTGGTACTTGATTCTGCAGAGCCTATTTCACTGTAGAATTTTTTTTCCTGGGTTGTATGTTAGGTTTATATGACACATACATGTTTATTTGGAAGTGAGTCCAAAATGGTGCTGAACATCTTTTTGGTTTGTTTTCTTTCTGGCTTCTGTGATTAGTGAAGTTAACACAGCATCTTTTGGGCTTAGGTCCTTAAGATGTCTGGTAGAGATACAAAGATATTTTTTCATACAGTGCCTTCCCCAAGGTTCTCGAGTACCTGTGGTGTTAGTCATGAAGGCTGAGGTTTTTCAAGGAACACAACATCCCACCAAAATTAAAGCAGCTTCTAAATTTTCCACCCTCAGTGGCCTTTCATGGAAGCCAGGAGCTAGGAAGTGTTTCAGTCAATTAAATAATGGGCTACATTGCAGTCTGCAATACATACATAATGAATACGCACCTTGCTATTTTTCTATGGAGAATTGTTATTTCAAGACGTTGATGCCTTATATAAATGATAGGATTGTACATTCGGGCCTGCATGAGAGAGTAGTAAACAGTGTCTTTAGTTTTGCTTTCAGCTGGCTTTTCCACCGTGATCAAAATTGCAGTAGATTGAAATATTGCTGCGAAGTCACAGCAGAGCCTAAACAGTGTCACTTTTATTCAGAGGCCTGCTTTTTTAACAACATTCTATGATGGTAAAAGAATTTGCAGGATCTAAATATTTAAACAGCATTTCACCATACTGAGAAAGTTACCATAATAGTTTCTGCATCTTTCTGCTATTCTTTTTAGATTGAAAGAGCAGGTTACTTAATGGTACAATGTAATATCAGGCTCCCTCTTTGCTCAATAATAAAATGGGGATAATACTGCAAAGGACTGTGTTGTGGTGATTCATCTTTATAGAGTTCTACAGAAATGGTAAGTGCTATTAGCATCCCATGTGATTACAGTGACAGGATGATATGGTAATTTGTCTAAATTGGTATTAAGTGGTACTGAAAGTCTCTCAAAATACCTGTTCCTTTTGGATTTCCAGACATTAGAGGTTTAGAAGTTTGAATAAACATCTGGACTGAACTGAGCTCTTTTTTAAAGGTTACCTTAAATGACAGATGAAGGAACCTTATATTGTGATAACCTTCTGCCTGAAGGATCTCAAAGTAGTCAGGAATCAATATGCAAACTATATATAGATTACATCCGCTCTGTCAAGTTAGGGCAAGTTTGGCAGAACACAGTGAAACAAAACAAAATGTGATAGAAATCAAAATGGAAAAACACAATGTTAAACTCAAAATACTGGGAGAATGTAGTCAAAGAGAAAGGAATTGTCAGCTGGGACCTGGCAGGAAACTGGGAGGTGTAGCTTCTTCTCCCACACAATGTACCGTGAGAATTGGGGTCTGAACTCAAAGGCTCAGAAATGCCTTTATGGCTCCTGTGAAAAATAGCAGCTCCAGGGACAGGCAATTTGCTGGGATGCAGGTTAAATAAAGTTTCATATAGAAGAATCACAACTGCCTGTTTGTCAGCGTAACATCACAAATCTCATGCATTTTAAGCTGTTACACTGTTGACAAAAGGTACTGCTTATGAGACTCTGTGGAGCTCTTGCTGCAGCAATGTCTTTGGAAGGGGCTCCCTTCTTTAACCTTACTCAGCTTGCTGAGCTGAGATTGCAGTTTGTGGCTGATATCACTTACATGTAAAGAAAAAAATAGATGTTTTACAAATACTCTTCATAAAAAAAAAGACAAGGAGAAACAGTGAGTGTGTTTTAAAAAGTTGCTTCTTTTACTTTTTACCTTGTGCATTTGCCTGTTTTTGACTCTTTATATTCCATGCAGCAGAGAATTGATGTGGCTCATCTGAACCACCAAAAGCTGCTTCTCTGTCTGCCTTCTTGCTCTGATAAAGACACTGGTAAGAGCAGTCTGAACTAGATTACTGATTCTAATTTTCTGATCTTCTAGCAAAACAGTGAAGCTTGGGGAATTATGCTTTTTGCTTTTCAACCACCGAAAGCTATTAATGCTCAACAATATGTCAGAAGATTTGCTGTAAATCTTAACTATCTAAAATAAATGCCCAGGGTTTAATATTTTATAAACAGGGGAGCTGCTCGCAGAGATGGAAATTATAGAAGTTTTGTGTGTATTTGCATGATTTCTCTCTAGTAGTCATAGCCAGACTGTTACCTGACTGCTTGTACCTTAGTTCGCTTCCTGGTGCATGTGGTACATGACTGACTAATGAATTACGCTGTGCTATGCTAATATTCCTGCAAGTGAAAATTTTTAGAAGCTGATCAGTGAAAGCTGATTGTGCTGAATCAGTCAGAATGTTACATTGTTACCCATTTAATGTATTTGCTAACATTAATTATTTAAATGTCCAATGATTCTCTTTCCTTCTTCAGAATAATCTGTTTTCAAGTGGTCCTAAATGAGCAGAACACATGTTTTCCTCCCTCTCCCTTTTAAATATTTCACCAAGTTTTCCTGTCACTGTGATAATTAAAGAAATTGATAATATGTCTTTAGAGGAAGGCCAAAGGGCCTTAAAGGGCAGTATCTGTTCTTTTCAATCACTGCTTAGCATTTGCCAATAAAGAAAGAACTGCTTCTTAAAGTCAGGAAAAGGTTTAATCTACACACACCAGCCATTGTGTGAGTGGCACAGGGTCTTGTGCTTAGCTCTTAAGGTAGTGGCTCTCTGCCAAAAGTTCTTTGGAAATTGGTTCTTAAAAACTCTATGAATCTGAGATTTTGGTAGTGGATAGAAAGGCATCATCAGAGAAGAGGTTAATGAATTTAGGTGGTTAAAGAATGCTCAGTAGTCTAAGTTTGTAAATAAGTGAATTCAAATACAGAATTTTCCCCAGAACTCCAAAGGCAATTCTTAAGACCTGTAGTGCTTAAGGAAGTAAACCTGGGATGATACTCCTATAGCTAATAACCTGAATTTGCATGCCTGAACCACATGTCTGTGGATGCCTCCTCTAGAACAGAGATAAGTGATGTTGTTTGCCAGTACTCAGCTCTGGAGGAACTATGGATGACCTGTCTGATGGCTTGAGAAAAAACTTCAGGTGTAACAGAAGGATTTCTTTGTGTTTCATTGGTGTCAGGGTCAAGCATGAGCCTCAGAGGAGGCTGAGCAATGCTTTTTCAGGGGATAGCAAGTAGAGACAGGTTGATTTCATAAGACTTAAAAAGAACAACTCCTAAGCATGCCTGCTGCTGATGGTAATGGCTCAGGATCTGATGGTTTGAAGACAACCAGGAGCCTTTGATATGAGAACCATAATTGATTATGAATCATCTTATGTTAGATGAACAAAAAACAATTTGCAGACTCACAAGTCAGAGTGTGCTGCAACATAACTTCAAAACAGTATTCTGTGTGTTAGTTTTCTTTGGGGATATTACCAAAGGGATAAGCTGCACAGAACTCTGTGCTTGAAGGATGCAACACTGATCTAAAGAATTTTGTATTCAGCCATCCAAAAGGGAGGTAAGCATGGCCTCATAATCCTGCCTTCATAATAGCAGTTCAAACAAGTACATTGCTAAAAATATCCAATTAACTGTGGGTTTTGGTAAAAATTGTTTTATAGTAATACTTCTTAATGTAGGTTGTAGTCATTGTGTCCCCCCTCTTTTTTTTTTTCCACTCCCATATACTGCTTTAACTCAAAGCATGCAGTATTATGTTTCTTCCAAGAAATCCAGGTGGGGGGGGTTCCCCCTTCCACACCTGTAGAAAACAAATCTTTAAGAGGCAGAGACTACATGACCAATTTGTGATGCTTTTTTGAAAAGATTCAGTGGAGCTTTGAGATTTTTACTTTTAAAAATATGCTCAGGTTGTTTACTAGATGGAGCATGTTACAGACTTGACCTGCTCTGATCAGTTTATGTGAGTTACTGTATCGATGAATACCCGAGTGAAAATTTGCTGCACCACTGTGTCACATCCTTGTTTGGTGTATTCCAGTCTGCCCCATATGCCCTGCCTAATTTCATATAACTGTTCACAGGCCTCTTCCCAGATTCTCTTTGCATCTGCATATTGTGTAATGTGGGTGAATGAACTTAAAATCAGATGAGCTGAGGTGAATTTACTTGTAAACATACACACACAAAAAAACCAAAACACAGTTGTTTGGCCTCAGAAGGTTTAACAGAAAACAACTAAAACTGTTGGTATCTTTAGAATTACTTACCAAATAGACTTTTGAAGGAATACAGGTAAAATCCTTTTTCTTTGTGTGTGTGAATATAAATAGCTGTCTCTGACTACCTTTCAGTAACACCATCCTTAACTGTAAAGATTTTCCTAAGAACCAGAGGGTCACTCCTGAGCTGGATCATGTCAGCCCATCACTTCAGTGCTCATTTTCCAAGGTCCAGATGGTGGCAAGCTGCAAATGGATATTTTGCAGCTGAAGCATCAATCCCCTTGGCAGACTCGAGAGACACTGGTTCTGGCAGATTTAGGCTTGTCTCTGGCTATTTAGCAGAGTTGTACAGTTAATGGGCTGGGGGACAATTTTGTCAAACTTGCTATTTCCTGGTGACTCGTTTATAATTCTGGGAAAAGAGTGCATGGTTGGTCATTTGTGAATAATTGGAAATCCTCTTGAGATCTCAAGAGAAACACTTCCATTGTTAAATAGGGTTGATTGGCCTGTTTATTTAGGTAGCCTAGACAAAATCTCCATATCGACCCTTGAATGCTCTATATATTTCTCCAAATTGGATTTTGCCTTTGTGTGTTTGTGTCTGATGCGTTTTAAGAGCCCAAGGTCTTAATTACTGTTATAATGCCTAGTTTACCATATGATTATAGCTGATATTAATTGAAATGGGGACCTTGCAAATTGGCATTTGTAAGATCTACAGGTTTTAGGGCTTGCATGTACATTTTTGTGTGCATTCACAGGTGTATAGATATGAAATCTTTGTCATTAGCTGCATTTACAATTTACGTCTTATGAATTTACTGATCTGTTAGCTGATTTTTCAGACATGAAAATTCTTGAGCAGCCTCAAACCAAAGTAAAACCCAACTTAACCTCCAGTTACTGTCCTAAATACAAATCTTCCATTAGAAACTTATTTCTAGTATCAGTGGAGCAGCATCATTGAAAAGAGATGTGCTCTGGCTACCCAACAGGACAGACCTCACCTTTTTTTCCCACTGCAATCCCCTGATTCACAGTCATTTTTTATGGACTGTTTGGAGTTGTTTTGGACAGTTCTGCCATGAAGTAAACGTGAAAACCACAATTTGCATTATGATTGCCAAGCTTTACAATTAGAAATGTGTACAGATAGCAGTGATAACAGTTTTAAGACACATGGCTGATGCTGAATGCAGAATGATATAGCATTGAGGAACTGTGATGTCCCTGGATGAAGATGATACGAATGACTTGCTTGTGTCTTCCTAAGCCTGTATAATGGGGGTCTGACATACAGACAATATCATGCAAAGAGGTAGATGTAATGATTACCCACATAAAAAACATGTGCTTGAGAGAGACTGTTCGGTGGTTGGAAGAAGGCAATTTATATTTTCAAACTGAATTGTCTTAAAATTCTAGATGATCCTGGGATTGGTATTCTGTGCAGCACACTGGCATTTTGCTGTATTTTCCTCTCTCAATATAGTTTAATCTGTATTAAAGCACTGTGCTGTCACAACTTTCATAAATTATTACACAGCCAGCCAATAGAAATTACATAAATACTGCAAATATAATCGTCTGTTCTTAGCAGAGAGTCTTAAAGGACTTTTAAACTAGTTACAACAGCAAGTGGTAATCCTTCTATTAAAACTTTCTTACCATGTTATAAGTTTGCTGTTATGCAACATTTTTCACTTTGTCAGCTGGAAACTGTTTTTTGGAAAGTAATCTAGACCTTACTTTGCTGAGATGGAAATAAAGGGAAGTTTGTCTTGACTAAGTGCTCTGTTTTCCTCTGACTCTGATCAAGTAGTAGTTAGAATGAAACATTGGAAACAACAGTAATTTACTAATCAGGAGAAAAATGGTTGTTATTGAAACATACCCCATGTTTACTGCAAAATTGATTTAAAGCGCATTTTAAAATAACAGTTTAAGAAAAATAGGCTCACAGTGGGCTCCAAATTCTAAACACAACATTTGCATATATATGATTAAGTGCTGCAGAATGGACTTTGCTCATTGAGGTCTCTTAAGGGCAGAGAAGATAGCAAGGAATGTGTTATTGAATTAAACTGCCTTTGGAAGCCTGAGGAGCACTGATCTCCTGATCACACTTTTCATTGCCCCTGTGGAAGGCACTGAAGCAAATAAAATGGTGGAAATAAACCTAAATTCTGTGATACTTTCACCCAAGACCTAAACTGTGCTTTTACTAGATTTTTAATGACCGCAGTGCTAAAAAGTAATTAGCTTAAATTACCACTTGTACCTTCCCAAAATAAAAACAACAAGGGTAGAATTATCCAGTGCTAGTGCTTTACTTGGATCAAAGTGGATTGAACATGGCTGTTAATCAGAAGTAAACTGAAGGACATAGTCCACTCTCCAGGAGAATGAATAGCTGAAGAAATGAGATCAAATGAAAACCTAAGCAAAGAGAAGTGGTTCAGTATATGCTCCTCTGCAAAGCTTGCAAGGATGGGAGCAGGGGCAGGTTTAAACAGTGCTGGCGGAGTGAAGCCGTGTGCCATGCTGGGTATGGCTGCAGTGGGGGCTTTGGGGGAGAGACAAGAACACAGCTTGATTAATTCTTAGCATGAATTATCCACCCTGGCATCAGCAAAAGTTGTGGAGCACAAGAGTGACAGAAAGGGGAGGTATGTTGAGCTATATGTGTCAGCTGTGTAAAAAGTTATATACACAGGGGTGAGCTTCACCCTGACAGATCTGGTGGTAGAGAAAAAAGAACTGGAAATTTTTACCAGGAGCCAGTTTCCAAAGAAAATGAATTTCAAACATTTGTGTAGCAAACAGCAAAATCTATCACGAGTAGTCTTCTCCCTTTTTGCATTTGTGTGCATCCTGCTTTTATAGCTGCATGTACTTCATGTGGTAATAAATATTCAAAGGTTGCTTTACAGTGGTTGCAGCCAAGTTGATGCTAGTTATTCCAGATGGAAAGATCATTGCTTCTCAAGGTACTGTAACAAAAGACTTGGCAGTTCATAAGTAGTGTTCCTGCTGGGAGCAGGTGTCTTCAGTTTGACAAGATTGCACTTTATCCATGAGTGCTTGAAATGCACTGTAGCTGGTAGCAGGTCAAACAGGTCTGAATTTTTAAAGAGAGTGTTGTAAGACTTTGGTAATGAGCTTGAGGTGGTGAACAATGACATGCAAAACTAATTACCTGTTTACTAACGTCACAATAATTCAGCCATTTGTCTTGACTGGAGCCATGCTGAGCTTCAGCTCCTTCTGCCAAGCCCACTTTCCAACCCTTGAGTGATTGTATGTGAACTGTTTTGCTAGAAAGTGCCAAAAAAAGGAGAAAAAAAGAGGGAAAAGGGAATTCGTTTAACTGCTACAAACCTAGATTTTAATTTACTGACCGCATAAGAGATTTAGGGATTAGATTTGTATATATGTGAGGCGTGTCTCTTTGGGAGCAGTGTGTTTTCAGTGAGGAGCATAAACGGGGCACCCAGCAGAAGAGTTAATTATCTGAGTGCTAATATGTAATGCATCATAAGTATTAGCAATGAAGTGCTGGCTGGCGGACTAAAATCAAATCACCTCTGGAAGTTTTATTGTTGAAATGTGGTTGCTATGCTGCAATGAGGCAGGTTACAAACAGACACCCCAGAGCAGGGGTGCTGTGAAGTTGTGATGAATCCCTCCCTGGGACTTGCACCCAAGCTCCTTCAGTTGCAGAACTGACGTCTTTGTGACTGTACTTAGGGTTAGATCGGCAACTTCACGTGGTTCTGTGACCTGCCGAACTCAATAGTTACCTCACTATAAACCAACAGAAAGTAATTTTGAAAAAGTGGAGAGTGTAAAAGGGTGGTATCTTTGTCTTTTATCAGGAAACTCTTTGGTCACACTAGTTTATAGTTCCTAAGTCAGAACTGTTGTGTGACTTGGTTGGTCTGGATATGCTGCCTTTCTTCGATTGTGTCAAAAGTTTAACCTTCTATAATTCAGTATAAAATTAACCCCTGAAGTAAACTATGTGAATTTCAAACTGGTAGGATTTAGTCAACAAATGGCTGCAGAGCACTTTGCTATCTTCTTAGTCCCCCACCCACTGAAACAGCAGGAACTCCTTCTTGTGTCTTCAGTGGGCATTAGGTCAGATGTTAATTTTACTATGAGTATGCTCTGTTACAACCACTGAAAGTAAAATGGATTACACTTAGGGCAAGAAACTGGGAAAAAAAATCACTGAAGGCAAGGAAAAAGGTTCATAGATAGAAAAATCCAAGTTTGTTTGCCTAATCGTGTATTGGGTGGGAGGGGTGTCCAAGAGGTGTGTTCTGAAATATTAGTACCTCTCTCAGAAATGAAAATCCTTGAACAGTAATAATTTTAAAAAAATGGTACTTGAGGTTCAACAGCAGAACTAGGGGACTCTGGAGTGTTTTTCAAAAATTCTGTTTCCAGACTTCCACATTTGTAAAGCCTTCATCTTTTACAAATCGAGCTCCTGAATTATTTAGCATCTATTGTATGCAAATAGCTTAAGAATACTGAACAAAGAAGCATTTCTCCTACCCTAGTGAAGTACAGCAGATAAGGTGGGTGATTTGGAATTGGGTTTTATAACAGATGTCAGTGCCTAAAGTTGGATTTAAATAAAAAGAAAAAAATCTGATCCAGTTCAGTTGCTGACCCTCGTGTTGCCTCAGTTCCATGAATATTTTATAGTACTGATGTTCCTGAACTGCTTGAAATGCACTGTAAACATCTAGAAAATCCCCAAATCAGGGCAGTCTACTGCCCAAGATTTATCCAAACACGATGAAGGAAGAGATGGTGGAATTTCTCCCTCCATGCCCCCTGAGAAGCCTCCTTTGGCTGATGTTTGTAGGACATGCAGAGTGCAGTGGGAGTGCTGGGCTCTCTGCTGAGCACGCCGTCTGTGTGCTGGGGAAGGCAGCAGGGCTGTTGATCAGGAGAAGAGAGCTGGTTGTGGGAGTGTTTTCTACCTGGACTCCAGTATCGCCTGCAATGTAAGCTGAACCAAAGTGGTGACAGTGAGGAGGGCATTAACTGTAGATGTGAGCAGTAAGCTCACCCATGAGGAGCTCAGTCCAGAAGATATCAGAGTATGGTATAATTTGTTAGGCAAAGTAACAGAGCATGTGGGGATAGATAATGTCTTGGTGTTGGGATCAGGGAAACTTGTGTTGTGGTTTCTACCTGGAGATTTTAGGTAATGACCTGTTTCAATGTTGGTGGTATTTTTATCTTTTTATATAGGTCTTGTTGAGATGACAGATGACATTCTGGTGTTGCAAGAGCATTCTGAGCTGTGGATCACAATCAGACAGTGAAGTTAGAGAGATGTAACTTAAGTTCCAGTCCTGAGGAAATCTTTCCTGGATTCCAGGTGCCTTCCTGTCCTCTCCATTTCCCTTTTTGCTAGTACTACAGTTTCTCATTGAGTATGCTGAAGTGCTCCCTGTTTAGTGTGATGGTTCTTCTGGGACCCTTGTTTGTCCCCGTACACATTCTCAGGAGGCCTGCCTTCCTCCTAGCACAGCAGCTAATTAGGTTAATGGTGTTGCTAAAGAAATGTTTGTGGAACCACAGACTTGGGCCCAAGCAGAACAACCCGTTTCAGTTACACCCACAAACACCTGGGTCTTGAGCCCAAGAAAATAGGGAAAGAGGAAGAGGAAAGGATTTTCCTCCTCTAATATTCTTTAACTTCCAAGCAAGCTATCTGCAGCCCTCTGTAAAACTCAAAACAAATTCACTGTTTTAGATTAAGTCATGGTTATGACTGTGCTACTCAGTCTGGAAATGATGCTTTCACATGCAAGTGGGGTCTGAGAAATGAAATAATTAAGAGCAACTTTCAGGAAGTGATCGCTCCTGCTGTTAGAGATATCACAGGTATTGTCTCCCTGCTTTGAAGAGATTTACTTGCATGTCTTGAGTCTGCAGAATTTTCCTGGAAATGAACCAACAACAGAATTTCTCGTGAGATTTCTCTTATATCCTGGCAAGCTTCTTTCCTGGAGTGTGTTTGTAGGCCCCACAGGAAGAAGCTGATGAGAACAGTAAGAAAATCTCAGGAAAAAGAGACATGTAAACTCTGAGATGAATTCTGGGGAAGACGTGGGTTGAGGTTAGTTTTTTAACCCAATTCAGTCATTCATATACCTATAATTCTATCTAGAAAAGGGCCAAATAGGATTCGGTTATCTGAAACTGCAGAGGGTATTCTACCTGGGTTCAATGGACTTTAGATCTGTTTTAGTCTGCAGAATCACAGCTTAGCTGATAAGCTTTTTTCAAATTCTAAATGGCTTGCCTGTGCCAGCTATACCTCATCTTGGGCTTTGTAAAGATGTTTGAAATTTTCCATGTGCTGCAAATCTGGTAAAAAAGAGTTTCTGATGTTTCTGATTTGAGTGGGAGACAGGAACTGAATGATACACTAAAACACAATACATAATTTTCATCAGTGAAAAGCAGTGAGTTGTTCAGTTCTAGTGGATAGTTAATAAGAGACCTAAGGAAGTAAGGTATATGGATTGCTAGCATGGATGACTAAATAAATATTCATAGCAGTATAATGTGAAACACATGCATGATTCTTATTTATTCTGTGCCTACAGACATGCAAAGCACAAATTTCCTTTTGTTTTGAGCAAACTGTTTCAAAGGAAAAAAACTATAGGAAGCGAACTATAACATGTAGGAGAGACAGGACAGGTTTAGTAGCTGTGTCGGGTACCCCAAGCACAGCAGTACAGAGAGGAGAGTCAGGCAATTAGTACTGAGCACTGACTGTGGGGTCAGCCCAACAGAGGCCAGTGTCATACTGGTGATCAGGTGGGTAAAAGCATCAGGGTTGGAACCACCTGTAATTCTTAAAGCAAAAATGGCAGTGAGAACACAGAGCAGTTACTGGGATGGTGTTCAGTGCTGTTAACTGGGAATCACATGTGACTCGGCCATATGAGGAAAACATTGACAAACTTCAGAGCAACTGCAGGGGTGCTGTGGATCCTGTGATCATGTGCAGTGCAGGAGCTATGGAAATCCAGCATGGATACTAAATGATGGATGTAGTTTAGGAGCACTTGGGAGCTGCAGAATGTCATGTTGAGAGGCAGAATGTGATTATCTGGTGATAATCTCAGCCTATGAAACCAGCTGCTGCAGAACCCTTAGCAAAGGGGTGAGGGAACAAGGGCTTACCTGAAATGATTGAATCTTGGTAAGGCTTATTCTTATAAGCCGAATGTAGAGTTGGGAAGGTAAAATATTCACAGAAGGGACCTTATGGAGTGGTGTTGTCATGACTCAGCATTTGCAATACTTTTGCAATACAGTTCAGAGGTGAGTGCGTGGCAGATTGTACCACAAGAATGGCTGTTCTGACAGCGAAACCAAAAGCAACCTGCAGAAAGGTTCAGGTCTAAGGTGTGTGCTGTAGTTAAGCTTCAGTGATATGATGGGCAGTAATGCTGTGTCTGCTCTGCTGTTGTTGAACACCATGCTCCTGGTTTGCATGGGGAATTATCTCCCAAAACCTCCTCTTAGGTCATCTGCACCAAGGTTCAGGTGTGACACAGAACAACAATACTAGATCCCGATGCTGATCTGGAGCCAATTCAAGTCAAAATTGCACGTCTTGCCATTGTTATACTTCTGGATTTGGATCAGACCGAAGTGTAAGGAAGTTGAGGGCATGAAACAAAACAAGCATGATAATGTGTATCCCTTCTGTAGGTCGCTATAAGCTGAAGAAAATCCAGATCAGCTGAAGATATTTGTAACTTGAACCTGAATGATACCTGTGAAAATTGTCCTCTTTTTTTTTCCTTTTTGTTTTTTTTTTAAAGGAATGAAAACCAACCCCTTAAGTTTGGGATGTTTGAAACATGGAATAGGATTAAGATGAGTGTAGCCCCATCAACAACTTGTGACTTTAGCAGAGGTTTTGACTGATTTGTGTAGTCCAGAGTTAGATGCTCTGTACATGTGCCCAGTGTTTACAGGGTGTTTGGTGGGATACAATTATGGGCTTGATGTGGGTTTGGTGGAAGAATCTGACCACCACCTCTTGTGTATCAAAGGAAGCACTACAAGGCAGCAGACAAATTATTTCAGCTGCTCCAGTTTCTTTTTTTCTGGTGTTATTCTTAATGTATATTAAAATGATATCAGATCTGAGGAATTGAAATGGTGGAGTATGATTTGAATGTTAATAGAATTTTAGTTTTCTCTGCACTTTTCTTGCATAAGTGTTCTTTGCAAGGATTGCAAATGAGGGAAGTGTGACTCTGCCATTTGTTGTGTATGTTAGGACTCCTAACACATAAAAAACAAAAGAAGGTAGATTTCCTTTAGGTGTAAACATGAATTGTATTTACTAAATATTCTGAAGAGACAAGTTCAAACAGGAGGAGAAGGCGTAAGGACACCAGAGACATTCTGATCAAGAAAGATAGGCTTAAGCAGAGATTTGCCCTTGTACTCGGAGAACAGTGAGAAAGCAGTCTTGATTTTTCTTACCATCACAATATGTCAAGGGCAGTGAGCACTCTTTGCCTCTTGATTTTTACAGGCAATGGTGACATGAGCAGAATGTTATTAGAGAGAACTGCAATATTATTAGCATATATATATATTTATATCTTTTTCTCCCAATCTAATGTTTGATTTCTGTTTGGAAATCCAGTGCAGAATGCTACATGTTTTTTAGCAGCACAAGCTTATTGAGAGCCACAATGTATTGGACAGATCCAGCTTCTCAGAGGCTTTGTACACTAGAGGCAGAGACAATCCTTCACGAATGAGGAAAGATGATGCAAAGCTGTCAGCTGTACATAAAAATTACCCCCAAACTGCAGAGAGCAGATGGCTGTTAATGGCAAGTGTTTTTAACATAGCTTTATTGTCCCATATTGGGACATTAACTTGTCTCTCTGGATTTTTTTCCTAAAAAAGTCACTTTGTAAAAACGACACCTTGGCATGACTTGTATTTTCCTGTTTGGTTTCCATGTCAGGTTTTACTAAGATATGCTTGCCCAATTTTCTGCAGCTGATGTGCTCAAGAAGCCATTAGTGTATCTTCTTTTTGTTTCATACATTCTCAGTGATTAGTAATGAAAAACAACTACTGTTTTTAAGGACTGCAATGATTTATTTTTTTTATTGGACTGATTCTGACTGCAAAGTAAGAATAAATATTGTCTATTTCCACGTGCTAAACTGATATTTACAGGACTAAGTACACAACATTAAACTTGCTTGGACTAGCAAATGTGATAACAGAAGAAATAGAAGGAGAAATGCATATGGAACACCCTTAGCTTCTCTGTTTTCCTAACTGCAGGTTGAAAGCTAGCTTTTGGGTGATTAAACTTTTCATTTGGTTATTAAGTGATAGACATCTTGCTGAACTCGAGCATGCTGCAACAAGCACAGGAAGAGTGTTTATTTAAAGCAGACACAAAAGATTGCACAAAGAGACCCTTAAACAAAATACGAATGTCAGCAAAATGAAACAAAGTAATCATGCACAATTTAAGACAGATAGAGGCAGGCAGTAAATTGGTGACAGTTCCTGAATAATCCTTTAGAAAAGAGTCACCCCGGTGAGTTGGGAAATCTGTTTTTGTTGCAATGTCTTATCTTTTCCCAAAGGAAATGTAGGAAACGTGCATATTAAAGGCAGCAGGTCCACCAAGATGGGCCTGAAATTTGTTGATGGCCATGTGGGCAGCAGAGTCACCCCAGCAGCGAAGTGCTTAGGCGTGTGTTCCCTGGGGATGGCGGGCTGAGAAGGTGCAGCCCAGCTCGCTTTGCCATCTTCCCTGCCCGTTTGGGCTGCTGGATCTGAGCTGGCTCCTGCATTTCAGGGCTGTGTTACAGGCTGCCTGTCAGGAAGGGCTGCCACCATGACACAGGGTTATGGGAGAGACACTCATCTTCTGCTGGAGCTTTGTGCTGCTGTGGTTGTGTTACAGAGATTTTTCAGAGCTGTCATGAACAGAGGAGACTTGTAGGGACCTTGTGGGGCCGCTGTGACAGTGGGAACCAGAAGATTTTATCCAGGACTCTCCTCTTCCCTTGCTGTATGGGAAAGTAATCTAACCTTTCTGTGACTTGGGGTTTCTCCTAAGTGAAGGAGCAATGGTATTCATTACGAGACCAGCGGATTAGAAATACTATGCAAATATCCAATTCTTTTTTTTGTTGTTTTTGTGTGTGTGTGAGGCGGCTTGGACCTGGGAAAAGCCACATAGCTCTGTAATCAATTCTTCTCTGTTCTGAACAAAACAGTAGTCAGCTTCTTGAATATCATCCAGCTTCCCTCTTCCTGCCAGTCTCAGCGTCTATTCTTCTCTCCAGAGTCTTTGGCACAGCATTTAACCACACCAGAGTTTCACCAGTTGCAACATGCAGCTCCTCTTGAGTTGGAGTGAGAGAAAGGCTCCAAGGATGTGCCAGGGAGGGAGAGAGTAGAAAACTAATAATAAAACAATACACAAAACTTTTTTTTTTTTAAAGAATTAAGGAAATTGAGGGGAACAGATGAAAGGAGGTGAAGGAGTGTGAGATTGAGAGAGATACTTGATACTTTGGCTGTTGTTCCAAGAACTGGTGCAGAGCAATTCATGAGGAATAGGAAGGAGAAATTTCTTCATCAAATAGTCTCTAAAGGGTCATTACCACTAAAGAGATGGGAATCAGAAAATTGATTAGAACGTTAAGACCACTGAGAAATCCACTGGACTATCGTTACATCAACCTCATTTCCAGAAAAGCTGCTCATTTTGGGCTTATTCTGTCTGGATGGAAAAAACCAAGTCTTTCAGATGATTATCAAGGATTTTTTTTCTTGTGTGTGTTAACTTAAGGTCTATCTTCTCCTGTGTTTTCATTGCCAAATTTCAGTTCCACAAGGCAGCTGACGTGGAAGAATAGCAGCTATGTTGCATCGTACTGAAACTGAATTTCATATAGCAAGATGAAGGCAATAATCGGTGTGTTTTCTTGTTCTGCACTAGAGGTAATTGTACAGCTGTCAAATTCTCACTCAGGTAAACAGGTCCAGGACACTGCAGCAGTGAATGTGTGTTGGCCAGTACAACAGCTGTCAAATTCTCAGAAAACAAGCCTATACAGTGCAATAGTAGATCTCAGTAGACTAAGATAACTCAATTTCCATGTGCACCTTTGTATTTTCTGTTGCTTTCTAAACATCTGCTCCTATTTCATTGATCAGTAGAAGTGGCTGATTAGTGTTTTTCATGTATAGGCATGAAGTTGCTCCATGTAACGTGTTTAACAACAGGAAAGTGTCTGTAATGGCACCAGTGGCCCATATAATCTAACTTGCAATGGTCCATTCTCATACTCTTTTAATATTGGCATTTTTAATTAAATGTCTTCTTTTTACAAGTCAGTGACTAAATTGCAATTGTGAAGTAGGTAGTGTTGTAACAAGTGCTGAAAACTGATCGAAACAAAAGGTTGGAAATAGTTGCACACACAAATGCTTTAGTTCCAGAGCTTTAAATCAAATTAAATAGAGGATCAAATTTTTCAGTTGCTAAGTTCAGTGGAAAGCTCTGAGTGACCTATGCTGCTGCATAGATTTTAGAATCATAAGAAGTCTAATTCTTCTAACACAGCATAATCTTTTCCTTTCATTCACCAATACCACAAGTGGCAGTATTTTTTCTTGACTTTCCCTCCAATGACTACAGTTTTATTTATTTTTCCTATAGTATTGTAGCTGCATGTTTTGTCTTACTCCTTGGAATACTTGGTCAGTTTAAGTATTTGAAAAGTATATTTTGAAGCAGTGAAGTGTTTACTTACACAATTACTATGATTTGTATGTACTTTACAAGTATTACTTTGATGTAGCTCAGAATAAAGTGAGGTTTCTTAATGGCTAAGCTTGAAGGGTCCACTTATATGTAGCCATATTTGTTTCATTCCACATGGGATTCTAATGAGTAACCAAGCGTTTGATTGAGCTGATTACTGAGATTTTGCATTCAACAAAAAAAAATGACTGACCAGTTTAAAATGAAAACAGCAACAGACTACAAATCCCTTTCCACATAAAGAAGCTTGTGAATCAACTTTGTATCATGCATTTACTTTTTTGTAGTCTAGCAGTATCAAAGAGCCCTTGTTGTTGACCATAGTCTTGGGTGTCAGGTGGTGTACAAGTTCAAGTGAGGATGTGACAAGAGGCAAACACAAGCTACGCGTGTGGGAATGGAAGGACTTGGGAAAACTGTCAGGCTGTACAATAGGCAGGGGTGGCAGCTTGTCAGCTGTTCAACCATAGTTAAAGTCATGAGTCTTTCAATACTAAGGCTATAAGGACAGGAACTAGTTGGTTCTTAAAAACATAGGTAGTGTATTACCATTGTGTGTAACATAGGCATATTGCTCACCTTTCAAATCTATTTAAATCAGGGGTTGAACTGTAAAGTAGAAACAAAATTCATTATCAGATTGGAAGACAAAAAATATTGAGATGGTAGTTTTCTGCAGAGGCCAATTGCCAGTCATTCGTGATGAACTCCAAACCAGCTTTTGCTGCCTGTGGAAAACTCACAGCACGTGCAATTTAACAAACATCTGGTTCATGTGCTGAAAGTTCTTAATAGTACATAATATAGAGCCTATTCTGAACTGCAAAACAAGGGAAAACACTTGTAGGTGTATGCCAAGCTAGAAGTTTCTGTCAGATGGTGGCAAGAATGTGGCTATTCAGGTCTTGCTGGAGACTTCAGCTAAATTCAGGCCATGGAGTATCTGAAACTGTTGGGATCCTGTTCCACCAGAGCCAGTTAGATTCCCTGTTCTCTTTTGTTTCCCAATGGATTGAAAAAGATTTTTATCAGAATAAACCTCATGAAACTAGCCAACTGCTAATGTGAAATTAAAAAAGCATAGGAAGTTATGATGCCATGATCACTGTCTTTACTGGGTCATTTACTGAGTCCACACCTGAAATTCTGAAAGTCAAATGAACTTTCTGCAACTTATTTCAGTGGATTTTAGCTCAGACTCTGCAGTGTGTTTCCAACTCTGTCTGCTTTCATTAGCTTAGTCTACCTGACCACGAAGTAATTGAAGGAGAATGGCTGAGGCTATAAAGTACTAACTAATCTAACTTTTTGAACTATGAATATTTTAGCATAACAAATGGTGCTATTTCAGTTCAATTCAGAAGAAAGTTGGAAACAGAAGTCAAATTTCAGGTAATGTGAGTGAATCAGTTGCATACTAAAAAAGGTCAGTGATTCTCTACATGAACTTGAGTTCATGGCAGATATTTGTTGCATGCAGTTTAGGTAAAGCATTCTAAAAATTCTAAGCATTCTAAAGACAGGGGCCTAATTAATTATTGCTGCACTAGGTACTGTATTTTGGATCACTTGAGACAAAAGTGATACTGGTTAGTGCAGCTCTTATTTTCTCAAAGGTATAATTGCCCAACTCCTTTGTTGAGTTGTAGCGCCTGAGTATACTTGATCCAGTTTAATTATCTCTTTAGACAAATTAAAAGCTTTACAGCAAGTTTATGTAGCTTGGGCTTGTGAGGTAAGCTTTGCAGTAATACACTGTGATATTACTTAATGCATTAGGTGTTTTTTGTAGGGAAAAATCAGGGCTTAGAAAATATTGCTTAGACCTTTTATAAGATTTTCACTGGAACAAAAAGGATAATGTTCTTCCCTACTCATACTTAAACATTTTAAGGGGGAGTTTTCCTACCTGATATTGATTCAACGTCTGTGTCATTTATCGAAAAGATGCAAAATCTAATCAATATAATGGTGAGCACAAGAAACCATCAGTTTCAGGTTTAATAAGCAACACCTTATTTTAGGGAGATATATTGTTGTATTGGTGAAGTTTGTTTTATACACTTGACTTTGTTCCAAGTGTACTTTAAAAGAGCCAGAACCTTACATAAGAGAATTTTCTGTGTGAATCTTAGAGAGTATTTTTTGTGCAAAACACTCTTAAATTTATAGGCAGTGTTAAGCCCTTGCAACTGCTTGGTACTGAAGGACAAAGTCATTCTGGAAACATATTGCTGAGGTCATTCCTCTGAAACAGAAAATGCCGGGGTTGCTACTGATAGGAGTTTTGCTTACGTGATTTCACAAGCTGCTTGTCAGGAAAAGGGCCCTGCCTCCAAGAACTTGTAGTTGGGACAAAGAGAAGGAAAATGCTGGAGCGCTGCAGGTCTGCAGATAAAACACAAGTGTGATCATGGATAAGGAAATACAAGTCCAGCCTAGCACCTTGTTTACAGGCAGTTGTGTCTTCTGAATGTTTCAGTACAAGTCTGATTTTTTTTTTTTTGCACAAGTTTAAATTAATTCTCTAAATAACTTCATACAAGATTTTTGAACATTAGTGTAGCAGCTTCACTGATTTTTAACCTGCCTAGGGACAGACTGGAGCTAGCTGGGAACTTTATCACAAAATAATTTTCCATCAGAAAAGGCAGATTCACTGATACCATAATTTTTTGCAAAAAGATAATTTTTAGTGATTTTCTACAAAGACATGGGATGGGTTCTGACAGGCTTTATGCCTGATTTCATGGCTCCTGGCGAGCTGTGAGGTCTGTGGCTCTAGCATAGCCTTGACATGCTGGATGCCTCTGGAGATGCCTGAAAACCTGGCATATACTGTGGGTACTTTGAGGGCTTCTGGGCACCATGCCACACAACTGGAAGGGTAGGAGCCATGATTCCTAAGGTCTGAGATTTCTTGCTCTCTTATGGCTCCCAGGGCTTCAAACTCCTCCTTTTTGCTTCATTTGGGCTGATAGGGCAGGAGGAACCCAGGAGCACTTGGTGACACTGCTGAGGCAGGAGTCTTGGAGCTGGGTAGCTGACGCTTTCAGGCTCAGCTCTGTTCTGAAATGATGTAGGTGAAGCACTGATTATTTCTAACAGGTTGCTTAGAAAGTCCCCGTCTGAGGGAAATGTCAGTATCTGCATTGCACGAGGGGGCACTGCCTGCCTCCCCTGCCACCTGCTTGGGGAATTACCTGTGCACAGGATGGCAAACACCTTGTAACCCCCTGAGCTTAGGTGGCATTGGGGCTGTTCTGCAGGTACTCAGGGCACAGGGCTGGTGTTCAGGGCAGCTGCAGGCAATGTCTTGGACTAGATTTGACATATAACAGATTGCAGGGAGGCAACTGGCTCCACTGACAGTGAAATGGCAGTTAATGGCATAATATTTCGGTTTCACAAGGAAGTCTGTGTGGGAGTACAGTACATATATTACCTGTGTGTATACAAAGCAAAGCTTAGACACATATTTATCTATATAAACGTCACTTTCATTACAATATAGGGTCCACAGATCCTTCAGGCACAGGTGTCAACATCAGAGGAGTTGCGATGGTTTCTTTGTTACGTATTGCAAGTGCTCCTGATACACTTGTGTTGTAAAGAGGAATGGTTGTGATGTGGATTCTCAAGTGGTCTTTCTGAAACCGCAATATGTTAGGGAACCTCAGTAATTGTGTTGTCTTAGATGCTGTGGAATGCTGTAAAGCTACAGGCTGGAGTGCACTGAAAGACAAGGGTTAATTTCAGTAGTTGAAGGTCCTTGAGACTCCTGGAGGGCAAAACAGGCATTTGATCTGTGTTGTGAGTTTGTGTGAGCGTGTGCCTCTGTATGGGTGTATCCTTTAGAATGGCATTTGGTTTTACAATGCAAGACTGTAGACACAATGTAAGTGGCTATAGGGGAATATTTTCAAAAATAAAAATACCAGCAAAGTTATCTTATGCTCGCTGACTTCTGGATCATGGATCATCAGTGAAAGTTAAATTCCTGACTGCCACTTGATGCCTTTGGCAGTCTCCCTATAGATTTTTAGCAGTTCACATTTTGATGTTTGTTGAGAGTGCTCAAGGCTTTGCCTGTTTCTCCTGATGTGAAATCACTGGAGTTGGAGATGCAAAGGAAATACAGGAAAAGAGTCAAATGAATGTTGATTGCTTCAGAGAATTAATTCCACACTGCCTTTCGGAAGGTTCAGTGTGTATTAGCTGCAGTGCAGTGGCATGACGGACTGGTAAATATCACTTACTGAGCCCATCACTCATTGCAGAAGAGGACCTGGACCATGCAAATTGGATGATGCTGTTTGAAAACCAGACAGCCCATAATTTTAATCTGTTAAAAAGGATTATGAATGACATCGATGAAATACAGTGTCAATTCTTTGCAAGATGCCTTTTCTCTGCGAGAGCAGCTGGAACCACAGCCCAGCAGCAGGCACTGAACGCCCACTCGGAGGCTTTCACCAACTTTGATCTCCTTTCAGGACTGAGCCTAAAACAATGTCCCACTGGAAACCAAAGAGGCAGAACTCCTTTGCTATGCAGAGAGTTGAACCTTCCCACACATGTGTTTATTAATGTGAACAAGCTAATACAGCTGTATTAACACCATAATGTTCAGGAGCCTTTAAGCTACCAACAAATTTGTTTGAAGACAGTCCAGTGCTCCCTTGACACACTTGACTCAATGTTCCTTTTTGTAGCAAAGTCACTGTTATGATCTTAGAAGGCATTCAGGAGTTGCTACTTTAATTGCTAGATATCTTTTCATAATTAACATTGATTTCTTTATAAACCAGTAGGGAGAAAATTCAGTTCAAAGCCACCACTTTCTCCTGACCAAAGTTCATTGTCCATTGTTCAGGACTATGGAAGGATCACTCAGTTTTCTCAATAAGCAGTCTTGATAAGATGCTTGCAGTCTATGTACTATTAGATTTACTTCCAAGCTGAAAGAGCCAAGCCTAAATTGTGCATGCGTGTGACTAATCAAAATCTGTGCTGCAGAATCTGAGGAAATGCCTGAAGTGTAAGTATTGATCCATCTAGCAATAATGCTCCTCTATCAGTTTCTTATTATCTGTATCCTTAAAAATACCAGATACTTGTGTTGAAGTCAGATTTAAAAAAAAAAAAAGATGCTTGAATCAGAAGCAGAGTCCCAGTTCCCTAGTTTTCCCTTAATAATTCTTAAGTTCCCTATGCTGTACTCTGGGCTTGTAGGCTCACCATCTGAAAGTGGAGTGTTTTTAATGCCAGCAGTATCCAAGTCACTGTCATAGAAATTGATGTGAGCTCTGTATCACTGTGATACTCTCCTGTCCCTTGCAGGGATTTGGGGGTAGACAGTTATTAAGTGTGACTAGGAATTGGAATTTAAGGAGTGATCAGTTCAATGGCTACTTCTTGCTAGAGGCACGGTATGTAGTTGGTTGACCTAGGCAAAGAAAAAGCAAAAGCCACTCTGACAGTATGAGATATATGAAAGTACAGAACTTCCTCAGTTACTAAATCCTATCCAAAAGCTCTTTGGTAATTAAAAGATATGCTTCCATTGCCAATCTATTGTATTAATAGTCTGATCCTAACCATAAATATTCTTTTCCAAATTAATTTAATTAGGTATTAAAACAGTGACTGCTCTATCACCACAGTTAAGATCCTTTCTTGTAAACCTTAACTCCCATGCATATGTCATTCCAATCCATGTGACTGCTGGGCATGAGTAACCTTTATGTTCATGAGAAAAATTTTTCTGGGCAAGACCACTAGCTGTGTTTGACTGGGAGGTATTGCCAGGATTTCCAAGTGTGGAGTACTAGTAGAACACCAAATACATACAGATAACTTGTTTCCAAAAATACCTGTTGTGGGTGTTTTATTTCAAGTGGGAACACTAGTAAATATGACCTGAGGGAACTTCTATCTATTTTTATAGGGGATTACTCTAGCAGAAATCAAGTACTTGTTATATAGCACATAGAAACATCTACTGCCACCTGCTTCTCTGTTGCATAAATGTTCATTCAGATGCAGATCTGAGGTTTTTCATGCTTTTTTACAACTGCATAATTTTCAACTTCTCTTTTGTAATTTCTTGGTTGTGTAACTTTGACCATCCTCAGAGAGAGAAATCCTCATGTAGCCTCTTCCAGCTGACAGTCCTGAGGCTGGGACCTGGCACACTTAAACAGTCCAGTGCACCTTCTCTCGAGGTGCAATAAGGGAATTGAGATCTGTTCATATGACTGTTTTGTGGAACAAACAGCAGAACACTTACATTGCACAATATTGGGGAAGAGCCATTAGCCATGCCCAGGCAGGAGCACCACACTAACATGACTGTTGGTTTTAGGATCTAAGATAGCTGTGAATGAGTTGTGCAGAGACTGAGTCATGTTCCTCTGCTTGGCTCCACCTTGTGCTGTGCAGCACACCTGGCATTGCAGGGAAGAGCTGCCTCTCCCACGTCACCCAGTGCAGCTCTACCTGCAAGAGCCCTCCTCCTCAGCCAGGTGCTGTGCTTGCTGGTCTCCATCAGCACCTCACACTGCAGGTGTGGCGAGCGCTCCACTGAGCTTGTTGCCTTCTGTCAGAACCTTGAGTTTAAATATGTGAATATTCTTTGTGTGCCAGACATAAAGTGTCAAAGCAACTTGTAGAGGGGATTATCCAGGTTGTTTCTGTTTCCCTATTCTACCTTACTGTGCTCTTTGGGATGGCTTCTTTTAAAATTATTGCATAACTTACAAGATCAATGAAAAAAATAACCAGCAAAATGCATTTTCAAATGCAAGCTATGTTATTTCTAGATTGGGCAAATCAGTCTTATCCTGCAATCAGGTGGGTAAGATTAAGTGAGCATACAGATTTAAGAGCAGAGAACAAAACAAGCATTGTGGCAAACCTCTCAGTGCGAGACATAAAAGTTCAAGTATTATCAGCACTGCCTTATCTGCAGTACGGCGTGCCAGCACTCAATTGCTAGGTTATTTCTGATGGATATGTGTCATGTATTGCATAATTTTAATTGCTAACCCTCAGGTGTCTGTACTTGCTTTCCAAGAGGCAAACACCAGAGCCAGCTCTGGGTCTTGGAGGAACAGGCTGCTGCCTAATTCATCAGCCTGTAGCTGCCTGTCAAGTCTGCCTGGGGATGAGATGATGGTCGGCTGTTTTGGCTTGTGGAGGCCTTCCTGCCTCTGTGGGGAAGGGATGGAAGGGCTGGTGAGGTGAGGAGCAGTTTTACTGTAGCAGGAAGTGGTC
The DNA here is from genome assembly GCA_013396655.1 of Campylorhamphus procurvoides. Classification (NCBI taxonomy): domain Eukaryota; kingdom Metazoa; phylum Chordata; class Aves; order Passeriformes; family Dendrocolaptidae; genus Campylorhamphus; species Campylorhamphus procurvoides. The sequence goes on from WBMV01007169.1 coordinate 2,742,934, forward strand.
CTCTCTGCAGCAGTTGCCATCACCTTCCACCTCAGCTTCCCTTTAGGGCTGTTCTGCAGCCCTTGGTCCTTCCTCTTCCACTTCTTCTGCACTGTAAGGTCAGGGGCCTTTTTGCCTCCTCTCATCCCCAGGGACCCAGAGAAGGTGGGGGAGGTATGGAATCTTGCCTGTCTGAGAACTCTTGTCGAGACAGTCTGTCTTCTGAACAAAAATATGTTTTTCACAGTTGTGTTATTCCTTTAGAAGGTGCTTTCTGCTGGCTTGTCTTTAGCACTTAACTTTGACTTGGACAATGAACACTGATTTGCAATTACAAGTCACTCTGAGAGTAAAACTGCTTACTGGAGCAGTCTTCTGTCCTTAAACTAGGACTGAGATTGTATTTGAAACAACTAGAGATACCGGTGAAAAAAACTATGCTGTTAGCAATTAGAATAAAATGAACATTGGCTTCATTTTAGGAGCTGTAATACCAGGTAAAGGACATTTCCTTGCACCTTTATCTTCTCAAAATTTTTAGTTGAGTCCTCTGCTTACGAAGTTCTTTCTGTTTTCTTTCAGCTGGAGATTTTACTTTTATCAAGAAGCATGCTGAGGCAGGGAGGTCATATTTGCTGTAATGCCACTGACAGAACTGGGTTTTCTAGGAATGACTGCTCAGAATTAATTTTATTTATGGGTGGGAATAATGACACTTCCACATTTTTCTCTCGGGAATATAGTAACTATTTTCCTTAGAATTACTAAACATGGTATGATGGGTTGACATGTCCAGCTGCCACCCACCCCCATGCTCTCTCTGCCCTCCTCAATAATAAGATCTAAAGTCTTCTGGGTGAGATAAAACCAGGGAGATCACTTACAACTACCCTCATAGGCAAAACATGCTTGACTTGGGGAAAATTAATTTAATCTATTGCTAATTAAAATAGAGTTGCTTGGTGAGAAACCAACCCCCATGGGCTGCAGTCCCTCAGGGTACACCTGCTCTAGTGTGGGCTCCCCAGGGGTGCAGAGAAATCCCTACTCCTGTACCTGGAGTGCCCCCTCCCCTGTTCTCCTCTGCCCTGAGGTGGCAGGGCTGTTCCTCACACCCACTGCTTGTGGAACTCTGCCTGCTCTGAAACATCTTCCACAGAGGCTCCACCACCTCATCTGAGGGGCTTGGCTGTACCCCATGGTGGGAACAGGCTGCAACTGTTCGTGTCCAGCCAGGGCAGCCCCACCTGCCCCTCACGGGGGTTCCTGCAGCCCTCCTGCTGCCAGGACCTGGAGACGGACACCCAGTATGTGAGGGTGCTGGAGAAATGTGTCTAAGACTGCTGAATGGCAAACTCTAGAGGTACAGGGTCATTAATGAAGTTTGGTTTGGGGACTCCAGCTCACACCTGGTCCTCATGTCTTCCAGCACATCTACTGGTAGCCAGTTAAATGCAGTACTGGAAGCTAAGGGACGGCTGGACTGGCCGAAGGGTGGTAGGGCAGCTGCAGGGACTCCAGGTGTAGGGCCCCCAGCACCTGGGGACATGTCTTTGTGACACGAGAGGTTCTCACTGTGCAGGCTTTTAGCAAGTCTTCCTTGACTTGGTGGGTGTGAACACGCTGATGTGAGAGTGTATGACACAGCTTTTCAGTCTTACTAAAGGCTCTTAAACACACTCTGTAGAAAATAAGGTGGCACAGTGTCAGTGACCTTCATGCTGAAGACAGGATTTCCCAATTTTGAGGTAATTACCCTGTTCTGGAAGCTGCTGAGGGGCTTATCACGTCTTGGTGGTATTCAGAGTGTTTCTGCCTATGCACTGCAGATAATTTCTTTGAGGTTTGAAGCCATACCTATGGTGACCTGAACATATACTTCCCTTTGGTCTATAGGTTATTTCAAATAAATATCCACCCTTTATTCCAGGCTGTTCAGCCTTAGGTCCTACTCCTGGCTCCTCTTTCTCAATTTTCAATCCTACTGCTGAGTGCAGGGCAGATGTAAAAGGAGATCTTTTACTTTCCTCTGAAGCTTGTGAACCCCTTCGTGTTACAGACCCACCACTGACAAGCCAGGGGCTCTGCAGGAAGCACACCAAAGAGGGGTTTGGGAATTTCTGCCTTTTTATTAAAAGCTTGCAGCAAAATTTCCAGTCAGAAGCAGGGAGGGTGGGAGTGAGCAGCAGCAGCGGGCATGTGGTTAGTCCAGCAATCAGATGTCACCATTGGCATTGGTGAAATAACCCTCTTGGCAGCAAGTCCACCTTGACTTTGTTGAACTTGTAAGTGGGGGCTCAAACAGCTGGCAAGGTCAGCAGTAAATGTAACATAGGCATGGAGCTTTCTCTGGATGGACTGATGGTCACTCCCTGACTGGAGGTGAGCCACGCTGATGTGTGCTCATTGCCCAGTATTGCTTGGAGAAAACAGCTACAAAGCAGCACCGTTTTGAATGCTGCAAGGTGGTGTTATAAGCTTCCTGAGCGTGATGGCAGTGAAGAATATTTTGGTGTGCTGGTTTCTGCTCTGACTGTGTTTCTGAAACACTGGCTGAGTAACCAGAGGGGTGCTGAGGGCATAATGCAGCCATTGCCCTCCTGTTGCTGTGCCTGATTATTTGATTTTTTGCTGCACTGGATTTATCAACAGCCGTGTTTTGTCAAGTGCAGCAGAAGCGCATGCGCTCATGTCCACAGTGGAGGTCAATAGGAAAGTGTACCATAGAATGTACAAAATGCAACAGAATGTGCAAAACACACAGTGTAGAGTATTTGAATACTGGAGTGACCGAGAAAGATGGCTTCATCATCAGGATACTTACTCTTTCTCTTTCCTCCCTGTCTTATCAGAATTATATCTTGCTTGCTCAGTCTCTCTTCTATTGTATCATTTTCTTACCATCTCTTATCTCTCCTTTTCCCATCTCTATATATATCACATATTTTGGTTTTTATGAACTAAAGTGTTGCCCTCACCTGAATATGCAAGCCCTCGCTTGACATTTTTGAACTTGGATAAGGAACTCGTATCCTGCAGAGATAAAACGCTGGGGTGTAGCAAACTGTTATTGCTGTTCCCTGCCTTACATGAGTTGTAAGTTGAATTTTAAAGGTAGCAATTTCACTGGTGTGGCTGCGTGGCCTGTTCTCAGTTCTGGCACAGACATCCACGAGAACAAGTCATTCATGGTCACATTCTTAAAAGAGCTCTCGGCTTTTTCTCTAGCCACTTAAATGTATCCAGCACCCACAATAGAATCTCTGAATCCTTTTGAAAATTTTCCTTTTAATGTTTCTCTTTCTCATGGGGGCATTATGAGGCAGTTGGAAGTGACTGCTTCAATAATTATGAACTAATATAAATAATGGCATCTTCAAAGTCCTGAAATAAATGTATAGAGTTCAGCAAGGTTCCCTCTCATAGCCATTCATTGTGAGAGTATTAAAACTTAAATGACTTAAGAGGCTGTTACAAAGGCAGAGCAAAAAGCAGCATTTTTCAAAACAGGAAGTAGAGCAGAACAATTACTACTTAATGATACTGGAATTGGAAAACGTATGATGAAACAGGAGTGTCAAGTTTACTGTGCAGATTGTTACCAGGGCAGGATGCTTTTTGGCAGAGTTTACCCTCTTTCTGTTTTTCTGCTTATACATCTATCCTGGTGATATGAAAGGATTCCAGTAAAAGCTAATCCAATTCTTGGAATCCCCCATCTCTCCCGCCCTTTGCCAATCTAAGTCTTGTTCACGGCATTGCTTCTGCTTTTCCGCTTCAAGGCCAGCAAGATGGTTCCCTCGACATATCAGAATGCTGCAACCCTTTAAGGCTAGTTACTGCTGTGGGATGGTCCTCATTAGGTGAAATAACCCAGAGGTTGTTGCTGCCTTGCAGCATATCCTCTGACAACTCTGCCTTCACTTAAGCAGACTTGGTTGAGGATGTTTTATACTGCTTTGAAGATCATTATATCAAATATCAGTCAAACCAATATGAAAACTTCTTAGCGCAATTTGTGACTGGAGAGACAGCACAGGACCCCAACTTCCCCAAGAGTAAAATATCTTTATGTATTTGTCAATAATCTCACCTAAATTGACATCAAGAGTAGCTCCATCTGAATCACATACGATCTTATTTTTCTTGTATTTTCTCTCCCTGTAATCTAAAAACCCAAATTTAAATTTTGCCAGGAGTGAGGTATGTTACACCAAGCACTTTATTTAAAGATTGCTCATTTCCATGGTAGTTTTGTAAAAACCCAAATCTATTTTGAGATCCTTCTGCATATACTACTAGCTTATATGATCTCTGTCTCTCTGTGCTTACTGTCCATTTGCCTTGGGCATTTACATGGAAAGGAATTTTCTGTTCCTTAACTGCATCTATATCATCTTCCAGTCTCTTACCTAAAGTTGTAATCCCTTGCATATGACATTCCATCTTGGTGTGCAGATGACATCTCCAGCAGAGGCCTGGCTTCATTTGAGGAATCAGTGCCATGAGCAGATGAGTCTTGGAAGACAGTTATTCAGCTTGAATGGGAATTTTTATAATGAAGATTGGCAGATGAGAAAATATGGAGATCTAGGGTATGTGGTGTATGAGCCAAAAAATTCTATTTGCAGGCAAAGTGTACCCTGATTATTCATTTATTTTTGAAACCTTCTGTGGGTTAACAAATGCTCTTAATTCAAACTGAAATGGATTTTGAATACTTTAAGTATGCCAAGTTGTTCAGGCAGGTACTTAACAGTGATGTTCCTGTTCTTGCACTGACACTGTCCTACCCTGTCAACAGTGCGGGGAACACGCAGGGATCTTGCCCTGCTGGATGGTCGGTGCTTTTGGCCTTTTGCCTCTTTATTGCAGCTTTCCTATACTGGATGTCTTCCCATTTATACTTTAATCTGAGTTCTTTTAGCTCTGTGGTTTCCTTGAACAGTGTTTTGTAGTCCAGGTTTTTACAAAGTGATTTTTAGAGGTTCAATGTGCTTTTTAAAAATCACAGCCTGCTTAGGGCTGGTGGAAATCGGGGGGGGGGGGGGGGNAGAATATTACTGTGGGATTGAAATGTAAATGTCCATTTCTTCTCTATAATCCCTGGCAAGAAATTGAACTGTCCTTTACATTAGCTTTTGCCTGGGTATATACTTGGGAATTTATCAGCTTTTGGGACAGAATTGCCTTTTGCTTAAATAAGAATATCTCACTGATACTGAATCTTCCATAGTTCTGGCAGTGAAATACACCCACCTCAATAAAGAAGCAGATTTTTCTTCATTGTCACCAAGCTCGGTGACTCTCTCTTGTTTACTGAAGAGAGAAGCCAGACTTGCTAAAAATGTTGTGATATTTAGCAACATTAGCTGTAGTCACTACATCACCCTGCTGCTTTGCTTTCTGCCTTTCCTCACTGACAAATGACAGAGTAGTACAAGCAATATGTAGCTTGGCTCCATTTGTTTTGATAAGGGCATGTTTTGGGGTTTTTTTTCAGTACAATACAAAAAAAGGGAGGGTCAGTGCAATCAGGTAACCTGCTCATTTCTGAACTAAAGTTCAGTTTCACATCTTGAAATAAGTGATGCAACCTGGTTTTAAAGATCAAGTAGAGGAGATTTGTTGCTTTGGTAGCACACCTGCCAGCCTGGCTTATGCTGCTCTGCTATTCCCACTTCAGGAGCTTGTGCTGCTTGTGAAAATGAACTGAGTCCCCATTGTCAGGGCATGATCAGGTCTGTGTTTACTTATTTTCTGTAGAACTGGATGTAATAGTATGTCCTAAATATAAGCTCTGTTTTGAATATCAGAAACACAGATAACAAAACAAAGCTCCCAGCTGCAGTAAGATCCAAGAGGCATCTTCACAGTCCTGCTAATCTGGCCTTAATCTGCAACAATAACAAGCCATATTATGGTTGTTCAAGACTTTGGGCAGGTTTTCATAAGGTCAGTTGGTTGAGCAAAAAAAATGTAGGTGTTTTTATCTTTACTGGAGTGTAAGAAGAGGGCATTGTGTAAAGAGCCCTCCAGACAGAGCTTGTAGAAGGATGGGATGTATTAGAAGGGCTGGTGTTGGTATGCCTCATCTTCTCTCTTGCTAAAGCAGTAGGTCTGGTACCCACATGAGGAGCTGGGCTGAGGCTTAGGGCTGGGGTAGCAGAGCTCATTTTATCCATCAAGGCACAGGTCACAGAATTCAGGAAAAGTGGTATTAGTAGAGACTAGTGTCTTGTTTTGACTTTTGTTATATAGTCAATCCCAGTTCTGAATTGAAAATGTCTGGATTTTTTTTTTAGCATTTCTATTATAGAGTTAGATATTGAGAGCATCAAGAATTCAGCTTATTGCTTGCAGTGCTAGAAGAGGTTGCTGTCAACAGGGCTTTAAACCAATGATCTGTTTTCTGTACTAGTAGGTTGTTTTGATGTAATTATAGGGTTAGGTTTAGGATTAAGGTTTGGTACTGTGGTCCTGAAGATTTCTCAGAATAATGAACAGTGCTTTATGTTTTACTCTAAGGATTGATTTTTCTGGTCTGAATTCATATTTGCTTTGATTCAGGGTTATTTTTTTTGACACAAATTGACTTAGTTCTGGAAAACTGTGGTTCAAGATTCTATGGTGGTGGTTCAAGGTTCAAGATTTTTGAACCTCAGTTCAAAAATTTTGAAGGTCAAGGTTCAAGACTTATTTTGCTGGATTGTGGAGAGTACCCAGAAGTGGGAGGTGACTGGTGCAGATAAATGCTGATGAGGCTGGGGAAGAGTTCTCTGGATATATCTGAGGATATAGCTGAGGGTTTTGGAGGTGGGTTTTTTGAGTTGTCTATTTTTTTCTTTTTTACCATGCTAGCTGACTATATAAAAATATCAGCTTCTCTGCATCCAATCTGAGGGCTCTACCATGCTCATTCTTATCTCATCAGATGATCTCTGCCCTGAGGAAAGAGTGAGGAACCAAATGACAGCTGCAGCTTTTCAAAGTCATAAAAGAGGGAAATATGTGTGTATGTTCTTATTTATTTATTTTCTCTTCTTATTCTGTATTTTATGCTGAGGCTATGAAGACTATTGAACTTTTTTTGAGCCCTTAAGGTATATCCAGTGTCACTCAGACATCAAAGCTCCAGAGCTGAAATGGAAAGAGAGCAACCAAATTGCATTTAAAGGTTAATAAAATAATGCTTGTGCTTTCTGTTGCCACAGAATACTAAAAAGAAAAACATTACCTTCATGTTTACAAAGGCGAACAAAACCTAGAGAAATGTGAAGTCAGCTGCGATTAGCTTAGCCTTTGTTCTAAACCTGATACATCCTTGTGTTACATCAGAGACAGGATGGGCTCTTGAAGCTCTGCTTTTTTGTTTTGCCAGATATTAAATTATCTCAGTGGCCATTGATAACTCTATTGTAGTTTATGAGAGTTTATTACTTCTAAATGAAAACTAAAGGTTTACCCTAATATGAGAATTTCTTGTCTTTGTTCTCTTGGAATCTGGATGGTTTTTTGCCTGTGTAAAGCTGAGTATTACCATCTTTACACTTCACATACTGGGTGTGCTTATAATAAGCATAAAGAATAAAATCAGGGACATGATAGCCACATAGCAGAATTACATGAATCTAACTGGCCCCTTTGACTCATACAGCTGAGTTTATCTTTGGTATCGCTCTGTCCTCAAAGTACAGATGCAGTTCTTTGGGTGTAACTGAGGAGGGAACAGAGCTCGTAATTTGGAAGCTCTACAGTGTGTGAAAACAAGTTAGAACTCCAGAAGCCTTAGTGGTTCTTTTAAAGTTTTACCCTTTCTGGGTATATACTGAGCTCAGTACAGCAGCTAAACGTTTCCCTCCTATGACTTATCACCCTGCAGGCAAAACTCCCTGTTGTTCAGTGGAATCAGAATCCTCTGGGACTTTCATCACTGTTGCTCACATTATTCATGAAACAGAGGTCAGTGAAGACTAGGAGAGCAGAAAGTATTAGTAGAGTGATCAGAGTTTATAAAGGCTGCTGAATTATTTGAAATTCTTCCTGTGATGATGTCCAAGTATCAGTCTGATTGACTCAAGTCTTATTTTAAAAAACTGAAAGGGAAAAGGGAAGAAAAAAGGGAAAGACTTGTGATGGTAGTCTGGAGGCCCAGATGAGTCCAGTAAGGAGTATACTGGCAAAATTTGCAATCATTTAGTAGTGATTCTTTTTCCCAGGAGTATTATAAAGTGATCTGCTATATGCATCTTCTTGTTCTATTTCTGTTTCTTGGCCTGAGATTCCTAACACAGGAGGCAATAACCCAGCATCGTGTTAGATCGTATCATGTCACACTGAGCGTTGACCTTGGCTGACATAATGTGACATGCTGCAGTCGAGGTAATGTAATGCGAGTCCATGTATCATGTGCTTAATGTTAATCTAAAGTTATTATCTGTGAACACAGCCAAAGGTTGGGATAGTGTGTTCTGTGGAACTGCCTTCTCTTCCTCAGGCACTCTGAGCTCTGTGTGCTCAAGGTAACAACCCAAGCCAACAGAGAGAAAGAAGAGGAGCAGAAGCCAGGCCAGTGCCTCTGTGAGAGTTAGTAATGAAGATCCTAACCAGTTCGGTATGGGTCTGCAGTTGGCCTACTAAAGTCATTGTGTCCCTCTTGACACCACAATAACCACAGAAGAAGTATAATGAAATATGATGAAAGCACTGGCTATCAATTAATTACACTCTTAGGAGTCCTTGGCATAGAGAATCGTTCATATACATTTCAGAGTAGATTTGTTGCTGAAGGAGTTGCTGAATATACTTATTGATATTACTTTAGTTAAAGCAGATGGTGGAAGTGTTTGGCCTTATGAAATTAACCAATTCTATAACATTTTCTTTGTTCATCTTCCTTGGCCTTTTGGCTCACTGCAAAATCGTGCCTTGTCTTGGAAGAGATCTTGTGAATTATGTGCCATATTAAAGCATGCCTTCAAATTAATTGCTTGAATTTAAATATTAAAAAAAAGATCAGTGCTAGAATTGTCTTGTTGCTTCAGTGGTTTAGTGGTGCTCAGAGCCTGTTTTCTCTTTCTTCTGTCAAGTGTTCCTGTAACAGGATCGTGTTCTTCAACGTGATCACAGGCTGTCTGACTTCTTTGTGCCACCTTCATTCTTAATCAGCTAGCTCTAACTGACAGGGGTTATTATTCTTGACTTTTTGTTAGGCCAATATTTTCAGTCTTTTGTGCTTAAAAAATAGCCTTATAAAGCTGTAATTGTGCATCTGCTTTAGTGAAAACATTAGGCAGTCCAAGCTGGAAGCATTTTAAAAATGAGGTAACAGTGTACCTAGTGGCCTAATTTGATGAATATTAGCATGTAGATTTGCTGCAGATGATAATCAAATATCAGTTTTATTTCAAATATGGGCAAAAAGGACTCAAATTTTTTAAAAAAAGTGTATCTGGGTGCACAGGATTCATGAGTGCTGTAAATCTTGAGTGCCATAAATCAGGCCTTGGGAGTACCTTTGAGCACCTAGCAAGAAAAATGGAAGCTGTATCTTCTTCCTTTGCAGGAAGTGCCTTTCCTTGCTCGGAACTGCCCTTTTGATCACAGATCAGTGCTGCATTCTTGGCTGTACTGAGCCCGATCGTGCTTACCTTGAAGATAACTAAAAATTCCCATTCTCTCCAGGACCATGGGTCTAGACTATAGTTATTACAGTAGCAGTGTTTGTGGGTGAAACCTGCTTCTATATAATCTGCAAATCCTCAAGACTTCACTAATTACAATTATTTAATGAAAATCACTTTATCTCTTATATCCTTTTAGTTTTCTTTATCTCTGTTAGTGTTTAAAACTATGGGCTTGATACAGAAATATTTGCAAAAAGTTTGTAGCAGAAAGAGTAGCACTGCCATTACCTCGTAAGATGAAGTAAAGGATGATAATTTGTCCTGAGTACAGCCAATATTCTAGAAACGTAATGAAAAAGAAAGAAAATTACATCTATTTTCTCTGACTCTAGACTAGACTCAGCTGTGTTGCAGGCTTTCCCCCAGGTTTAGCAAGCAGTGGATGTCAGCAGTGATCTGATCTGGGTGTTTTGCTGTAGATCTTTGTGGGGTCGACCTAAAAACAGGAGAGGAGATGAAGCAGCATAACAACAGATTTACAAAGAAAGTAAAGGCTTACTCCATACAGATTTTTTGCCTACTGCTTAAAGCACTATCAGAAGCATGGAATTAAGGAGATTTTGAGATTGTCAGTGGCCAGGCTCAAGTGGGTCATCAAAACACAGAAGTCAGAAAGCTTAATGTAAAACCTGAATGGTATTTAATGTAACTCGAAATTGGGGAAATATGGAAGAGCCAGGTAATTTTGAACATTAATTTCCAGAGAGGAGCATCAACCCAGACCTGAAGGCAGCCAGGAATAAGAAGACATTTTCTTCAAATGTCAGACTGAAGCAACACACTGACAGCATTGCAAGGACAGAACTATTACAAATGAATTTTCAACTCTTTAGCACATAAATCAACAGTTACTCTAATTAAATATATACAGAGAAATGGGCTCTAATCCTTTCCAGGCAGTATTGCTCAGCAAAAGGGCTATCAGTTGAATAAAATACTGGAGGAAAGGCCATAAAATGGCATGCAGCAGATTGTTGATGACACCTGGAGTTGCCAAAGAAGGATAGAGCGAGTGTGAGGAAGAAATTGCATTTCTGTGTACAGTAACCTCTGACCAGCCAGATAAATCATGGCTAGTCAGAAGTTATTCCAAGTCTGGATACTCTAGGGCAGTGTTCAAGACAGAGCCACTAGAGCTGCTGTGAGATGTTTTCTCTTTGTGGAAACAGGTACAGAAAGATAAAAAATCTTCCTGAGGAAAATGGGATGTTGGAGTTAAGAGAGCAAGGAAATATTACTTGTGGCTTTTTGCTCATTACTTTATTCCCTCCTCTTTAAAGTTAGTAATACCATATACTGTAAGTCTGGGAGCAGGAAGTATTGAGGGAGTTCAAGAAACTGTCCTTCTACAAGTGCAGTGTTAAAGGTCTAAGGAAATTAGTGTCTCTGCAATTGTAAACTTCGTGGAACAGAATGACTTGCATGATCGATTTAGAAATTGCTATATATAGTGTCAGTAGAGCAAATAATTCACTAGAGTCTTTGCCCCAGAGCAAAGTCTAATGGCGCACGTCTCCCCCACACTTGCTGTGTCTCACTGGAGTCAGCACAACTTTGCAGACATCTGTCACGGAACTGAGTCTAAAACAGGAATAAACACAAACATTTTTGGAAGAATGTTCCAGAAATAACATGGGATTACATTTGAAAGAGGCTGTAGAGAATGAGTAGTTTCATTGCACTTCCAAATAGGGTTAGACATGTTCCCTCTACTTTACCCAAAACAACAAAGCATCAAAAGACTTATTAAAACCCCTCTTCTCACATAACTGATGATATTTTCCTACATCCCTTCCTTCATTTGCATTTCTAATATTCAAAGGTAGCAATTTGGCTGCCCAGGGTACATGTCTGTGTACCTCGTGGCTTGCCGAGGCATCTTGTGTGCAGGGATCCAGGCTTGATGCCACCCGGGCATCGCTGCCGTGCTCCCTGACATGCAAAGGTATCAGACAATGTTGGTTCCTTTCACCAGCAGCTCCTGTGCTCACTAATATTAACAGAAGTATTTTCCAGCTGAAAGGTGCTGATGTCTGACCTCACCCCTCCTGCCCAGGCCACCTCTTGCACTCTGGTAGGATGCAGTAGAGTGAGCTGAGGGCCACCTGCGACTAGCTGTGCTTCAGAAGTGAATATTGCCTTACAGATAAGGGGTCTTTTCTGTCAGTTTTGTGTTTATGTCTGTTGTCCATTTGCAGAGCATTTCCTCTGCTGGAGGATCCCAAAACTCTTCACAAAACTGTTCACGTGTAGGACTGCCAAAATTCAGTTAAGCTGTTCTTGAGAAGTTCTGAAGATATTCTCTTAAAACCCATGCAAAAACAAATTCTCAGTTTTTCAAGTCTGACTTGAAGATGGAATTACAAATCCACACGCATTGCATTCCCTTTCAAATAAAGGAAAAAGCAGATGGAATTGCTTTTTGTGTGCACTTAAAAACAATGAGAACTTGTCGATATTTTTCATTTGAATTTTCATGAAGAGCTAAGAAACTGTGCTGATGCTGGAGGGGGCAGAAAATGTTGTGACTTTTACTGGCAGAGAAATATTTGAATGGTTATTGACAAAGAGCAGAGTGCACGGAATGTGCTTGGGCTAAGCAGAGTGAAGATGTTTGACATATTGGCAATACAGTGCAGGGTCAGGGGGTGACAGATTAATGTTGTGTTTCACAGTCCAAACTAATACTCACTGCCTGCCTCCCTGTGCTCCTTGTTATTGCACACGTTTGGAAGGGCAAACTAGCTCTGGGTTAGTTAAACCTTAGCACCGATTATAGCACAAAGATGGCCTATTTTGGTTTAAACAGTTAGGCACAAGTGTAGAATAAATCTAAATAAACTATTACTGGACTAACTCAGAAGCATCATGCAGGAGTTTACATTATTTTGATTAAAATCAATTAAATTTCCTAACTGAATTCAGGGCACCAGTGAGTACAGGAAGGAGGGAGTCATTCTCAGCTCAGTGATTTGCAGCAGCCTGCGAATGTGGCCTGGCCATGAGCACATGTCACAGCCAGGCCCAGTGGCTCTGGGTATGCTTGGAAAATCTTCAGGTAGGAGGTAGAGACTGCAAGAGGTTAAAAAAACAGCCCACAAACCCCTCAAAACTCCACCTCTTGGCTTGATGCTCTCCCTGGCTGGCTGCTGCTGGACTGCGCCCTGGAACAAGTAACAAAATCAACTCTGATTCCAGCAGCAGAGACCAGCAGATACTTTTCAACCCTACAGATCCATTGAAAGAATGGGAGGTAGAGGACTGAAATGGAAAACAGATGATAGACAGCGGCTGGCGAGGGCAGGAGGAATGCAGTGCAGGCAGCCTGTTTGTCTCGGAGCAGCTGATGTGCATGCCCCTGGAAGAGGCCAAGTCTGTCGGCAAAATGTCAGAAAATGATGGAATAGTAATGCCTCTCTTCTGGAAGGTGCTGAGTGCTTTGGCTCCAGAGCATCCCTGTGCTGTGTAGGACACAGCCCCCAACAGTTCACATAGCTGTGCAGCCACAGGCAGCGTGGTCCCCGGTGGAGGTTTGTATGGGAGGAACCTGCGGAATGCAGAATTGCATGACAGTCCCCGCAGTGCCTGATGAGATGGGCACATGTGTGAGAAACAGCTTTGGGGGTTGGTGAAAGTAGAATACCATCAGAAGGCTCCAGTTACTGAGTTCTGATCTCCAAACCCCTCTAGTATCTCGTTGATGGATAGTTCTAAATGGATTTCATCTGTTTTGAAGCATTGTACAGAATTGTGCATGTTAGTATGTTTTCTACCCAGAGGTGTTGTTTTCAAGGCAAAGAACTCTTCTCCAGTGTAGTTGCCTGTGTTGTACATATCTCATACATGAGGAGCTGACAATAGCAGAGTAACGATGAGATTTTCTTCTTCTGGCCCCAGATCATATTCTTCAGCAAGCACTCACAAATATGCGTGCATGGCAGCAAAGGGAAAGCTCACAGTGGGAATAGCCATGGGATTCAGATCTCAGCACATTCACTGGCACATTGGAAGTGATGTGACGCCTCTGACAGAAAGAACGTGGGTGGGTAGGGATCTGCTCTTTGAGGTCCAGGCAAGTGCAAACGTGAGGAAAACACAGGGAAGAGTTTACCCAAGCTCCATTCAAACGCAAAGCAAAATGAGCAGTATTTGACTGCAGCCATCTGAGAATGTGAGATGCATGGCTGACTGAGTTAAGAAGGCTTTCCTTTGGAAAGACACCACCTGGTTCTTCAGCAAGAATAGCTGAAGCATATTGCAGTTAACTACATAGCTGTAAGTGTGCTAAGAGGCTTGTACCCCCTTAATAACACTGTGTGTCTGTGTGGTGATCCCGCCCTTAAGGAGCTCATGTGAGCAGAATAAGCTGTGATGATGCTTTAAGGCCATTTTTTTTCTATCAATATAGCACTGTTTCTGTGTTGGGAGACATTCTGCTGCTGCTCCAGACTGCATACCTAACTGCAATAGCAATGCTGGTGGAGGAGCAGTCTGCTGTCCAAGCAAACACCCACATGAAACGCAGGTCTGCCCTGCAGTGGGGGTGAGCATCAGGCACTGGGTGGGCTGGGCTTTGTCCCACTCCCCTCCAATGCCCTGATTGCAGCTCCAACTTCTGCAGAAATCACGGGGAGTTTGCAATTAATGCCAGTAAAGATCATCCCTGAATTGTTCAGGTGGCCTCATCCCCACATCTCTGTCCTTCCCCATTCCTCAAAGAGCCTTGGAGAAGTTTGAGTGATGGTTAGCAGCTGAGTTCCCTTCCTGTGCTTGCTCTGCTCCGTGGTATCCGAGCATGTTGTGGATTGTCACATATTACACCTTGTTTGAAAGGAGGCAATTAAAAAATCATTTAACATCATTTTTATTAAAAGAAAACCAATGGGTTTAGGCAAGAAAATTTTCTGTTTACTTTCAAGCTTAAGTGGGGTTATTGACAGAGAATGCAATTTAAAAAACGAAATGAGCTTCTTCCCAGGACCTTTGATAAAGAGGCCTTGTCCAGCTCAGAATTTGGGAAATGCAGCCTGTTTTCTGAGTTTTGCAGTTGAGGTCAGCCTGTCTGTGATTGCGAGCATCTCTAGACTTTGGCACTGTGCTGATTTAAGCCCTAGGGCACGCATTTAAATTGTCACATATAGTGTGTCTCATACTGACATCTTCTTCTGTAGAAGTGAAGGATAATACAGCACTTGTGCTGCAGAATAAGACAGTGCTCTCTCCTCAAGCATGAAAATTGTCTGCAAATTTCAGACATGTTTTCCTTGATTGTGGCGGCTAATCAAGGCAAACCCCAAAGTTCATTTTACTGGGGGATGAACAATGCTTGGCAGTGTAGTAAATGTTAATGCAGCTAATTATTCCTAATGCTGTGTCTGTCCTCTGAAGAGTTCAATATCTCCAGACAAGGCTTTAACGATCCACAGCTACCCTGTGGTTTCACCCAGGGAATGTTGCCTCTTCAGGCCAGTCCGCAATACGCTATCCCCTCAGTCTGTGCTCTCCCTGGCTTTGTGGTGTGTCACATCTGCTGTGGAGAAGTTGGATGGGTGGTTTTAGGTAGGCTTTGTTTTGTTACAGAAGTAATAGAATCACAAAATAATGCTGACTTGAATGGGACCCATCAGGATTATTCAGTCAAACTCCTGGTCCTGCGCAGGACGCCCCTATCTTGAAGTCAGACGGACTTGGTGCTGTGACCACTTCCCTGGGGAGCCTGTTCAGTGCCCACCACCCTCTGAGTGAAAAACCTTTTCCTAATATCCAGCCTAAAGCTCCCAGCTCAGCTTCAGGCCATCCTATTATGCTTTCTGTTGTCTCTGTTTCCTTCGCACTCTCTGTGTAAAAGCTTGTGATGGTGTTGATTGGGGAATGTAGAAAGAGGGAAAAAAATCCGAAACATTTACCTCCACGGGGGAATAGCAATAATGTTCCAGGTCCCCACGGTGCTCAGTGTCGGTGGAGTCTGTAGGACATGTGGTAGGAAAGCCTTAACTAGCTTGTACACTGACTGACAGGGATAAATTACTTTCAGTAACACCTGATGCTGATCCACTTCGGTCCTAACTTAATCTTAGTGATATCTTTTTCTAACTTGTGCCTTTTATTCAATCAGCTTAGTCTAGAACTTTGTGTTTGTTAGGGTGTCTGGGAAATCTTCATTTTAAAATTGTAGGTCTCTACATATAAACAACTCCTCTGATGCTTAAAACAATTGCTGAAAATACTGTTTTTCAAAAGTTGTCAGATAAATCAGCTGTGTAACTGTATTTCTGCACTTGAAAATTATGATTTAGGGTTTTTTTTTTTTTTTTAAACTTCTTCAGTTTTGGGACAGGTCCTGTAAATTGAGAAGATTTGTGTGTTTTACCCTGAATACACTATCGTTGCTACAAAATTACTGACAGACCATATTTCTTTATCTGAGACTTTGCAGGGCCACATCCTGTAATCCTTTGTGTCATAATTTTACAGCTGTGGAGTTTTTTTGTTATTTTTGTTTTGAAAAAGCCAGTGGTTGAAATTGCCTTAATTTGGAAGTTGGCCTGCCCAATGACTGTGTGGTTTGTTGACAGCTGACTGCAGAGCTCCATGATACTGGAGTATCTGCATTTGTAAATGTTCTGTGAAAAAGTATGGATTTTTTAAAAAGAAAAATCTCTAAAAATGTCTCAGACATCCTAGAGGAGGGTTTTTTTGAAAGCTCTCATACAAAACTTTAAAGTAAAAAAATGTTTTCTTCATCAAGAAGCCATAGTTGAAAATTGGCTTCAAGAAATAGAGAAAGATTAACGAAGTTCCTCTTTTTTAGCGCACTAATCTTTCTTGAGATTTAAATGCCTGCTATGGAAAATGTCCACAATTTGGAGTGAATGATTTATAAAAAAAATTAGCCAACAAACAGGGCTCGTGGTTTCTGCTCACAGCAGAAGATAAAAAGCTTCTGGAATTAAAAATTATTTTTATTTCATTTCTAAGTATTTTTCTTGCTGCATTCTTGACATATGTACTGTTAATTAGGCAGTAGTGATTTCCTTTCATTTGCACTGCAAATTACACCAATAATTATGCTTTTATTCACAGAATATATTTTGTTAACTGACCTTGGGTTTAGTGTGGAATACAAAATGAGAAAGAATTGTTACGTTCAGTTGATGCTTTGAGATTCCTAGGGAGTTCTGCTTTTGCTAACTTTGAATTTTAATTTTGGAGACACCAACAAAGATATACAACAGGAAGGTTTTAACTAAGTATATTACTTTGACAGAAGTCACTGGGTTCTACAATTAATTCTCACCAGTAGATCAATGCACTTCATAAGCTGCAAGTCATTCTGACAAGATGAAACAAATGCAATCGTTAGTGAAATCCTGATAATTTGGAACAACAGACTGTAAAACTAGGTCAGTTTGTGTCTTCTTTGAAATATTTTTCCCTCCATAGTATTTCATACTTGGCTTATCTTGATAATGCACTTGACATCTTTGGTGACTGATCATATGCTAATTTAAATTCATATTGTATGCGGAAATTCAGAACAACATTGGGAGATGTTTCAGCACGATGACAAAAAATTTTAACCAGCGAATGTGACTTAAATATTTTTCTGTTAAACTATATATTTCTTCCTAGTCTGAACAATATAAGGGGAATCTTATTTTTGTTGTTTGAAGATAGGTATTTTAATGCCTTAGAGCTTCTTTATTCCTGTGTCATTATAATATTGTATTTGAGTTTTTAGGGGAGGTTACTTGGGAGAATAAGGTCTTCTTTAGGGCTGCTTGCCCAAACCACTCCAGCCAGTTGCTAGGACTGCTTGTCTCAGGAACATCCGTGGTAATTTATTGGCCCCAGTCCTCCTGCTGATGTCAGTGCTAAAAGTATTGTTGACTTCAGTAAGAAAGGTATGAATCCCATTATCTTCAGATGTTGCTATCTGGATTTTGTGATATTTCTTGGAGCATTTATGCAACTTCAGGTGTTTGCTACTCAGTTCTGTAGAACGGTTTCATTAAGGGAGTATATAAAATTGCCATGCCCTTCTTCATATACTGTTTATTGTCCTTGTCCTTATCATTTCTCTACCACAGCTTTCTCACAGACTTTCAGAGGTGAAGAAAATGTTTATAAAGGCTTATCATGCAGGAAGGCTTCTGATAATTGCTAGCATACTGTAAACTGTTTTGGAAAGTAAGAACTCCTTTATTATTTCCAGTTAAAAAAAGTTTGATTCAAGATTAGATAGCTGTTTTCTTGACTTACTGATGTATTCCCTCAGTCTGCCTCTTTCCTCTCTCTTTTTTTTCTTTTTCTTTAAAGGTGTGGAATCAGTGAATATTTACTGAGCTGGCTGCTGATGAATAATAATAACAACAGCAATAATAATAATAGAGAGTGCCTGAGGTATAGTGTGCATTTAATGAGACAAATAATACATAAATATAATATTTTTAGAATTTTGGAATTCCATTCCTGTCTTAGGTTTGCCTCTGGATTGCACTAATTGTGTAGTTATTAGTTACCACTTTGGGGGAACAGAAAAAAAAGTTTAGTTTAAAAGTACTACTGACTTAAGAAAAATAAAAAGATAAAGAAGATAAAGAGACTTATTGACACTTTTCTTTTGCTAATAAGTCTAAAATATTAAACCTAAAGGACCTGATCCAGCTTCTTAAGTTAACTTTTCAGAGGTGTGAACCACTGAGATCTGTCTTTGTCTCACATATGAACCTGCAGGACCCTTGGCTGCTTACGTTACAAAAATAAAAGCAAACCCTGCATGCAGAGGGAGTAAAGTCAAATTAAAATTCACAGACAAGGTATTTTATCTTGTCTTCTTTTTTCATCCTTTTTCTCAATAAGTGTTTTTCCATGTGGCATAAAATGGCACCTAAGACACATAATAAGGGTAAATCTAGGGCAGTGTAACAATATTTATTGTGCTTTGTAACACAACAGGAAGAGCTGGCGGTTGCTCAGTGACAGGTTTCCAGATCACACTGTTTCTGATAGACTTACAGCCCAGGGAGGCCAGAAACAATCCAGCTCAGTAGGTTATGGCCTTTCCAGAATAATTTCACTCGGTAGAGATTGAGTGATGCAGTATCAGCAGTCATGACTGCCCTCGGGAGTAACTTGTTAAGGGCAAGGCACTCTTAGTATATTATCAGATTGGAAATAATAGTAAATAACATCCTAAGTTGTAATTTTCTAGTGTTATGATAATAGAGCTGTAACCTGATCATGTCCCTTTTTGTAGATGTACTTGCTTGCGCAGCTGAATTTTTGGTGAGTCTCCAGGGGCCCTGCCTAGTTACAAACCCTCTCCCCTCTCACTTGTCACCTGTGTGGAAATCGGATTCTCTTCCCAATTAAAAGTTCCAAATAGCAACCATCTCTGACTGCAGGTCTGTTTGGGATACTGGCATGCAAATAATAACAGATTACCACTAAAATTCCAAGAAACCAAGAGAAAATAACTTAATTTCATTGCTGGAAACCCTTTTTTTCCCCTTCTGTTGATTTTTGGTGTCTTTTTTGTGGGGAGGTGGTTTGTTTTGTTTTGTTTGGATTTTTGTTTGTTTGTGTTGTGGGTTGGTTGTAATTTTCATTTTGTGTCATCCTCTTTTTTTAGGAAAAAAAAATATATTTTCCTAAGCAGATATTTTAACCCTTTCAAATTGTCCTCAAATATTATTACCTTCTCTCAGTACTCCTTGTCCTCCAAGGTTTTCTGCCGTAGTGTGTTGTCTCAGATATTCACTGATCATTTGTATGTCAGCCAAAGATATGTGTGTGCACTGAGTGGAGTGTTGAAGGTTTGTGAACCATTGCTTTGCAGAAAGGGAAAAATCCAAGTGCTGTGCTGTATTTTCAGATGTAGCCCAAGCAACACAAGCTCATGTGAAAATGGAAGTCTTTGGAATGTGAATAGATTTCTTTGGGTATCATTGTCCTGTCTGTGACGAAACTTCATTAGGCACAGATGCGTGGGGCAGGGGGGCTGCACTGTGACGATTATGGTGAGGGTTTCTTTTGGCAGGCTAGGAAAATTGCAGTGGGAATAAAGGGAACTTGTTTAGTATGGATGAAGACTCTATTAATAAGACCCATTATCCCTATTTTTGGAAAGTGTTAGATTTTTAAAAAAAATATATACAATGGTGTATTATTTTTGATTGCAACAGCATTCACTGGTCACTTTTATCTTTGTGTGTGAATTTCTAATTATACATGTTAGATGAGTGATCTTTACTGTAAATAGTAATGTGGTTTTCTTGCACTTGATCTCTCTGTACTGGATTCTGTTTCATTGTTCACTTTCTTCTTCATCACAGTATCTTGATTATTTTATCTTCAACAGACTTTTCTTTACATCCTCTCGCATGGTCCTCCCTTCCCCCTTGTAACTTTTTGAAAAGGGCTTTATCTGAGCAGGCAGTTTCATTTGTCTTTTGATCTATTTTTTGATGGATGTGCCTTCACTTCTGGTAGTAAGCCAGTACTGAAGCCTTTATTCAAGGCCAAAGTGTGAGGGCTTGACTGTGACTCCTGGCTAAGGCCCTTACCTATGATTTCTCAGAGCTAATGGGGAACTTGGAGACCAGAGATGTTGGTTAGTTAATCGTGAGGCTTTCGAAGATTTTTCAGGGTGGCTATTGGCAATTTTCAGACTTTCAAGGGATTCCTCTTGAGACCTGAACAATGGCAGCATTGGTAACTGCCAGCCACTTGTGGAAACCTGGAGTTTTCACCCCTTGTGTGCCTGGCAGTGGAAGTGCTTGCCTTGCTCCGGCGCATTCCTTGTGGCATTGGATTGCTCCCTGTCCATGCAGCAGCACAGTCTGCATTTGAGGGCAAAGGGTGTGTGATGCTTTCCGAGGGTCCCACTGAGCCTCATCACTGACCTCTTCTTTCCATGTCCTTACTGAGATCCTCTTAAGAGCCAAGAACATGAATAAAGCAGGTAGAGGCTGGCCCAGAAAAGTGAATTGAAAGGTTTGTTAAACCCAAGAAGTACGGACACCAGCTTTAGGAGGGGGAATAGAAGTTCTGAAAGCAAACAGAAGAATCGCTCACCTTCCTGGAGATGATAAATAGGGAAAACCAGCAGTTAGTCAGCCTGGGCCCCTCCCTGCATCTCTAGGCCAAAATAAAGCTGATTTGCAGAAACGAACAGTGACTGGAAATTCAGGTATTTGTTTTGTCCTGTCTGGTTTTCGGTAGGCTCTCATATGCAAAATCAAAGTCAAATCCAGTTCTCCTGTACAAATGCGAGTGACTTAAACCCAGCATTTGTGTGTTAAACAACTTGTTTAATACAGTATTAACATTCGGAGAGTCACAATGAGGCTTTGAGTTGAACATCCCATTAAGATGAATGCGAGTTGTTCGTACCTCAGGCTGCGGATTCAACAAGACAGCAGAGCATTGATTTACATAGTGAGGGCTATATCTTGGCAAACCAGAAGGGCTGCAGACATCATTTTTCTAAAGGGAAGCTTCGATTCCAGTGAACACATTACAGAGAGCAAAAGGCTCAAGATCAGGAAGCCACTGGAGCTGGACAGCCGCGGGCTGTAACTTTAAACTGAAAGACATCAAATGGGCTTTTCACTATAAAAGTTGAGATCTCACCCAGGTGCTCCCTACTCCTGTCTTAACACTCCTTTTGCTTCCTTTTGCCCCCTTTCTCCCAGAATTGGTTTTCTTGTAGGAAATATAGGCTGAGGATTTGGTGACCTTTACTGACCTTAATGTTATCCTCATTTTTGTTTCCTTTTTTAACTAGTATGTCTCCCTATTTGCGCTTAATCTTTAGATTTTCCCTTTCTTCCATGTGTTTTTTTATTCTCTCTTATGTTGATGTATTACCACATTATTTCCTTTCCTTCCTTAGCTCCACATTTTTCCCCACAAGAGCTCTTCCACTTGCCTGTTTTCTGTCCTTGCTGTCTGACATGCTATGATTTTTTTCTTACACACTGTCCTTCTAAGGAGCTCCTCTTCTCACAGCTGTATGTATGGGTGTGGATTTTCCTTAGATCTTTCCTATGTAAGCCCTGCCCTGCAGCAGACTAGGGCTCTTCTGTAAACCCCAGGGTGCTTCTGTCTTGGGCACACAGAGGAGAGCAGGACAGCCTGGATTTTACAGTAAGGTCAAATTGCAGATGTTGTGCCCGTGTGTTTTGTAGCTGAAACCCTTCATACTCTTTCTAGCACACACTGGCTTGATTTGGGCATCAGTCTGGAGTGCAAATGATGTGGCTGCATTTTAGTTCCAGTTGGTTACATCGCAAACCTGAAGCATTGCTGGCTGGGGATTCAACAACCTGGGAAGGGAAGAGCAGGGGTGCTAATGCTGAGGTGTATTTGGCAGTACAGCAGCAGCTGCTTGTACTGTGCTGCATATATTGTTTATGTCTTCTGTCACTGAAGTCACTCAACTCTTCTGAGTAATTTAATAGAATTATCAGCTTGTAACGAGAGTCTAAACTGATTTTTTTTTTCTAAAGGACTTCTGCTTATGAATTTTGCTTTGCAGCAATGCATTCATTTTTTATTAGTCCAGCTTGTGTAATTAATTAATCAGTCATGGATGAGACATAGAACTTGAAGATTTTGTTTGTTTGACAGATATTGCTACATACCTTGACTTCTTAATTTTTAATCTTTTAGTACTTCAGTAGAGCTGGTATGAGGGTCTCTCACTCTGTTATTGTTGCATTGCTTTCAACAGCTCAACCATCATGGTACGTCACGCAGCCATGCATTTGATATTCAATATAGTTACTGTCTAATAAGCTTCATTTTCTGTACCACTAGCTTGTGTGCTGTAGTGTTGGTTTCCCAAGCATGGTACTAAGCAATTTTAGGAAATACTGGTACAACTGTAGCAATTTGCCTCAATTTGTTCCCAACAGAGAACTCGCTTCAAAATTGAGTTGGCTTCCTTTTTGTTTGAAACACTGGTAGACACAATTAGCCTCATTAACCCTGGTTTCTGTTTCATAACAGAAAATTAGCCTACAATCACTGGTTTGCTGGAAAACACCGTTGCAATTAGTCCTGAACAGTCTGATATGAAAATCCATCGCGTTTTTAATTTCTCTGACATATACAGAAAACATGCCTGATTTCTCACTTATCTTGGGGATTGAGATAAAGTCAAGGACTAAGTCCTTGGCTCGCTTAGAGCACTGTTGAACAGATTGGACAAACATCTGTTGAGAGTCTCATATATGCATTGGTCTCGCCGGGCAGGAGGGGATTTCTGGAGGTCCTGTCTGCCTCTGTGGTTCTGTGAGGTTCTGACCTCTCACGTTAGACCCAAATAAGGACCATTTAAATCCTGGCCCCATTGACTGAATGCTTTTCCTTACCAGTCCTCCAAAAAAGGTGTATTATTTCAGATTTATTCCAGAGTGGAGCTCTGCCTTGTTCCAGCTCTAAGGTCGTCGTGGCAGGGAAGCCAGTGCCTTTTTATCAACTTAGAAATGGAGTGACTCAAAGGTGAATCAGACTAATTATTCTTAAACCTCCATAGATAGTCTGGAATTGGTTGATCGGGAGAGATTTATCATCACTTTTAGGACCTGTATCACTCCAGTGAATATGCCAATGAGTGTGATTATGTTCTGATGAAACAATTAATTACTTCAAGACTGTTACTCCAATCAGGGAGCAAAGCTGTAGTTCATGTGGGTTGCTGAGCCCTTAGCTGGTACCTGGTACGTCACACACTCAGAGGTTCACAGAACTAGTGCTGCTGTAGAGGCAGATTTACTAGTTCAAGTTGCTGTGAACTGGCATCCAAATTGTATCAGGCTCTTTCCCAGATGCTGAGGAGCAGAAATAAAAGAGGTCTGTTTACACCTGTGTGTGCAGAAACTCTTCTGGAAATTTGGGTACCTCACTTAGGCCAAAAAACTACATTCCCCTGTGAAATGGCTGAGATTTGAGTAAATCCAGACCTCTTTGTTTTGCATTAGAAACGAGAAGACAACATTAATTACTTTGAATTCAGCATAAAAACTCTAAGGATAAACTCCTAATCTCGCTTTGTCCTTTCCATGCCTTTTGTCATCCAGGAAAGAGAGATGGTACTTGTGAACCTCTGGATGTGTCATGAGTGACTTCAAATGAAGGATGTTGTATAAATGCTCAGCAGTATTTTAGTGAAAGATGGGAAATTATTTGTGTAATTACAGCACCTTAATTCTTGCATGCAGCATGGAGGGCAGGCTTACAGAAGCTTCTAGGGCTGCTTGCACAATAGGGAGCTGAAGACTGAACTGTCATTTGTGCAGGAAAGGGATTATCCCACAAGTCTCTAGCGCCTAGTGAAATTTTTGCCTAAGGGTCATTTTTCTCCAATATTAAATGTTCCTCTTATTTCTCAATTGTCCTCTCTAAATGTATATGACACCCCGGGGGTATCTCCACTTGGATGATCTCAATTACTTCTGTGTCCATTTGGGTGCCAGGCTAAGAGGACTGTGAAGTGAAGCTGAGCTATTCTATCTTGATCGCTGAGCTGCACACAAGGAATTCTGTAATTCAAGTTCAGGTCACTACATATGCTTGTCATTGAATTCTCAAAAAACCAAACAGTAACTAAATAAATGGCAGTTTCATTTATTAGATGCCAAGAGTATTTATAGTCAAAATGCTAGGGAAATTAATATGAACTTACTTATTCCACAAAGAAACATAAAAGCATTGACAAAAAGCAAAGCCTTCAAACACCATCTTCATTCATGCATGAGGCACCCTCTGTGCAAAATGATAGTGTTTGGAATGTCAGCCAATCAAGCCGTCTAATTGGCTGAACTACTTAAGTGCCTCATCATATAGAAATGGGTTTTAACATTTTCTCTGTCACACTTCAGCTCCTCCAAAGTATTCCTGAGCTTTACTGCACTTTCAGCCTATTGAAGAGCTTCCTAAGGCCTCAGTCTGAAGGTCTGCATGATATGTTGAGCTGTGACTTAATATTTCATCCAGCTGAGAGGTCCAAGACACGTACCTGCCTCAGAAACCTGATCATGGGGTAGCTCTGGAGGTAGTCCGTGGACAGGACATGGTAATGGCTCCTATTTCTCCTATTCTATTGTGGCATGGTTGGGTCCAGCTCGACTTCAGGGTATCTGCAATCTCACTTCTTCCTGCAATAATCAATTTGGAGCCCCACTTGCCCTTGCGCCAGCACAGCTAAACTGCCAGTCATGTGAAATAGCCTCATCACATGAGAGGTAGGTGAGATGTTCCAGGTACCAGAGGTCAGCTGAATGTGCCATAAATTACAGGACGTGAGGTGAGCAGGTGGTGCTTCAGTCCCTGCTAGCAAAGCTGCATCAAGGAGCGGGCGCTCCAGGCAGTGCTCAGGCAGATGTGTGCTCCTGCTGAGGGGGGCACGCCCTCCCTGAGTGCACACCGTGCAGGGTCAGCCCGCAAGGCTGAGGAGCCCACAGCAAAGATGGTAATTAGAGCCTCAGGAGCAATGATTTCTGTGTTGTACTCCTACCTTCTGATTTTTTTTTGTGATGAATGAGGATAAATCATGCAGAGCATATGAACCAATTTCCTCCTCTGTAAAATTATACTTGGTGGTTTCTGATTTTTGTGCTGCATGTGACTGTTTGAAGGATGCCTTGAGATGCCTGCATGAGCATTGCTATATAAAGGCAAAACACTATCAGCAAGTGTCTCTTTCAGAACAGAGCTAAACTCTTCTGGGGAACAGTTTCCTGTGCATGCACACACAGACTCTATCTCTTGGCTTGTATTTGTCAACATGTCTTTGTCCATCCTCCCTTCTCTTGTTTACTTTGGTTGCTTCACACCACATTCACCCTAACCTGAAAAGGAAGAGATTATTTCAAAGACCTGCAAATGTAGTAGAATGCACAAGGGGCATTTTTGGCATTAATGTTCTGTGTATTTTGTTCAGATAATTAAGCATGGAAAGGTCACCTTGTGTTCTAATATGACGCGCAGAGAGAAAAGCCAAGTTTGAGCAAAAACATTTTAAGAAGAAAGGATCAACATCTGACAATATTTATTACTTTTTCAGTGTTCCCCAAGCTGCTGCAATACATTGATTCCAACCCTATGCCTATACATTTCGTTTTCAAAAGCTAATACAAAGGATGATATTGAATACAAGGTGAGGGCTAGGCAGGTCAAAGAGTGCTGGCTGCTGACAGCCATTTGGCAATGTTTGTCCTTTGGGACAGCCATCCAAATGAAGTTTGTTCAAAGCACATCAGCATTGGCACTTTGTAACGCTCTCAAGGAGAGAATGCATGAAGAGTTCCTTTTCTTGTTATATGCTTATGTGCCTTTTGAATATTATGTCCTTAAATTAAAAAAAAAAAAAGTTTTGGGTTTTTTCTTCTTTAAAGGAATGAGAACAGTGGGTAGAGTTTGATTATGAAGTTCCAGTCATTTTTCCCTGAAAACTTTCCCATCTCAGAGATGCTATTCTGTTTTTACTTTGTTCCTTGTGGTTTTCTGTCTGCAGCTTAACTCTGCTCATTATTCATCTGGTGAATGCTTCCAGTGCAAGCCACTGACTGTACTCATAGGTGAGCTTGGTCCACCTTATAACATCCCGAAATCCCTTCCCAAATTACAAACACAGAGAAGGCATTCAGCTGGTGGTTGTTCCCACAGCAGCTTCAGGGTATGAAGCAGGGCCAGGTGTGACCTGTTGTGTGCACACACAAACACGGTCTTTCCCTGTGTGACCCTTGCAGCATCAGAGAGACTAAAACAGCATAAGGGTAGTTCTTGAGGGTGATCTCTGCTTTCACAGTACCTAAGACTGGGAAGTTGGAGAGATTTCTGTCTCATGTAGGACAAATGAGTGCAATGGGTGAATATAATAGGAATCCATTTTTCTTCTGTTCCTGATTCTCAGAGAAAGGATTTAAAATTCTTTCTTAGGAGACCTTCCTGCCTCATCTATGATTGGCAGGGAGACTGTCTGTACTATGCAGAGCTGTAATTTATTTATTCCTTCTATTTGTGACCTGGAGTTCTTTGAGGATTTTTCTCCTCTCATGGAAAAAGTAATTCTCTCTTCTACTTCAGTCCTACATCCTTTCTTATGAACACTTGGTAAAAATTTCATTTTTTCTGCAATCTTTTTCATCTGTTACTAAATAACCCTGACACTCTATTAGTGCTCTGCTGACATTTTGCTTCTTATATACTTGAAAAATTCTTATTTGTCTTTATTCCTTGAAAATATTTTACCACTCTTCCTTTCAGCCTTTCCTAGTCAAATTTTATTCTTTTAGCTTTATTCTAGCACTTCATCTACCTCTTGTATCAAATACCGCTTTCATACCTTTTGGTTACCCAATCATTCATTTCTCTTTTTGTTTCTATTCTCCCTGTATTTTATGTCACTGGGTAATCTTTATTCTTCTGAATCTGCTGAATCATAAAATGCTCCAGTCTATTTTTGGTGTTTCCAAGGCCAGGTAAAAAACCTAAGAGAAAGGAAATGGTGAAGGCTTGGTGTGTGTTGTGTATCTAAAGGGAACACCTTCAGAAGGGCTGGCAGGGTTTCAGCAAGCAGTAGACCCTTGGTGGTGCTTGTCCTTAACAAAACTGCTGTCATGTTTAAAGCTAAATACAGCACTTGCTCTTAAGGATATATTGTGGTCCTTGTTCCTAGAGGTTGGCTGCTCTCTGAACAAGATAAGAGCAATGTAAATATCTGGGTCACTCCCCCACATTCCTTCATGGCAAATCCACAATTTGCTTGTAGATTTTTTTTTTCCCTTACAAAAGCTGTTTCTCCTCTCTCTCCTGAAATACTCTGCTTGGAGTCTGAGAGTGCACCAATTTGCTGTGGTAAGAGAACGCTTCCATTTGGCCTCGTTTCACCACTCGGTTTCAGCCTTAACCCCATCCTGGTGTTTTCTGGGTCAGCTTCTGCTTGGTATGCAGTGTCTTGCCTGAAGTTCTGAGCATCCCATTTCACTGTGTTGCTGGGTGCATTAGCATCTCTCCTGATCTCTATATATGCCTCTATATGTGCTTGCAGAGCCCAAAAGCAAACCCAGAAATTCCTGAGTTAAAAATGCTACTATGACTTCTTCTTGTCACTACATTATCTTGAATGCTGTCGCAGTGGGCCACAAGCACACTTCCCAGCAAGGCAGCTAACTGAGCATGGTTTGAGAACTCCTGCTTACCACGTAAGGGAAGACTAAAGGAATATGGTAGTACTTCCACAAGCCCTCTGAAAGCCATTACATGGTCACAGATGAGATTATCACCTCTCCTGGCTTTCAGTTGAACTTTTGGTGACATCAACTGTATTCTTGGAAGAGGCCAGGATGGAACAATAGCCTGAAATTACAGGGAAGCAGAAGGAGCCTCCAGTAAGACACACTCTTTATTGAAAAATCCTTTACACCTAAGCCTCTGACACTGCAAGTTCAGAGCAGGAGAGGAGGCAGCAAGCCAGTGGTTCAGGCTGATAGAATTTAGTTTTCCAGGAAGGAAAAAAGCCCACTGTCTGCAACCACATAATCATCTTGCACAGTGTAAAATGTTTATAAAGAACAGGGGGTCACATATGGCTGGCTGTCAGCAAGAAACAGCAAGCTTGAAATAGTATTTAAAAAGCTGAGCACTTAAATAATATGACTACATGTAACAAAAGTAAATGGTTTCAGCTGTGATAAGAGAACAGTCTTTTCTTCCTTCAGACTTGGCTCTGTGTTTCCTTCCTTAATTTCTTGTCATGTTAAATTATTTACAAAATACATCCTGGTATTGAAAGGGTAGGACCTAACACAGCCAGCTTCTTTACTGGCCTCGTGGTAAATGTTAAACAAATCAACTTAGACCTGCAAATGAGAAATTTCTACAGATCTCTTTAAGTACTGCCACATGTAAAGAGATGTTCAGGTTTGGAATACCTCTCTAGCTGTTGTGCAATCAATTCATTTTGAGACAATTTTTGAAGCCCATGTTATTCCCTTACTAGCCTAAACAGCCCCTGTGCTCCAGTTGTATGATATTAGGGATGGGAACAAGAGCTGGCTATAGATAACTAGGGCTGGCTTTAACTGTGTGGGATACTTGTATGTAGGAAAGAGCTAGTTCTCAAGGGAAGAAAATGAGGCCAGTAAGAACTGCAGGCTTCCCTCTTCATCTTCTGCTGCTTCCTGGGGGTTAGGGGTGTCAATGTACAATGCAGTATTTTAACACTGACTGCTGATTATTCAAGTGACTATCAAAAAAATTATACTGCTGCAAAGAATATACTGAAGATATAGTGCCCAGAAAATGCCATGCACTTCAATGGGGAGCTTTTGCCAGAGAACAAAAGGCCTGGGGCTGCAAGAAAAGACAGAAGGAAGTGTGGAGTCTGTGCTTCCCTGGGGCAAAAAAAAAATCCATTAATTTATATTGATTATATCCCTAAAGCATTTTAAAGTATTTTTGTCTGTTTTTCAAACTTCGCTATTTCTGAGTCATAGATTAAAGGGAGAAATGATGAATGGCAAAGCAACAGTAACTTTACAAGGAACAGAGGAGATTATATACAGCTTGCCCATCCCTCCTGTTCTCTATCCTGCCTCCCACTTACCTTGTTGCTACTTGTGGCAACCCAATACCAGAGGGTTCTGCAAGCCGAGAAGGGGAAACTGGTGGGTGGAGTGGGATGGCTGAGGAGATGCTTTCTGATGGCTGGGGCTGGGCCCCTGAGCAGTGTGCCAGTGATCATCAAACCCTGTCCAGAGTACAAAACTGCCTTCTCCTCTCATCTGCTGTATTTTCTTGATCATTCATAATTAACTTTATTGATTAGAATAAATGGTAATTATAGGGAAAGTAATGAAAACAGTGTTCTGTTGAGAGAGCAGCTAGAGAAAACAACAAAAGAAGGTGCTAGCTAGCCCAGCCTGACAACTGGAGTGAGGAAGTGGCTCCCACATTGATAGGAGTCACAGAAATAAAAGGCTGTTCCAGTTATGTTACCCTCCCTTTGTCCATACCCTTATCCCTGCTGTTCCTTCCCAGAGTCTGAGAGCCTGGAAGAGGTTGAATTTCTGGTGATCCATTGGAACAGGGGGAGTTCTGGCAGCCATGGCAGGGAGGTGTCTTACAGCTTGTACTTTGTACGAGTTTAGCTCATGGCCTTTCTTTCTAGCAGGGCAGAAAGGTGAGGAAGAGGTACAGAGAGAGGGAGGCTCCTGCAGACTGCCTGGGGCACTGTGATTGCAGCTGTCCCTTGCCATATCAGAATGGGCAAGTAGGTGACAGGCATGATCTGCTCTGTTAGCACAGCTTGGCAGAGGGGAATTGTGTTATCTTGAACAAGGCAATAACCGTTTGTTTAATTTTAACATTTCAAAAGTGCATTCTATCTGTGTTACACTTTTGTAGGGAGCCAGTGTCTGCCTCTTCCAAATGTGATGATCAGGACACATTATTTGATTGTGCTGTGATGGTAGATGCAGCAGTTGCTACATTATTTTCTTATAGAAAACATGATTTAATTTTTTTTTTGGGAGGGAGGAATCTTCATTCAAAACATAATTCACCACAGTGTGAAATGGATGATGTTTTAATCCTATCTTGTTATCTTTGAGGTGACTGTAGTTATACACTTCACTGGAGAAGTAAAAGCTTTCCATCTACTTTGTGTACTGGCTGACCAGTGTGCCTCCAGTCTTGGCTCTTCCCCTTAGAGACAGTCTGCAATGGCTTTGTTATCTGTCTCATCCCTCCTCCTCCTCCCCGCACTTGTCTCTGGTTTCCGGCAGAGCTCTGGCACTGCCTGCCAGCCCCACACAGCATCCCCAGCTGCTCTCCCCACCATGTCCACGTTTGGTTCACTCTGTTGAGACCAGGATATTGGCATGTATTTTACCCTGGGGTGTGTGTTTTTCTCCATGGCACTATTTATCACATATTCTTTCTTTCCCAGTTCATTATTAATTCAAGCATGCAATTCACATCCTCCCACAGTGGGGATAGCAAAGGATCCTGCTTGGTAAATGGGAGGGGTTTTTACCCATTTATTTTATATCTGTGGTGGTTCTTTCATTGCTGAAGTCACTATTTCTGGCACTCTCGTGATTTCCATGCTGTGATCCCATTCAAATGGGCTCCTTCACAGTCTTGTGCCTCTTCTCCAAATGTTAGGCATTGTCCATAGCTTGATGCTTTGTTTTTCACCACCTATGGGTTCCTTGCACCTTTCTGCTTCCAGTCTCTTTTTTTTTACGGTAGTTTACATTCTCTCTCCTGCCTGCAAGAGAAGAGGACCGTCCTCTCCTCATCGCTTCTGACTTCCTCTCCTTGGCAGGTTCGAGTGGCTTTCTCAGAAGCACCCCTTACAACTGAGACTGGTGCCTTGCTATTGAATTGGTCCAAAATTTCTCTCTGTTGCCCAAAGCCTCTTTTGCAGACTGTTTCTAAACATGACTCTGAGATGTTTTAATCTTTTGTGGTTGTAGCTCTTCTCCTGTCTCTGTATTACCTCTCCCCACTCAGCCGTCTATGCCCAGACTAAATGAGAACTGCAAAAAATGTCATCTTCTTTATGACTAGCCCTGACCTGAAAAAGTTCCTTGCTCTGACTCTGACAGCTGCTTCTTTCTTTTTGGCAGCAGCATTACTATCCGCAGCACTTTTAAAACCTTCTCCAGTTGTATCACACATTCCCAGAGAAATTCCAGCTCTGATGGCACTTCTAATTGGTTTGGGTTTTTTCACTTTGTCTTATGTTATTTTACTCCAAGTACTTTGTGTTGTCCTGAAGTTACCCTGAGCCAGAGAGGGTGGCAGGGATTTGCCTCATTCAATGTCCAAGCTCCAGCAGCCTGGCATGGTGTAACATGAGAATTAGCATAAATGGAAAATCAGTTTCAAATGGCTCATGCCAGTGCACGTAGGAATGTGTTGACTGCAGACAGTGTGTTGTGTGGATTGCACAGATAAGCATATTCTCTGCTATACAATCATTGAGTGCACAACCTGCCATAAGTGCATGTATCTGCTCCTCTACAGATGGACTAGTTCTTAATGCAGTTCTGTTTTCTGTAATGGCCTATAATGTGTTCACCATCTTTTTGATTTGTCCTTTTGTAGCTAAATCTGTCTCAAATATACCATGCACCACAGGTATGTAGGAAAGTCAGATGGCTCTATAAGGGCTCCTCACCAATTAAAAAATAACCCCTGTGGATGAATACAGTCAGGTGCTGGAGTTTGAGCCACCAATACATTCTTTTCCTGCAGCACATCCACTTATTAAAGCTGCTGACTGTAAGAGAGAAATGCTTTTCTGGGAAATTAAACTACTGCTGAAGAGTCCTCTGGTGGGGGACATTCACCTCTCTCCACAGCCCAAGCCATTGAGAAGGGCTGGAATTCATCTGCAGAAACTAAAAGCAGCTTCTCTACAGGTGTTGTTCCAATTTAGAGACTGAAATAATGGCCTCTGGCCCCTGCCCTACATGGAAGGATAATGTGGGAGTTTTGGACCAATGGATTTGCATATATGTGGAGCCAGCATGGAGAAACAGAATACAGAACATTTAAGTACCTCATTTTCTTGTCTGTAGCTCAACAGGCTGTACCTGTTTACCACCATGGTTTGCATTTTCTCACTTGGTGACATCTGCAAGGCACCACGCTGTACTGTGTTAGAAATCCCCAAGCTGGCTCTGAGGAGGACTGAGCCTGCACATTGTCAAAGTGCACACAGATCTGGAGTCAGTTCAGTGCTGGCTGAGCTGGGAGTCCCTGCAGGGGAGAGGGAGCCTGCCCTCTCCCATGCTCTCTAAACATCTCCCAGGTGCTCTTAAAGTGTAAGCAGATGTCACTGCATGGCAATGCCACAGCACATACTGGTGAACGAGCCAAATTTCACTGATCTTCTACCTGCCCCAGAGTGGTTCACAATTGGAGTTATTCTCCCTTGACAGCCCCGAGAGCAGGACTAATGCCTGCTGCTGATTGCCAGGGTTTTCTGACAGCAAAGCAAATAACTTTTTAAAGACAACGACTTGTTTACTTTTCATTGAAACTTGAATTGAAGATATTTCATAATAGAATTTGAGCAAATTTACCAGATGTTTCATCCCACTGTGCTTTTCTGGCAGGTCTACAAGACAGAATGCTGACTAAGGCTAATAAATCAGGCTGTGTGTGAAAGGCTTGGGGAAGGAATACAATATATATGCCTGAAACCATAGGAATATCTTACCCCATCGATCCTTGGGAATTCCTGATGTTTCCTGTGCTTTTCTTAGAGACTGATCTCAAATACAGGAGGGGAAGGGGGTCCTGTTCTGTTCTTGTAGCCTATGGTGAGACATAGCTTCGTCTAACAGCACTCCTTGTGCTGGCATTGGAGATCACAGACATAAAAATGATTAATATATTTCTATAGTCAGACAATTATCTATCCAGCTGGGAGAGAATGGGAAATAGGAGTTTAAGGTGCATTCAGAGGCTGGCTGTGACCCAGTAAAGTACTGTATTGCTCTACAAAATAACATTCCCGTCCTCATCCATCTCTTTCACTTCCACCCCCTGTCCTTTTGCTTTGTTCAGTGTCTACTAATCTCTTTGCTTCCTTGCTGCCCTATCCTGCTGAGCTCTGCTGGTTCCCTTGGAATGAGGAAATAAAGCCACCTGTAGAAGACTCTTCCTTTGGGGGCTTGCATTGCATGTGTTAACCACACAAAACTTTTAAAACACATTTCTACTCCCCTTCTAGTGACTCTTACAGTACCTGACTCAGTTTACTGATCACTGTGCAAGTTTGGGCCATTCAGTCTGCCTTTGCTTTCTTTTCTCTAGTCTTGCTTTTATTGTCTCTCACTGTACTTATGGTAGCTCTCTAGATATGCACTCCTGTTTCTCTCCCTACATATCAGGAAAAAGCAGATGACGTTTCCACACCATCTTCCAAGCAGAGGAAGTAATACAGGAAATGCTATTCATGTTTGTCCAACTGTAGGAAAACATATCAAACTCTTCACTGAAGCATACACCAGCCCTG
This sequence comes from Campylorhamphus procurvoides, assembly GCA_013396655.1. Lineage (NCBI taxonomy): Eukaryota > Metazoa > Chordata > Aves > Passeriformes > Dendrocolaptidae > Campylorhamphus > Campylorhamphus procurvoides. Next base: position 2,776,648 of record WBMV01007169.1, read on the forward strand.
CAATGCTTGTGCTAGTGAAACCTGGTTCCCTAGGGTGTAAGAGGCTTTGGGTGACAGCACAGCATCATGTCACTCTACCCTTGCTTGGAGTGATTTCATTAATGTGCCCCTGAAGTCCTTCTGCTGTTAAAGGCTGTGCTAGCTGGAGGCTTGCAGTGCTGCTCCTCCTCCATGGCCATTTTGAAGGATTCTCCCTCAGACCAGGGTGACAGTGGTCCCAGGCAGCCCCTCTTTTAGTCCAGGAGATGTGAAATCAGCATGCTCAAGCACAGCAAAGTATTCTTTAAATAAAAACATGGACAGACATGCACACACAACAGACAGATTACCTTTGAATAAAGTTTGCCCACGTGAATAACAGTGTCAGAAACTGCATTTTTAAATCACAATCGTATTATTTAAGCAAGGTCTATTATTCTGTGTGTTGCCTTTATCTGAAAATTGCAGGCATTTGTGATTATCTGTCATTTTATGTTTATGCAGCTGTTTTCATCCTGATAGGTCACAGAAATTTGCCACGTGGCAGTAATGGCAGCCATCACATCCAGCATGTTACAAAGGAACAGAGAGATGGGGAGTGTCTAGCCCAGGACTGCTCTTGCAAACTGACACACGTAGAAAAATGCTGCAAAGCCATTCCTCTCCATTTTTAATGCTGTGTCTGAACAGCCTATGCTCAGTGAATTGTGTGATGTTTGAGTTATCTGTCTGTGAAAGATGAAGGGCTGAGCTGGCTGTGCTAGGATTAAATCTGTGCTGCTTGTGGCAGTACCTATTCCTTGGCCAGTGCAGCATCTTGAGGGTTAAGGGGCTGGAAAAGGCAACATTGACTATTCTCCAGCTCCTCAGGTCTTAAAACCATCAATACCCAAAGCTATTGTGATGTTCAGCCTGTGTCTGCTGAGTTAAGTCTGCACAACTGGCTCCACTCCAGCTGCAGCTGCTCTTTAAAGTTGAAAAAACTCCTTGGAAGGTGTTTTGTTTTGGTTTGGGTTTTTAAAAAAAAAATGTTATTTTCTCAACTTCGAGAACAGTTTGGTGTCCTGTCCCTTCCCCCTACTCCCTCCTTTAACAGCAGTTTCAGTTCAGCTCGTGTCCCACCACTCGTACTCTCACTGCAGCCTTAAAGGAGCACAGACCAAACCTCAGCAATTTTCAGCAAGGCCACAGAGTCGCTGGAAAGGTTCCCACTGCCTTCTTCAGTGAGCTCCAAAAGGCGCTCCAGCGCTTCCAGGGCTGCCGTAAATAATGTCGAGAAGGGGCCGGAGGAGGAAGAGGGGGTACACACAGCCCAGCTTTCCAGCTCGCCTTTCACTTCTGTTGTCTCTTTTAAGAGAAACCAGGGAGTTAATTTCATGGAACTTGGCACATCCTCTGATTGTGGGACCCTTGGGGGTCTGTTTGGGGCTGTCTCTCCCACCCACAGGATTTCAGGCTCCAGGTTTTCCTTGGAGGAGCCAGAGAGGCCTCTCGGGTGCCTGAAGGGGAGAGCACAAAGTGTTAACTGCAGAAGGAGCCTTGGAAACAAGGGCAATTTTCTGGCTTTGATCTGTCACTTGGCAGTTCCAGGAGACAGGCTTGTCTGGGGCTATCTCTGCCGCAGAGTTTGGAAGTGGCTGAGAAGGCACCGCTCAGCCTGGGGATCAAAGTGCACCAGTGAGCAAAGGAGCATGATGTCCCCTCTTTGAAGCGGAGCTGCAAGATATAAATGCAGTGCTGCTCTCCGCTGGGAAGCCAACAGGGAGGATGGGCTTCCCTCCCTTCCCTTTTTCTGGGGATTTTTCAACAGGTGAAGTTGCATTTGGCTGTTAAGGATTGTGAGTACTGAGACAAATGCAGCATCTGCGGCTAGAAGGAGGGCAGTATTATTAGGGTAGGGTTAATAGCCAGATAAAGCTGCAAATATTAAGTTATGGAAAACTTACTGTATCATTCCCTTAATTCAACAGAAGGTGACAAGGAGATGAATTAAATATAGAAACTAGACATGAAAGAACTCAAAGAATGTCTGTGTTCTTATTCAACACTAGGATACAGAATGCTTGATTTCATGCAAATCAGACTTCATTTATTTTCTGTTTTGCTTCTTCAGTTAAATATGAGATGAATGAGAACAGGGCGTTTTTTTTTCAGCATCCCATACCTGGTAAATTTACTCTGGGAATGGAGGAAATAGAGTGAATATGATTCTGGACAATGACATCGCCAATGATCCAAAAATATTTGCACTGGGTGACCTGAATAGTCTCTTGAATATAAATGAACGACAAGGGAAAATTTCTATTAAGAGCAAATGCAGTAGCTAAAAGGGTGATATTGCTGAATTGGAAATATGCAGAAGGATTAAAGCTTGCTGAGTTGTACACAGGATTAAGTGAATTGACACTCATGGAGAAAATAATTTCAATAATTAACAGGTTTTTGTTCTTTGGGAATCTTTCTGGGAAACCTAATCATAATGTACATACTACACACAGTAAGTTACTGCTATAGAGTAGAATGATGGAATATATCCATGTGGTGCAGTGGTGGTCCATAATCACGTTGTTGTGCTAGACAATGGAAAAACACAGACATCTGAAACAAAATTAAACTTTTTATTTTAAAATGGGTATGTTATAGTATGCTTCCTTCTGCAGGATACCTTCAAAATGACAGTTTGCTTTCTGGGTTATCACACAGCACTTTCTCCTTCTACTTGGCCCTCATTTACCAATGAGGGACTAAACCACATATGGGGCAGAGAATGTTGCTCAGGTCATACAGAAGTGACCTCAAATTCTTGGTTGTCTTTCCTTTGCTAACCCTCTGTGCTGTTCCTTTATAAGATGATCCTGTTGAAACAGAGCCAAGCAAAAGCAAGAGCTGGTGATCCTGTTGGGAACTAGGTGGTTGTGGTTATTACTGTGCTTCTCCTGCAATATCTGCCTAAGCCATAAGCACTGTTCTCAGTCAGTCCACCTGAGCCACCACAAAGGCTTACAAGGGTGGGAGTTAAAAGCTAGGAAGCTGGATCAGGCAGATTGGCAAGGGCTTGTCTATCTTCTCACAGTTTCAGGCTTTTTGTTTTGTCAGTACCTTGTACTTATTGTCAAGTTATGTCTAAGTGGTTATAATTATTGTGCATTGAAAGTTACATCTCTGTTTTTACAGCCTTGCAACATCCCAAGGCACCTCTTAGCCAGTGAGTTTTTTCATGCATGGTCTACAGCAAGTGTCCCTCGTTCATCAGCCCCTTTGTGTTCTTCGGTGAAGCCAAGTGATTGAATCTTCGTAGCTTACTGGGGCAAGGAGTACATCTTATCTCCCTGTGTACCATATCCCAGTGTTTGCTTTCGGTGAATAATAATAGTGACAACTCGTTCATTAATGGGCTGTTAGGTGTGTTTTTTAAGACCAAAGTTGTACGAATCATGTTAAGCACATATGCTTAATATGCACATACGCCTAATTGTCCTATGTGGCACTTGAACTTTTGTAACCAACCTGTAATCTCTAATGCTGCAGGACCTGTGAGCAGGACAGTCCATAGCTGAAGATTTTGAACAATAAGAGTTCCATCACCAGCAATTCGGCATTACTTTCTGATAGCATTAAGTGTAAAAGGTTCCCCCGAAATGGTTGTGACTGGTCTGTTTTGCACGGCTTGGAGGATTGGCAAAGTCTTTATTTGAATTGAGAGAGATTAAAAAACATTTCTTGACAAAATAACTGTTGTTAGTATGATCAGCAAAACCACTAATTGGGGAGTGGTGAACAGCAGCCAAACAAAAGCTGTCTGACTCCAGCCCTGCAGTTAGTGCAAAAATATTGATGGACAATATACAACTTTGAATCACTGCATAGAGGGCTGTAGAAGAATGAAGAAAGGCTATGATGCAGCACTGCCCAGTGTCTTTGGGGCCATTGCAGTGGTGCGCAGAGAGGGTGGTTTGCTGGTTGGGTGCAGTCTGTGCCAGTCAGGGCTGCACGGGGGCTCTTCTGTTGGTGTCCTTGGTAGTACAGAGCTTCTTCCTCTTTGGTGGAAGAAAGTGTGTGTGCCTGGAAATGTTTGTGATAATGAGTAAGGACTTGATTTGGGCTTGGGTTTGTGGTCTGTTTGCTTTAGTAAAACCTGAGCAATTGATCCTAAAAAATGCTAAAGGACGAAGTTGGAATGTTGTGCTAACAATCTTGTAGATATGGCAGCAGTGCTCTCTCTGCTGTATAATTTTTTTGCCCTTCCTCCATGTACCTCAAGTAGTGCTTGAAATCATTGCCTGTCATGAACAGTTAATTGTATCATGTATTACCTCCCCACAACAGTCACTTGGACTACAGAGGGCTGTGTAGGGTTTTTATAGTAGGGAGTTGGTTTTTTTTGTTGCTCTTGTCATCTGTGCAGGGATTTGGTTTTCATGTTGGAAATATGCTTGGCACGGACAGTGGGGCTGTAAAAGCACTGTGGCTCTGGGGAGTTCTTTGCACAGTCTTGTCCTGGATAGTATCCCACAGAGATGAGTTTTACTGTCATAGCAGAAGGAAAGTGTGACCCTGCAAAAAGAACACGGCTGGTGATTGCAGTTCTCAAATTGCAAAGAGGATGTTCTCAAGCAATTCTTTTGCTATGTTGGAGACCATCAGGAATGGTCAACAAGTAGTCAACCTGTGGTCCCAGTGCCTGCTGCCTGTCAGCCTTGAATAATGATAACTGAAACTCAAATTACTTGAATTATAAGTTAATTCTAGACCATAGTACTGAGAGCAGAGTAGGAGCTACTTTTCTTTATCTGAAAGGTGAATCGAGTGCTGGTTGGTTGCAGCATAGCAGGAGCTCAGGTGAGTGTCTGAAAGTCCGAATAACTATGTAGGGGATGGCTGGGCCCCTTCAGGTGTTGAAGCCCTGCTGAAGACACCTGTAGGCTTTGGCCAGGATTTTGCAACTTCAAATGTGCACGTCTTTGCTGATATTCACTATGGCAGTTTGGTGTGTGGGGCTTTGGATCCCCTTCTGTCACGCACAGCCCTTTTCTGAATTTTGATCGTGGTGGCTAGATGGGCTTCTTAGGATGACACAGATGCAACTTATGAATAATTTATAGCATTTCAAAAATTCTGATTGTGCTGTCTGGGAAAATGGACTAAGCACAGTTTGCTCCATTTAAAAGCAGAAAGTTGTTTTTATTGTAAAACCCCAAACTGCATTTGCATATTCCCATGCTCTGCTATCTTGCATCTCCTGCCCCCTGTCAATAAGCAAGATCTTTCAGTGGTTTGCTCAATAAGAAAGTGATTCCACATTATTTCCTACAGAGGTTTCTGCTGAAGTGGGGTGGCTGAAAAGAAACTGCAACTTCTTTACATTCAGAAACCATACCATTTTCTCTGTCAGCATGAAGCATTTGACTCATGTAACCTAGAAAATAACTCCTCACTCCCACTATGTGCTCATATACTAAGCTGAGATCTAAACCTGACCTGCAGTTCTGGGATGAAAACTCGTGATCAAAATCACTGGATGCAGGAGGGCAGTGTTCCAGCGTCCTTAGTCTCTGGGGTGAGAGTCCACTAGTTAAGGAGTATTGTTGTGAATTCAAAACAGGTTAATGCTTTCTAAGGTCTAGGGAAGTTACAAAAACACAGTACAAAAGAACACGACTGCCTTAAATAAAAGCTGATTACAGAGCTCAGTCTTATTTCTCTAAAAGTCAATAAGGAGATCATGCTTCTAAATTTCATCCAATCTGGGTCGGGGGCTTTTATTGGGGGCAAAAAATTTCTGTATGAAAAATTGCGATGTTTGGTTTCCAGCACAAGCTGTAATTCCACACTTGCAGTAATGTGATGCAAGTCTACTCTTCAGGGAGCCTATTTTATAAACAATACAAAAATAGTGGTTCTGTCTACAGTCTCTTCTCCCACACAGCACCTTGAAATGTATTGAGCCCTGGGCCTTATGAAGCAGAAGGCTAACCTTCCCTAGGACTTTACACTCCTCATAGTTGAGGGGCTGGGTTTTCATTACTGTTACTAGCAGATGGGGTAACTAATATTTTAAGCCAGATCTTGGGCTGTGAATTTGTAGCGAAGTTTTGTGTGATTTAATTTTCTTAATTTGATACTCTCAGAATGTGCACAATCCAGAGGTGCATGGTTGTAAAGCTTGCAAATAGGCTCACCTCCTTCTATAATTCTCAGAAAGCCTTCTGATCTGTCTGCATGCATAAACTGGGTATTTGTATGTACACAGGCATCCACCAAGCTCAAGGCTCCTGAGGATTTTGACTCCCTTTATTGGTAACTATTTTTTCCATGATCCTCACTCTGAATTTCTTTTTATTTTCTATTTTCCACTGTGAAACTAGCCTAGTAAAGGAGCAGTGTCTTCTAGTAGCTGTTCTTCATGGGGAGATTGTGATGAGCAGGCTGGGATTTGATTTCTGCAGAAACCTGCCTCTGAAAGCCCTTTTCTGACAGAGCCTCACTCTCATGTAGCAGCACCCCTGGCTGTGGTGAACTCCACTCATCCAGACTGCCCTCACTTGTGAGTAATTTTCTTGTCCTCCTTAGCCGCCCATGGATTTGCTAAGTGCTGAGGAGCATATATGGAATGTACCCTAGAGAGTTGTTAGCCATGTGGCTGCTCCATTAATTTTCATAGTGGCCCTGCGTTACATTCCTGTATGCTGCTGTGGAAAAACTCAGTGCTCTCTGAGTTTAATTCAGGGATCATAAAGACCTTATGTCAATTTTCCATAAAGGAGAGAGCAGCAAATGATTCCTTAGTGTCTTTCGCCTTTATTTTGCAGTATGTGAAGACAGGGAGGTTTTTGAGTTTATTTGTGATATAAAACCACTTGGTTAGTTCTGCATAATATTGTTTATGGATCTTTCACAACCATTTTGGAAATTCTCAGAGACAGAAATGAATATCAGGGGGTGACCAAGTAAAGAAAGTGCTTGTTCTGAAGTTCCTTTCTATAGATATCAATGGGTATTTTTTAGGAATTAATTTTGAATGTGTTAATTTGCTGATCATCTTCACTGTTAACCAGAGATTAACGGAGAAGTGTCAAGTGCGGTAACCCTGAGCCAATGGGGAGAGATGGAGGGCAGCTGAAGACTGCTCAGCCAGTGCTGGCTTTTTCAGCTGTTTCCCTCGCCGTGGAAGGGCTCTCTTCAGGCATCAGCTTCACTTGTCTCTTTAGTAGTCCTAGTAAATCCAGAAGGATTGTGTACCCATGGCTCAAGGCCCCTCTGTGCACACATGCACAGTAAGAATCCTGCCCTAAGTGCCTCTTAGCATGTTAGGTGTTACCTTCAGAAGATTGTTTCCCTCCCACACAAAGTCTCAGCTTTACCAAGGCTGGATCTCCTTCAAAGAGAGCAGCCTTCACAGTCTTAACAGGCTTTCATCCATATGGCTTCTCACTTTTTTTTCCCCTCCTCCCTCTGCTTTAGCTTTTTCTTGTTCACCTGTCTGCTCTGCAGCTTGCTTGGATGCACTGCTGACTTGGGAGCTCCACACCAAGGATTCTTTTAAGCTTTCTGTCCTAGCATGTAGCTGAACACATTCAAAGACTCCCAAATGTGACTGGCTGTGAGTGTGTTGCATGGAATGGGCTGAGGGCTGTACCTGAGCCACTTTCAACTCTCTCACAGTTCTTCCCATCCCCACTGGCCAAGGAAGCCATATATCCTTTTCCTGATAAGTAAAAAAAAGACTTCAAAGACTTGCCCCTGTGGTTTCTTTCTGCCATTAAACAGCTCCATCTCTATACATTGATTGTAATTTTCTTTTGCAGCTGGTCAACTCTCTTGATTGTGCTCTTTGCTGATCTGGTGGTTATTTTTGTTGCCTCTGTGGAGCTCTGCTCTCAGCACACCCAGAGCCAATGCTCCTGACAGGCAGCACAATCCTGGAGTGCCTTGGCAGGCTGCCTGTGTCTGTCCTGCAGGCCCTGGGGGGACTCTCACACATTTTGCTGCTTACTTTCCTCTTTCCTAGAGATCTAACGCAGTTTTGCAAGTAGTCACTTGGAGCCATAGTTCCCTTTGCCCTGGAATATTTTTTATTTATTTTTAGTAAACGTTTGTCAGTATTTCTAACATTGTGCCTCCAGCAACGTGGCCTGGACTGAAGCCACGCAGCAGTCTGACAACCTGTTAGGCGAGTCTCCTATCAATTAGGCTGCAGCTGTCATTGGATCTATTCTCAGCCTCCTTGGTACGTGTTTGCAAATAACAGAGGCTGCTGTTTTGCAGCTCTTGATTTTTTTTTTCTCCACAGCCAGTCAAGAACATTTTGTCCCTAGAATTCCTCCTGTCTCCTTTGTTTTTGCTTTCTAATCATCTGCACTTTATTCTCCCAAGAATATGTGCTTATCGAGGATATTCTTATAAGTAAAGTGTCTTCACTCTCTTATTTAATGCACAAAACAAGGAAAATCTCCCCCAAAGAAACAAAAAAAAGGAATATCTCACCCAAGGCTATACCTTGATCCTTTAAACGTTTTCAGACTTTCTCCAAAGCATCCAGGCTGCTTCTTAGCTGTGGGGAGCTGCCATTTTGAAAGCCCACCTTGCATGGACGCTCCCCGTGGGGGCAGCCTTGTTTCTGCTGATGTTTGAACTTGGAGGTGATAGTGTACTTTATTACCAGGTTTGCCACAGCTGGAAATAGAGGCCCTGACGATGTACAATCTGTTAGAATTTCCTCTTATACCTTCTACCATTTACAGTTCTCTCTAAAAAAAATGAAAATGGCTCTATAACTTTTTTCCCAGATGTTACACACTGCATGGTGGCACTTGATGCTAATTTTTCATTCAGTAATCTATGGAGCACAGCCCAGTTTCTGTTAAACAGAGAGGCCGTGCTTAGGCATATAATTTTTTTGGTTTGCTTCCACGTGAAATGGGAAATCAGAACTGGGGTATTCAAGCAAGGCAAAAGCACCCAGGGCATTTTATCCTTGGGTTGACTGGAAGATATATTTTGGTATTATGCTGTAATTTCTTTCATATGCCCAGTTCAACTTTGGAAACTGTTCCACCTTCCCCTCAATCCTAACAACAGATCTCCAGCCAGCTTGCAGCTCTGGAGGAGGCAGAACCAGCCCATCATAGGCAGATTGAAATAGTTCAGTTTAGATCAGCTCATGTTGAATTGGCCAAAGGCCCTGCACTTGCCTGCTGGGAGGCTCAGGACAGGACTTCTGCCCATCCTCAAGTATCCTGGAAGATGCTTCCCCTGACATCCCTCAATGTTTGCTCTGCAAGAATATCCACGCGGAGCCCACTTGGTGCTGTAGCTGAGCTGGCATTCAGAGCCAGCTTGAAGCTTTGTGTATAAAATTACCCCAAAGTAGCTGTGTGGCCCTGCAAAGCTCTTGGGCACTGTGCATGTCCACAAAGCACTGCTCAGCAACGCTGTATTTCCTGGACTGTGATAAGCCCCTGGCAGGAAGGCTCCACCAGGATGCCAGCACTAGGAGGTTTGGTGTTAGTGCACCAAGGGACGGGGCAGCTGGCTCCTTGAAGGGCTTCTGCAGGGCTCTGAGCAGCTGCCTGGCACAGGAGCAAGAGGGGCTGCTGTGGACAAAATCAGGGAAGCCAGAATACATAGAAGGCCTAGGCAGGGCACTGCTGGATTGTCTAGCACACGCTGGCACCTCAGGAAGACCTGAGTGCTTTTGTGATACGCTTTCAAGGAAAAGTGGCACTAAATCCCTTAGGAAGCTTCTATTTAGACTAGGATCTTAGGGTCCCACTTCAGGTGTTTCATGAAATACTTGTTGCAGATAGATCCTGCTGAGCAGTGCAGACCTGTGGGCAATCTCCGGCTGAGACATTTAAGGGTTTCTCAAGTACTTATTTAATGAAAAATGCATTTCACATGCATATACAACCCACATTGTTCCTGCTCAACCACTGAGCTTTCAACTCTTTGAAAGTATACACACAGAACAAGCTGCCATCCTGCAGACAAAGCTTAGTTGGCAAGATGATGTAGTTTATGCAGTATTTATGTTCTCCTGGTAAACAAAGACAAGTAAAATGCTTTACTTGTTAACATCAATTCAAAGGGAAAGCGAATGATGGCACTTGCTGTAATCATGTTCGGTGTTCTGAAGGTGTCTGCGTGTTTCTCTTTTATACTAAGCTCTTGCTTATAATTTGCTTCCCACATTTTAATAGTATGTGACTGTTTCTGGGAATGCAGCACAGGACCTTGTTTCAAGACTGTATTTAAGGAGAAGGGTTCTCTCTGGATTTTATAGTGATAATATTAAATGCAGCAGGAACACTAGTTAAATAAGCAGGAGAGGACAGAGCTGACTTGTTCGGTGTTCATTTCTTTGTCAGCTGCCATTGGAATAGTGTTCAGATTAATGTGATTACTCTTTGCAGTGGCTGCAAGTTCATAGACCAACTGTGCACTTGTATCAAAGTCATTAGAATGATTTTAGTCCAGGTTTCCTACCAGAATTATTTATATAAAATGCATTTGAAATTCTATACTGGCCATTTACACGTGAGGATTTCTATTTCAGGAAGCTTTGGAAATAGCTAGGATCTTCAACTGCACCCTTTCCAAAAGATACAAGATCCTTTTAACATTTAATGATGATGAGAAGGTGCTTAAAAATAACTTAGAAGCACAAAACACATTAGTGTGGTCCCTACCAGTTACAGGACTGGACTAACAGTTAAATTTTGGATTCTATTTGCTTTTCTTCTCCTTTCTTGCTTCATGACCTGAGATGAATTGCGTAGGTTCCCTTGACAAATGAGCTTAATACTTATTTATTGTCCATATTTACATTATTACATTTAGGAGGTGATAGAATCTGAATTCATCTTCTGTGAAGAAAGAACTGTAAAACTCTGGTGGTCAGGTAGTATAAAATACACCCTTCTACATGACTGCACATGGTATTATCTACTGTATTATTTGCTGGCTATCAAGTCCATTTCACATGCAAAAGGTCCCTAGTTAATGATGGTATAAGTTCTTTTGGGAGGGATTTTGCTTACATATATATTTGTACAATATTCAACATAATAGCAAGCTAATCTTGACTGTGTCATTTTTGCTTTACTACAATTTATGCAATATAGGTAATCAATTAGTCTGATTCTTCTGCATGCTGCTAAATGGAACATGAACAGCTCATAATGGGCAGCAGTAAATAGACATTTGTATGTACATAGGTACCCTGCGCAGCGAAAGGGGCATGCAGGAGACAAGGTACTGAACAAAACAGCCCAACATGATACCAGGCTTTCATTTAAAGGAAGAAAAATGTCGCTGAAATCTGCAAGATTATTAGCATTACTATGCATGAGGAGCAGTCAAAGAAGATGTTACAAGAGGACGAGAGACATTATTGAAGTGTCTAGGAAGATGGACCATCATCAGCAGTGGAGAGAGAAAAGGCTTCCAAAGGAATAGCATAGCATTTCAAACATTAAATTATAAGAGGACTGAAGCTTTAAAAGGTATGTTGGAGTTTCTGCATTATTTATAATTTGAGATTGCCTTTCTCCCTAGATGCTTAAGTTTTGTTCCATTCATACAGAAGAGAAAAGTCCTTCCCATACTTCTCAGCTTCTGGACACTGAGCCAGCTCTAAGTTTTGGGATATGATTTAGTCTAAGAAGACATTGATTACCTGCAATGCTGCAGTGGGTTGAAGCTGCTGCTTAGAAAGGTTGGGGAAGTGAGAAAAATTTGGCTACTATCACTCTGGAGCTTGAGAATGCTGGGCTCAGAATTAATTATTATTTCATATTTTTATTGCATCCATAACTACCAGCTCCAGGCACTGATGGGATTTTACGCTGCTGGGTGCTGTCCATTCCTAAACACAATTTAAGGTCTTCTGGACACCATTTTGAACCCAGTGCACAGCTGCACTGACAGTGCAATCACTCAGAGTGCAGAAGCTTACACTAGGAAAAAAACTGCAAAAATATAGCTTGTATCAGTTGCCTGAACAAAAGAAGCTGTATTGACAAAAAGAAACTTTTTTCCCCCTTTTTCTCATATTATAGCTGTGTCTACATTAGGGCTTTTGCTGGCATAGCTGAAAAAAAAAATCACACTCCTAGCTGACAGGGATAGCTGACAATTTTTTTAAATAGATGATGGATCAGTGTGTTTCTGTGTGGGGGGAAGGGGGAGGGGTGAACCCGGTTTAAAATAGAAGTTGCTAAAATTGGTTTGCACAGATACCCTTAAAATGGCAAGCACTACCCTTGCCAGTAGCCTCCTGCTTCCTGGCCCTTGTGTCCTCCTCACCCAGCCCCGTATTGCCCTGCCCTTCCATCTTGCCTGCCCCACACCCTCGTGTGGCCAGCCGGGGACTCTTGCCTGCTGTCCTTCAGTTCTCCTGCCTTGTTTCTGTCCTGACATCATCCCACCTCCCTGCTCTGCCTCCACCTTCACTGCAGGCACACACCTTCACTGAATCACCAGTCCATCTTCTCTGCCACCAAGGGTTGCCCTTGCTCCCTGAAGTGTTTTTCTTATCTTCCTCCTAAGGCCTCTGTTGGGTGTGAAGGCTCAGGCTTTGCATGCAAATAGAAATCCTCCAAACAATCTGTTGCCAATGCAAAATGCTTCATTTCCTTTGGCCAAACTTCATGTTGACTCAAAGACAGAGGAGAGGGATTCCCACTTCTAACAAGAAGGCAAAGGCTTTCCAGAACATCTGGAGAATGTTAGGAGGAAGAGATGGGACTGGTAAAAATCACAGGACTAGAGGCATTAAGATTGGTTCTGTTGCTGCTTGTCCTGACCAGGCAATTACGATGTCTCCCTTGTTCTATCAACTCAGGTTGGTTGGTTAGTCCAAATGGCATCTGAAAATATCACATGTACTAGGTCCTGGGGAAGGTGTCCATTCCAGAGCTATTTTGATGTCTCCATGTCATCTTTGGACTAAAGATACTGCTTTGGTACCTCAGATTCCCTATGTATAAAATGAGACTTCTCAGTCATGAGGTATGAACCTTCATTTAACCAGACTGGAAATGGGGGGAGGTCCTGTGGTGGTTGAATCTGCTGAAGTGCAAGGAATAGGGATTAGCTGGTCCCTGGATGACTAACACTCCTTACAAGTCTGTGAAAATAAGTTGCTGAACAACCTGCAAAGGGTGTGAGGGAGCGAGGGGCCAGAGGCAAGCAGGGTCCTGAGCAGGCAGCAGCCTGGGCAAACAGGTCCTTGAACCACCCACCAACAAGTGTCAGTGTGCACAGCCAGCACCCCAGAGTCCTTACTGTGCTTATTGCAGGTAATTTGTAGGTTCTACACCTGCAAATGAGGCATATGTAGTAATTTTTTTAAAAGAGTAGTGAGAGGACTTGTTGGAATTTCTTTTTGGATATGAAAGTTTAAGCACTTAAATAGCTTTTAACTAAGTAACCCAAGCCCATTGGTATCAATTATTTGTTCAGAGTTTAAACTGACATTTCATAACTATGTTAATTGATACTGCACTAACTTACTATAGGTATCTTCCTAAGTGCCAATTATCTGCCTCAACATTCCCCACAATTTAAGTTTGTTAGTAAGAAGCTAATTACACTAGTTTATTGCTGATGGAATTACATGAAGAGTAGATTTCACTCTTACATACTTATTAGACCTCAATAAGTGATCCTTAGCAGTCTGTTGCTATTCAATTAACAAGTAATAACTTACTTAATGAATCTAATTGAAATGCTTATTTCAGTCAGGCACCTAATATAAAGTGCTTTACTTTGAGCACTTCTCTGAGTGCTAGTCTTGTTTACTTAACAAGAACAAAATGGGCCCACTGAGGAAAACTCAGGACTGTGATGAGAACTGAACTGGTGCTGGCAAATCCCTGCCAAACATAACCAGAAGTAATCTGCCAGGTGATTTCTGTTCTACTGAAGTATCATGGGAATAAACCAAGACTTTGGTCTCTCTGAGGGTTTAAATCCATGCAGAGGATTCTGCAGCATGAAATTCTCCTAACACATTAGCTCTGCCTCCTGCGATGGATGTAAACACACTGGCTGCTCTGCTGGGAGTGCTCTGCCGTGGATGTCGTCACTGAGTTCTTGTTACAGTTCAACTCTCTTAAAAACTCACTCCTTTTCCTTGTGAGTCTGCAAGTTTGGCTTAAGAGTCTGAGAGAAATGTGATGATGACTATATTTAATGATCTAAAACTATCAGAATAATTACAGTGAAAAAGAGAGTATAACTGGAGGGTTTCATACTGTTCCATGTCCTTCAGTGAGACTGACTCTAAATCACCATGAATTTAATCTTTCCTCAGAAGCATAACCTGTGATGAACTGTCTTGAATGACCACCCCAGGGGGGAGCAGACACAGTTGCTGTGTAGACACAGGTTGCTAACAGAAGTGGCAAAGTGTGTGCAGTGTATCTGGGGCTGCACACACAGTGCCTGGTGAGCTGGTAGGTGGGGAGTCTCCCTAATGGCCAAAGGGAGGATTCTTAACTGAGATTTTGTAGGCTAGGGAGGGATAACCTGCTGTGCCCATTTATGGGATGGGAAGACCTAAGAATGGTTGACTTATAAAGCTGTTTTTTGTTTCAGGATTAAAAGTCTTCTTTCTCCTGTAATGAGTATTTAACAGACAAAACTTGTGCTTGTGGATAAATGCCAGGAAGTCTTCTCAAGCAACACTAACAAATTATGCCATTTGGCAATATTAGTGTATGGGCAGTAACCTTTTCTCAAGAATTTTTAGCAGATAGATTTAGTGTCAAAAAACCCATAATAGGCTGTAATATCTTCTCTAGTCTATCAGGTTTGTTACCAACTTTTTAATGTATGCCTTCTACTCATTGAATTGAAAGACCTTATTGATCTCTTTGCAGCTGAACTGATTATTGGGGTAAGAGAGAGACTTCCTGAAAGAAGCCAAGAGAAATTATTCATTTAACATATTCTCATTTTAGTAAACTTCCATTTAACCTCCAGGGTTAATGAAAAAAAATTTGCTGGTTGGCTGGCATAAATTTATTAATCAGACAGAAAGTGAGTTCAGGCTAGTACATTTAATGTCAACGTTTGTAATAGTGTTAGGGGGGAAAAAGCCACACAAATTTATTAGTATTGCAGAATTGCTTTATTTTAAAACAACAGCCATAACAACCAGTGAGGAAAATAACGCCCAGAATGGAAACACGTTCTGTATCTCTGGATACTTCAGAAATACTCAAATAAGGCACTGGGGACTTTGTAGGTCTGTGGTTATTGGTTGAGATCAAGAGGCATTAGCTGGTCTGCAGCTTCTTTGGGTCAGGATTAGGGGATCTGGGGTGGTGTCCAGAGGTGCCGTGGTTCTTCCCCGTGTCTACAGCGCGAATGTTGCACATCAGAGCGGGTGTCTTTGTTACAGTCTGAACAGAGAGCAAGGATTAAATAGGCCTAGCAGCTGAGGGGATTTGCAAAGGCATGAGTGGTATTCAGACATGTATCTTCTGTTGGTTTCTGTTGGTTTTACAGACTTGTTTTCAGATTCCTGGTTTGGTGTGGGGCAATTGCCCCACTGTTCTGACCCTATTATAGACAAGCTACTTATGGATGTTTGATGATTTGGGGAAATTTTCAGAGATAGAAATGTCAACAGCCAAGTTACATTGATGAGATGGAGAAGCCTTCATTCTTGATATGAAGGAGTTAATAGAGAACAGTCCTGGAGATGGTTCTGTCTTGTCCCCCCTGCAGTGACCAGCTTGGAGGTGAGACTGGGTGACATAACAAAGGTGCAGTCTGACATTTTGAAGCTGGGCTCCTCTGGTCCTGACTTGACTTTGCAGCTGAAGCAGAGGGGGCTGGAATATCCTATGAAGCAGCGGTTCAGGAGAGGAGAAGCTGTCATTGAAAGGACTTTATGAAGAAATAAATGAGTACTAAAATATCAAAGTGCAGCTTCGTGACAGGTCAGTTACTGTTCTGTGCAGAATAAGTTAAATTGTGTTTCAGAGAATACAAAGAGGACTAAAAGGCCCAGTACTGGATTTAGATAGAAACTGCTGGCATTGTTAGTTGGGTGGTATTTGTGCAAGATTGTATTAGAAGCCAACATCATTCCATTCTGTCAGCCAGTTTCAGGGCAAACTTTTTCTCCTCCCTCCTGCTATCAAATTGAGATGACAGGTTTCTAAATGGTTTTCATCTGAAATGTGACAAAAAGTATATTTGTGTCTTATGTGATATTTTATCCCTCCTGGCCTGGAATATCTTCTGTAGTTAGAGCCCTTTGAGACATATTCCCTCCTTCAGAGTATTCTCAGAGAAATTCCACCTGGAGTTTTGTTCCAGTGGAAGAGCAAATCTAGTCTTTTACCAAGTACTGCAGTTTAACTGAAGCAGCAGGAACTAGCAAGGAATGCTTGTAATATGGAACATATAAAGTATAGTAAAATGTCATTTTCAAGCGCTTCTGAACTACCTGTCCTAGTAATGAAGCAGCTCTGAGACATCACATGACTTACTCTCAGTGTGTTGCACTCAGTATAACCTCGCCTTTGATCATGATGTCACTTCAGATGAAAGACTCGCATGGAGAGTGGTGCGTTGTGCATTAGGATCAGCAGATATCCTCTGGGATCTGAACAGGGAAGGACTGTTTGAGATGTGCACTCTATGCTTGTCAAAGAGAAGTAAGTGCTGCAATAAAAGTAGTAGTCAAATATCCAAACTCCCCTCAGCCTGAGTAGAAGGAAGACTTCACCTTTATGCAAGAAGACCTGCCTAATCTGAAAGTTCTTCTAGAAAGGGTTTTAAGGGTAAGTAATCATTTTTACTGTCGTTCAGTCCAGGGTCCTAATTCAGATCAGTGATTTCCTGAAGGTTTGAGTAGCTCCAGGTGGCCCTGCTTGAGTAGGGGGCTTGAACCAGGTGATCTCCAGAGGTCCCTTCCAACCTCATTCATTCTGTGATTTTGATATCTTGATATGCTTGAGTGTTACCAGTAGAAGTGAAACAAACACCACAAAACACCACCTTTGCTTCTGTTAGCACCAGCAGCCCCTCCAGCAGTCTCAGTGAGCTCTGTGGTACCTTTACATGGCTTTTCTCTCGTTCCTGGGAGCTTCATGTTTGGCATCTCATGTCCCGGTTGAGTCTAATGTATGATGGACTTTTCTAGTTGAATTTAAAAGCAGATTCATGGCCACACACACTGTGGTCCAGGGATAAGGAATCTACACACAAAATGCCAGCCAGTCTAAGCAAGGCTGTTCAGCTTCCATGGCAGTACATGCTGGAAAACTCTCCAACAGCCAGAAACAGCAGGCCATGCCTGCAGAGGCATTTTTCCTACCCTAGAGCCTTGATCTCCTTATCAATCACACGTGGCCAGACATGAAGTTGGGGCTGCATCCTGTTACAGCAAGCGCTTTCCTGCAGAGGTGCTTCCCATTTTGCTTTGGCCTTGCTCACACCTCCTTAGCATTTGCTTTCTGGGAATGTCTGAGTGATTGAGGGTGAAGCCTGGCCCCATGCAGCTCTGCCACCTCCCTCGATGGAGTCGGTATTTCACTCGCGCTAACGGCGACAGAGACTGAATGTCAGAGCTGCGTGCACAGCCTTTCACAGAAATCAATTCTCACATGCAGCATTAATACTGGAAGTGCTGTTCTCTCACCTAATCATTGGCCAGGCACAATAACCTGTGACTAATGGCCATTCATGGTTATACAGCACGGCCTGATTATAAATATTTGCCATTAGTCTGTAACAAGAAAAAAAATCTCAAGCTGTTAATTGCCCAACGTGTATTCCCGAGGAAATGGGAGTAATCAGCTGGATAGTCATTGTGCAGAAAAGGAAGGTGCAGCTAGCTTGTGCTTTGCTTTTGTGATTCATCTGCTCTGATCTGCTTTTGATTATTTTTTCCTCATGTGAGGCCAATATTGTAAATCAGAGATTTGAGAAATAACCCTGTGCTTGAAGTGACTCAAATTAAAAGCCAATTGCCACCTTTCTTCTCTTAGCAGGCAGCCGTCCATTTCTGTGCAGGAGCAGACATATGTTAAAGGCTGTCGCACTGCTGCAGAAGCAAAGCAGTGAGCTCATGGGCTGCCTGTGCCAATGGTTAAGGTCAGCTACTGGAAACATTTACAAGACAGCTATTACGGCCAGGTATGATCCTGCAGATGGGCCTTCATCAAGAGCTGTTACTCTTTGCTCATTTCTCTGCAAGTCAGTGAGACTCTGACCTAGAAAAACGGCTTCTGATTCTCAAAACAAGGACAACAAGGTGTGTGCAGGTTGGTTTGGGGGTGGGCAGGTTTTTTTGGCCATTCAAGTTTTTCTGTCATAAACTGCTTTTTTTGTTGACAAATGGAGACCATTCCTGAAAAGGGTCAGGACAGCTTGTCCATGTGGTAGATTTTCTTCCCTCTGCCTATCCTTTAAAGCATTACAGGAGCCAGAGCAACACTGTTCCCGGCTGACATGAAGAGCAGAGGCATCAGTTTGACAGAGAGGACTCAGTGTCACCATTGCAGCCCAAGGAATTCTCAACCCTTACCTAAACCTAGTGACCCTCTGGCATCTCTGCTCTGGTCAGCAGCCTTCACTGTAGGACACAGACTTGGATCTAGTTACAATTTTAACGACCAGAGCTCAGAGAAGTTATTAGGGGCTGTAGGAAAAAAGCAAGTGAGGAGACCATAAATCAGGCCATCAGATGAATTCAGAATGCACTAATAAAATCAGAGCTTCCAATAAATTTCATTTCATTTCAGAGTTGAAGTGGTTTCTCAGTCAAGAGTTCAGCACAGATTATAATTTCAGATGTGTGTCAGGCCAATGCAATATGCCTACAAAAATGTTTGCAAATGTTTGCAGCAATGCCTGGTCCAGAGTCAGGCCCTCCCACCAGCTGAACTTTAGTAGGATTGAATAAAATAGCGAGAATCTCTACTTCTCTGAGCAGAGCTGAATCTAATTAAATATTTAATGTGGGCTTTTATTTCCTCCCAAATCCTTTGGTTTCTTGCTCTTTCATACTGTGATGTGATGACATTTGAACAACAACTGCAGTCTTGGTACGTTGGTCTCCTGGTACTGCTTTTTATATGAAAAGCTTGCACATCCCAGCTGAAGTCCAGATGCTGCATTTATGAGGTATTTTGTCGTGATCAATTTTTAAAAAATATTTTTCCATGCCATGAAGTTAATAGGCACCTGGGGAAATACCAACCAACTCCTCCCTACTCCTGCAAATACTAACCTTTCCCAGATGGGAAGGTATTTCTCCTTCCCTTTATTTACCTGCAAGATGTCCTTGCTGGTGCTCAGAATCACAGAGAGAGAAGGAAACATTAAATGGAAAACGCCACAAACAGTCCCACTGCATTCTGAGGAGCCACTTACTGCATAAACCCTGCATAATCTTCCCAGGGTCACAGAGTGAGTCATTAGCAAGACAGCACTAAGACAGAGGCATCCAGGTTTTTCTAACTACTCTGATTACTTTAAGACCCCAATTTAAAAGGCCATAGGTTTGTGCTGGCAGCACAGTCAGAGAGATAACTACTCATGCCTTTACAAATTGGTTTCCTTGCAATCATCTCACTAGTACAGGCCTGCCGCCCTTTTGTGTTTTGTCTCTAGTCTCTTCAGAATCATTCTTTTCTACAGAACCCAAAGCAAGGCAGAGATGAGCAGGAGCCTCTCCTCTGCTGTCCCATGCCCACAGCAGCCCTGGCTGGCTCTGTGCCCTGGACCAGTGCCCTCCCCTTGCCAGGCTGATCCTGCCCACCTCCATCAAGCACCCTTCATGTGCTCATCAGCTGTGGCCATGGACTGTTCTTCAGGAGAGACTTTAGGATGCTTAAAACCAACCAACTGATCCAAGAGAACGTTGGAGGAGAAAAAATGAGCCTGCATTTGTTTCTCTCCTTGCTAAGCTTTCCTTATTGTGGCGGTTCATTTTCAGAATGGGGCATCTCTATGTGGCTGCTTTGATGTTGTCATTGGACACAAAGAAGCTGCTGGTATGTCTGCTTAGCCACTGCCTGCAGTGAGGTTTTCTTATTTTTCTAAAAAATGGTAAATACTTGTTTTCATAGACTTCTGTGGTGTTTGCACCCATCACTGAGCTCAGCAGATGTCTGGAGAGATGATGGTCTGGCCACAACATCCAGCCACCACATCACTCTGGTTAAGGAAAGGCTGGTAAAATACAGACCAAAACATGTAATTCTGGAAAATGGTCACTTCGTGCATTTTAGATAAAACAGAAACATTTTCTGAACAAAAAATATCCCAGGATTTGTGTTGCAGACACACATTTGTATGTCACTAAAACAGGTAATTTTCTCCTGACCTTTAATGCCTGACTGAAAATGACTCAGGTGGGTGTGTGCTTCAAATGGCACAGCCCCTCCACGGCAGGAACACCTTTCGCCACACGGGGGGACGCTTTGGTGTCAAAGGCACAGTTAAGTAGAAAAGCAGCACAGGCTTGCAGCACGTGACAGCTGTGTGTCTTCGATGCTTCATTTCAGGTATAGAGACATACAATGAAAGAAAATAGGACACACCAATATAAAGAAATATAAATTTTCCTTGGCACTAGAAAAATATATTGAGCCATTCCAGGTTTGGGAGGTGTTGGTTTTTTTTCTTTTTTTTTAGGAACTGTATATTTTTTTAATTTTCTTTTAGTCAGATACAACTGGGTGCCATTGTACTGTTAAAACAGGCATAGCAATTTCAAATGATTAATACCTTGGCAGCATAATCTCATAAAAAAATAATTTTTATCCATGATCTAAAATCAACTTTTAATTAGAAGAATACATTATAGTTGGTTTTTGATACTAAATTACCTTATTTTAAAATGTTTGTGATGTTGACACATACTAAATATACCAATATATTTTTCCGTTGGGCTTTACTGTCTGCCTGAAATGTGAATTTCAATTATTAAGCATTATTAAGTATTTAGGAATGTCCTGCTGTGTGGGTCTGCGATTAATTTTGCCAGCAATTAACTCTGTCTTTTGCAGTCTACATTTTAGAAGGAACACACTACCTTCTTACAAAACTCCACTGTCTTTGCACAGAATTGGTATTTTTTTAACCTTCGTAAGGTTGGTCTGCAGGAAGCAGAGCCCACCTGGAATGCGGATCAGGCTCCAAGACAGGTTCCATAGGGGCACATAGGACATATTTCCAAATGCAGTGCGCCAGGTTGGTTGCCATGTGGGCAGCCCTGGCTCTGTTCTGCACTGCCGCTGCACGCTGTGCTTACTCTGGTGTTTGTATTTCCCTCAGGAGGCTGAGCATCCCTCCAGGCCCTCAGGGCTCCCCAGGAGAACGAAGGACTCTGGCGTGTGTCACCCTCCAGCCCCGCAGTTCCTGGCAGGCGGAGTGACTGGATGGCTCCTCACAGGGATCCTGAAGGCAAGCAGAACTTTTCCTTTGTTATCATCCCACAACATCCCTAAAACCAGCTGCACTAATAATGAAATCACACCCTGGGTACATTGGAATATTTTATTTTGACTTTACATGCGGTGTTAAAAACCCAAAGAACGTATTATTTACACATCCACAATACAAGTTTACAAGATATCTATACATGTTAAAGTACTCTATAGTATAGAGCAGCTTCATTTAAGGGTTACTTTTTTTATGCCGTACCATTAAAAAAGATACAATCTGCGTTTACCTTTGCACAAATGGATAAAGCATCTTTTATTATTAAATTAACAGAATAAGGACTAGGTTGAATGTTAGAAATTTCAACATAAATACTGAGAGAACTCACATTACCATCTACAAGGCAGCACAATGTTACAGGAGGTTATCAGGGTTCACATACATTTATCTTTCGGGTCACACAAGTCTGTATTAATATTTGTAAAGTGAATTCGGATCAGTTTGTGTCTTTTGACAACGGAATACGTTTTAATAGTTATTAATCTGTAGTGTTTTAGTTGCAAGACAGAAGTGTTTAGGAAGAAAGATCACTGATTTTTGGATCCAGAGGTCTCAGGAAATAAATGTCCCTTACAGCCTTACAAGAAGAAATGACTACTTCTATCCTTTATTCTTTGTTCTGTAACAGAGATCCAGTTTTTAGTGACTAACCTTTTCCCCCCTTTGAACACATAATATAAATCTCCACCGGCTCTGAAACCCGTTGCAGTTATTTGTCCCACTAATTCATGAATATTCCTCTGCCATGGTTATTTCTATAGTTATGTTCAATAAACAATGTGGTAGTGTGTAGTTTGCAAGCTAAAATAGCCATCTGTGTTGAACATCAGCTGCAAGTGGATACTGTAAACCCTACTAAATAGCTTACACAACTTTAGCAGGTGTTCCATTACCCTAGAAACCTCATTTGATTTCACATTATAACTGTTTGATCCTTCAGAGAGCTGGAGTGGAATGTTTATCATGGTAAGGTGATTTAATGCTGCTGTCTTCTTGGATTGTAGGCTGCCTTTAGTTACCATTAATTATTCTTGCATTTTATCCTTTTTTTTTGGGTGCTTTGAGAGGTTTTACAACTGGCACTCAGGAGATATGTGCTATAGTGAGAACACTTGACAGATTTAATTTTTTTTTTTAGTACTTTTATCATTTGCATGAATAAGGCACAAAATGCACAGATTCAGGTAAACTCACACATAATATTTACAGAATATTGTCATTACCTGCATGACTTTGGAAAAAAACAAACCTTACTTTACACAACAAAAACAAATTGATTGCACTACTGTTGAGTTTTCACAGACTGCTTCTGCCAGGCCAATTAATGTTTCTTCTTTTTTATTGACAAGAGTCTATCACTGTGTAGGGCATTATTAAATGCAACAGAAATGTAACCTTCTCCAGTTACACAGGCTTTTGCCAAGTGAATTGATTATTAGCTGCCCTCAATGAGAAGTACAGGGGCTCAAGTTCACAGTGGCCAGGTAGTGGATGGAGGCACTGTGGAAACACAGTAAAACTCCCCCGTTCCAGCCCAAAACGCTAGATTTGAAATGCACAGCTCTGAATCAATAGCAGCATAACAGAGTTATGAAGAATTAAACACATGTGCACTCCTTCCCCGGGTGACTGTTTCATGGGGGCATTACCCCTCGGGAGGCTGTCAGAGATGAGCAGTTCATCCTTAGCTGGCTCCAAACTGAACCCAACGGGCTGCAGAAGGCAGAGTCATCTGTTTGTTCAGTCATGCTCAATGTAAACAATTCCATAGCATAAAAGATGCAATGGGAATCTAAGTACATCCTAGTGTGTACAGTACACACGCACATCCACACACACGCACAGCTTATTTGTGGCAAAAACAAAATGCCACACACGTGGAGAGAAAAAAAATAATGCTACAGTTGGGCCAGAGACTGAATTCCAGCAAATTGATTATTAACCCAGCTATTCATTGAGACATTACCATTTTCTGACATTTGTGCAAGAGGCAAGGTGAATGCATACATAGTAAAATGTTCACATTTAATGGGAATGACCACACTTAATGGCAGTCTAAAATGGAACCCATTTTTCAAGTATTTGCTTACTGATTTTTTCCCAATAACTGTTTTTTAGCTATTTAGAACAGTAACGTAGCCCCCACCCCATTGTGCTACATGTCTCCATAGCTCCAAACAAAAGAAATGTAATGACCAGCACTTTCCTTTGTTTTTTTTGTGTTTGCTCGTAGCAAGTACATGAAGTCTTGCTACAGCTACATGTGGCAAGACACAGATGTTGCTGAAGTAAAGACAGTTTCTTTGGCCACTTTGTTCTCCTTAATAACAAGCAAGTCTCTGTCTTATGTGTCTTCCACAACATCATCTCACAACCTGTACAGGTCAATGCCACGCTCATTTTAGCACAGACAAGTCCTAGTAACTGTATTTGTTCAGTGGTCTGACTGAAGTTGTCTGAGGAACGAATGAGGGTTTTGGTGGCACGTCGGGTTTTAAGGAGGGTGTCCTCTTTATTCCTGTACGAGGAAGGGTGCCATTGCTCGTGTAGCTGCTTTGCCTGGACAAGGAAGGCTGGAGGTGAACGCTGACAGGCGTCCCTTGCATGTAGTCCATCTTTGTGCCTGCCGTGGGGGTCATGTACCCCCCCCGATTAATACTTGGCTGTCTGGATAACAAAACACCATTTGGTGAGTTTAAGTTTTTAGGAAGGGCAGATATGGAGTGCCTTTGTGAAGAATTTTTGTGATAACCTCTCTGCCTTTCCAAAGAGGTCATCGGTACTGCTGGAGTGGTGGGAACGTCCACTCGTTTTGTGGGACTGTTTCTTGGAAGAGTCGATGGAGGAGAGTATAAAGACGCCTCCCTGTTGGGAACCTTAGGTGGGATCTCAGTCATATTGCCCATTGGATCCAGCATTAACGTTTGGTGGGCCACTTGAATATCTCCCATAATTGCTTTGGGATTGTTAGTAGTTTCATTTAAGTGTTTCAGAAAATCATTCAGGGTGTTCCTGGAATCAACAGATCTCCTGTGGTCTCTTTTGCTGGATGATTTTGTAAGTGGATGATCAATATGTTGCATCTTTTTTTCTGCCTTGTGTGCATTAGAATTTGAGAAAGATGTATTGTAATCATGGGTAGCATTGGGAAGAACAATAGCACTAGGAATATGTCCGTGACTCAGGGGAGAGTGAGGTGGAGGACTGGAAGGAAAAAACTGAGGGCTTTTTAGTGGGGTTTCCTTTCGCGAAGCATTGAGGTTACCGTGCCCTTTGTCCGACTGACTTTTCATAGCCTGCAGAGTCTTTTGTTGAAGAACCGGTGTAGATTCAGGAGTTGGAAGTGCAGCTAATTCCGGAGGCTGTCCCCTGTGGTCCATCATCATGGACTTCGTATCACCATTTGGAGGCAACTCCTTTCTGCTAGTCAGCAGGTTTGTGTACAGTTTGGGTGAATCAATGTTCTGCTGATACTCCTTGACGGGACTGTCAAACAGCCCGTTCAGTTTAGCAAAGCTCCCACTGGAGTCAGTGCAGGACTGAGCCGACTCGGCGTCCTTGTGTATTTTCCTGGATTTCCGAACGAATATATCCCGGTAACAGTAAACGGCCACTCCCGCAATAAAGGCTCCCAGGACAAAAGCGGCAAAGACACAAGTGATTAGGACATTCATATGTACCATTTGGTTGGACTCTCCTGATTGTACTTCCCACCTTACACCTGCAAAAGACAGGCAGTATATCATAAATCTACAGGTATTTCATACTGGCACATTTCAGAAGAAGACAGCCTCCCTCTGGGAAGTGTCTGCTAAGTGTTTGGAAGTGCTCTGGGTGTAGTGAGGGTGTAACTCAGAAGGATCTTGCAGTCCATGCCACTGGTGGATGCAAATACTTTTATAAATAAAAATGACTGTGTGAGCATTGACCAGTCTAAATGAAGACTGTCTATTTGCGTTGATAAGGAATTTTTCTCTCTCCTCATATTAGGTTTTGTTTAGCCTGTCCCCAAATTTCCTTTAAGGCTCACAAATAGGGGCCTTATGTTATTAACATTAATGATTTCTGCTGGAAAATTGAGGTTAGAAGGTCCTACTGGGCCAGACAGCAATTAATAACTCATGGATGGATTTCTCTCTCACTTTTCTGGCCAACTCATAAATCAGTATCAAAGGAGAGACAGGATTATGCAAATGTTGTGTAAAAATGTATGAAGTACATACTGCATTGCTATGACCACGCTAATGTAATACTGTGCAAAACTTTGAAGCTACTCCATCCCCAAGCTGGTGGCCCTGGAGTGCACACCTGGCACTATATTCATGTGCAGCTTTGGGAGTTATCATGTGATTCTGCAAGAGCACTGATTTTATTTTATTTTTTTTTAGCCAATAATGAACATAAATACTGGCATAACATTAAAAAAATAACTTGCAAGGTTAAGTTATTAGAGAATGTTAAAATTTAGAAACTTTTAGCTTAGACTAAGAAGTTGACTATTTGATTAATTTTTTTATTTGTGTATTAACAAGCTCCCTTTGTTTTTTGGGTTGTTTTTTTTTTTTTTAGATTTTTAAAGCAACCACAGACATCTTATAGCTAAGACAATGTTAGTTTTTAATGAAAGTAATTCTGTTACTATCCCAAGAGATGTTAAAATGATTAAGAACAACAGGGAAGGAACAGATCCACTTTTTGTTAGAGGCAAGGCCTTTGAACATTGTTAATGTTCAGGGTTACAGGTTTTAATGGCACTGTGCAGAAGAAGGAGGAAAACATGAGCAAAGTTCACTAATAGCTATGACACAAAATGTGATTCAGAACCAAGAGCAAATGATAACAAAAACTTAAAGCAAAACGGAAAATAGCTGCAACAAATTAAAATGAGAAATGCACTGCCATAATGGCTGATAGGAAACCTGATATGTTTTGGTGAATGGTAATCAAACACAAATGGTTTTTGGCTGGTGAGATTTTTCAGTAAATACAGAATTGTGCAAACATGTCTGTCACTTCACTGTGCTGTGCACTGAGGGAGACTTGTGTTAAGTTTTGGTTATGGGATTGGAAGCTTCTCAATTCTGTGGTTGACTGCAATAGTCCTACTGAATTAAAGTCTCTGTTGCCATAACAGCCTAATCACAGGTTCACTTAGCTAAGTGAACAGAAAGATGCACTACAGGCAGAATAGGTTTCTTTTTGTGTTCAGCTTAAAACCTCTGCGTGTCTCAGTATGTACTGAGATCACCTGTAAACTGATGCTCCTCTCCAGAGAATAAAAATTCCACATTCTTACTCTGACCCACGTTCTTCAGAAACATGCTCCAGGCAAGCAGAGTTTGGGATATGCCCCACTGGACACATGGATCTGTCACAGAGCTCTGCTTTGTTTTGTTTCCCACCACCCCCATCCAAAGCAAAAAAAAACAAACATAAGCAACCATTCATGAGGTCTAATAGTCTTAGCCAAACTAGACTGGTTTGAAAATAACCAACAGAGGTGCAGATAAGTCTTGAAGATAATTTTTTGTAATGCACCCAGAACTCCCACTGATTTCAATGGGAGTTTTGAAACATCCCAGAAATCAAGGGCTGAGCTTATTAACTGTGTTTCCCATTATAAGCTCTAAGCAGCACTTTGTCTACAGGATAAATATGTATGAAAAACATGATTGCACTGTCTGCATATTCACAGGAAATGGGTGTAAAACATAGCCCAACAATCATGATTGTTACATTTAAGCCCTAGACAATGCTGAGACTATCAGGTTTCCATTCAGCTGCAATGTATTCCCTGGTAAGGCCTTACCCTTTGGGACACCTGATAATGGATCAGAATAATCAGAAGTGTTTGGGTCATCTTGAACTACAAATTTCCGAGAGCCAGTCACTTTAGGTTTCCAGGAACCAATCACTTTAGGTGATATAACTGGGATACTTGCCATTGTGGTAATGGAAGCTGAGGAGAACTCCATGTCTGTGGTGGCAAACAGATTTTTATTAATGTGTTTCATGGCACATCTAAGCTATAGCTGGAGACAATATTTAATGGGAGTTACATGTCAGAGCAAAATGTGACCCCCCCCCTACACTCTGCAGAAGTACAAATGGCTGATTAAAATCAATTACTTCAAAACTTTAAGTATGAAAAAAAGACATTTAAACATCAACAGCTGCTAGCCAAAAAGCCAGAGAAGTCAAACATGAAAGCAGTGCAAAAGTTAAAGTAAGCAACTGTGGGGGTGAAAATCACAACTTAGTCTACTTAATTGCTGTATTCTTCACTGGAGACAACATACTTGGCTGCCTTTTAAACATCTTAAAAAAAAAAAAAGAAATTACTTGGAAAGATATACACTCATGACAGGTTACGCCTGAGAAACCAGATCAGCTCCATTAGTGCTATTATGGTGCACCAGGAACTGCTGAATAAGCCATTTTTGCAGGTGGGGATAAAAGGAATGTTTTTAACCTCTATTTTGTAATGGTTCTTAAGGAGCAATACTGCATAGATTCTGGCTCCTCTCTAGCATGTTTGCTGAACAGAACCAGCACAGCCTACGTGAAAACACACAGGAGGCGGAAACACATCAAATTGGGTTTACAATTCACGGTCTAGTTTGTACGCTCAAGTATTTTGTGTTCACTGTCACAGAAGGTTTAGGCATGAAGGTCTATGGCTCAAGATCAGACGTGAGAAATGTACTTCAAAAGCACACTCATTCAGGACTTGAAAATAAGGCTCAGTTGTATCTGTGCCCTAAAATACCACTTTGAAAATTCAGTCGCTAAGCACTCAAGAAGCCAGGCAGCATTTCCATGTAACAGGGGTTTGTTTTGCTTTCCTAAGGGAGTCTCTAACTTGCATTATGGGTAAACAGGTCTGGAAAATATATGTTTCAACCTTCCTGTCAAGTTACAGAAGTGAAAATGTCAGAAACCAAAACACAAAATAATGGTCCTATTTCACTCTTACAAATTGAACATACAAATAGATTATTTTTGTATTTGTCAGTCAGAAATGTACCCTTTGTTTCAAAGCAAAGACCCAAGTTCCAGAAGCAAAGACTGGAAAATAAGGGCTGAGTCTTGCTCCTGTTGAAGTCAACACAGGTTCTGCTCTTGAGTTCAACAGAGGAGCACTGAGTGTCCCTGAACATCAGAGGCTGACGGTGAAAACACTATTAGAAAAGTCACTGGAGGAGAAAAGGATGTGAAAGTCCATCTGACAACAATGCACAATGATTTTTTCTAAAGCCACTTTTGTCTACACAAGTTCTCATTCAGCTACACAGTTTGTGATGTTAAATTTTTTTCCATTAGCACAAACTACTTAAAGCATTTCAAAAATATAGAAATACACATTTTAGAAAATGTGTATTTTTGCAAAAAGCTTGCCGGGAAAGAAGGAAAAGAGAAAAGGAGAGGTAAGGAGGAAGATGATGAAGTTCTGCCATTCATCTACTAGAGATGACCAATAGGGGCATTCACAAAAGCATGGCTGGGGATAAAGAGTAAAGCTTAGTGGACTTCGTGCAGTGAAGATGTCATCTATGTTAATCAGGCTCTTTAATAAAGGATGTCTCAATAAATAATGAGCTGTTAACATGCGGCTACACAGGGTGAAGTGCTGAGTGAGAAGAGACTGACTATCTTTACCATCAGTGGGAACATGAGTAAAAGCACAAAAATGGAGGATTGCCAACTGTGCAAAAGGAAGGAAAAAAGGGCTGAAAATGCTGAACTGAAGGAAAGTAAAGGTCATTAATTCAAAAAAATTAAAAAAAACTAACCAGATGTTGGGTCGCCAAATATTTTGTAATCTGGTGTAGCTGTAGTAGGCAAAATTTCTAAAAGAATTAAAGGAACAAGTAATCAGTAAAAAGTAACAAAAAGAAAGCAAAAGATCTCAAACCTGAGTAATGGAAAAGAAAAACTAAAATATTACTGGTTACAAAAAATAAATTCTTCAATACTTTGCAGTAGACCCCAAATAGTTGTAAACTGGTGAAGGAAAGACAAAAACTCTGCCACCCAGGACCAAAAAGCTCAGCGTTGTGAACATTCACAGTAACACCAGGTGACGTGTTTATCATGTTACTGAAAAGCTCATCAGAAATTTAACATCCACAGTGAGGTGTGGCCACAGACTACAGTGAGACACTACAGAGGAGCAGCAATGACTGTGCCTTACCATGGCAGTCCCCAAGCTGCGCCGTGTTGCCGTACTCGACATCTTGTACGTATCCTCCAGTGCTGTGGTTGTATGAAACAAACAAAGAGAACCTGCAATTAACAGTATCAGTAAGGATACAAAAGGAGATTTTTTTTTTTTTCTGGAAGCAGGAAATTTATATGACAGCCAGTGCATGGCCCAAAATGCACAAGTTAGTTATAGCCAGGCTTTAAAACTCTCTGTGTGTGCTTGTGCCAGGAAACAATTTAAAAAAGTCCCTTTTTTCAGCAACTGCATCATGTCTTCTCCATTGGGCATGCTCTTGGGTTTAGATACAACCGTCCAATTATACTAGTTAAACTTTGCACTGGCCTGCTACAAAGGCCTCTTTTAAGATACAGCTGCTAATGCACTATATATTACAGACTTGATTTGTGCAAAATGCCTTTGGTATGCATATATATCACCCCAGCTCCAGCACAGAGGCACAACCTTACTCTTCCCACTGTGAATCCTGTGCTTTCATATTTGCAATTGACTGTGCCCTGGCCTTGAGCGTGCCTGGGAGGGAATCCTCTGCACTCTGCTCTTGGAGCTGCTCAGGTTTGCAGGCTGCCTTCCTGCTTCCAGCTGCTCTTCCTACAGCTCTGCTTGTCCTCCTGCATATGTAAAACTCCCACTGAAAGCAAGTGTTCACCCAAAGCTTGCAGAAATCAGGCCAGACTTTAGCATTCTGTTCTCTTACATACACAGTGCACTGAAAAAAACTCTTTTAAAAAAATGGAGATTTATTAACAGTGTGCAAAGGAAGCGGCACAGGATATGAGGATATGAGCTCATGGGAGGTGTGAAGCACATGTAGAGATGCTGGGCTAATTTGAAAAGGAGTACTTACAACATGCCTGGTGTCACTCTTCCACACGTCTCAT
Source organism: Campylorhamphus procurvoides (assembly GCA_013396655.1). Taxonomy (NCBI): domain Eukaryota; kingdom Metazoa; phylum Chordata; class Aves; order Passeriformes; family Dendrocolaptidae; genus Campylorhamphus; species Campylorhamphus procurvoides. The sequence goes on from WBMV01007169.1 coordinate 2,807,206, forward strand.
GGTCTAACCAGCCACAGTATGGATCCCGGGAAGCAATACATGCCCTTGCAAGAGAAAAACCCCAAAAAATCATGCATTTTTTACTTCCTTCCCAAGAGATCTAGGCACCCTTCCTTTAAGAGGGAATTCAGGAACAGAGCCATACTTTTTACAAGACCCATGACGCTCACACCGACTCAGAGGAATTCGAACGACGCAGCTGGAGAAGGCCACGAACAGGGCATGGTGGTCTCTGTCCAGCTGAAGGGAAATGACTCTTCTGTCCTCCTCGCTCTCTCCATTACACCTGTTCAGCAAAAATAATGAGAGGCCGTTGCTTTAGTGACTGCAGTACTTTGTGAGTAAATATTTTATTTATTTATGGTCTGTGTGGATACTGAAAAGAGACTTTTTACATATACAAATGTAACCTACTAGTCTGCACTGAGTGATTTCTAAACAAACCTACGGGTTATCAAATGCCAGCTTCTGGCTGCTATTTACAGCTAGGTGACAAGTGTGCTGAATTATGTAGGAAAAAAAATCCAAATCCCTTTTCTTTGTTCTCTCAGTCAGCATAAGTATCTTGACAGAACAGAAGAAGAATCCTGAATTGGATGCTTGTAGAGCCTAATTGGAACCCTTCCATTCCCAAATCCTTTGTGCCAGAATAAACAAGTTTAAAATGATCAGATGTAGTTTATACATTATTGGTCACTCTTGAGCAACCCTGAAGATAAGCTCAGATTATTTCTTTTTAACAGCAGATACTTCTGACGTTTCAGAAGTACTTGCAGGAGAATTAGACTGTGTCACTGACGTCACTGGAGTGAAATTAGGTTCTTCATTCAACCCATGCAAAATGGCAAGTGACCAAATACTTTCAGGTATGAGGAGCACGATGAAATGACAAACAAGTGGTGATGCTGGTGATAATGAGCTGGCTTTTGCTTACCATAATCTTTTTTAGCAAGGTACCAAGTACTAGATGAAAAGCTTAGATGTTCTGCTAATACTTACTTTGCATGATTATATGCTTCAATTTCTTCCAGTAATATGCTGTCATTCAAAGAAAAGGGCCTGGTCTTTGCCAAGATTTTAAGTACTACTCCTGCTTCGGAGCCAACAAATATGACTGTGTAGTTCTGGTAGGGGCCAGCAGCGTGGTCAACAGCTATTGCTGTCAATCTGTATCTAGCAAGACCAAAAAGCTTATCAGTAACAGCAAATTTTCTTGTTTTACTTTTCACATGTGTTATTGTTGAACAGTGTCATACCTGACACGTGTTTTGGTAAACCAGGGCTCCTCAGTGACTGAGGGAACAGCTGAATCCATCAAAGGATGAGATTTGATGAAGGAGAGTGTTTCGTCTGGGAAATCAATGGAGGTTTTGTAAGCCTCTGCTAGGCCATGTTTTGCACAGCAGCCAGGTCTGAAATGAGAACAACGTTGTTTTCCCTCTTGGTATTTTGGTTAATGAGAGAAGGCAGACGGCTAATGAGCATCCTTATGGCTGAAGAGTCAAGTTCTGCTTTGGGTTTTACCCAACAAGGCACTCAAGAGTGCAGCTCATTTAAGGTAGCTTTTTACAAGGACAATGTTATGACAACATGAGTAAGAACCTTTTACCTTGGCTTTGGTACTTTGTCTTCAGGTACAGCTGTCCAAACAGAGTCAGGAGTCTTTTGTTCTTTAAATCTCCCTTTGAAGACTTTCTCGATGTCATCCATGCTGAAAGCACACACTGCTGAACCAGGGATACTGTAGAATTAGAAAAACAGTTGCAAAAACTCAGACTACGATGGCAGCAATCTCAGTGTAAGAGAGAACCAGAGAACTACCTTTGATGTAAGGTTGCTCATCTCTCACCTGTTGAGCTGTGTGGTGAATACACCGACAACTGTGGGCACTCCATTGATTTCTATTATGTCTGTGATAGACTGCAGAACATCAAAGTAGAAGAATGAATCCCCAGGAACGGAGCAGTTGAGCCGAGCCTTCAGAAAGGATGTCCAGTGTTTCTCCAGGACTCTCTGGGACCCCCCCATGTCATTTTTGCATATGCGTGCCACACGAGAATACACAGCCTGTGGAGGGTGAGAAAGAAAGGAAAAGGGAGAAAGGCTTGAGAGATGCAAAGAAAACAGTGCTTGTTTCTGAGCTGTTCATAAAAAGCAAAGATAATTTTGTTAACAGGAAGCTGCCATTTATCTGCACAGAAAAGATGAAAGCAAATGGTGTTCATCTCATAGTGCACAGGCATCTTAATGTATCAAAAGCAAATGCATCTTCATAGCTTGTCCCCACCCTTTTTCCCCTTTAAAATCACATTGTTAGTGAGATTTAAAGACTTTAATTAACCATGTGTAAAGGATTTAATAATTTATTGTAGAATATCCTTCCATGGTGAGGCATGAGTATTATACTCTGTACTGGCATGACTGAATTATTCAATATCCAGGGACATTAGAGAAACTTCTTTGAAACTCTTCTTTTGTGTTGTTTTCTTTTGTTTCTTTAATAAGCATGAAAACACCCTCAGATTTTCCATTACTTGCCACAAGTGTTAAGGCAACAGCACACTGAAAGATACCTGTAGTGAGCTCGCCTAACAGCAAGGCTTAGAGACCAGAAACAGCTTTTTGGTTGAAGAATGCACTGCTCTATTTCTCCTTTTTTCCCCTCCATGTAAATTGCAATGACAGGAATACTGTGCAAGCTTTGTATTAGTCCCTACTCCACACTGTAAGCTGTGCTTGCTCCTGATGCTGTTTTAGGATGACCTCTTTCTGCTGCGACTCACAGCTACCCAACAGCTCGCTGTGGCAATACCCACCTTGCCTAAAGTGTTGTGCTCTACAGCAATTTCTCTGAAGAAGAAATAAACATAGTTCCCATATTCTATGGCATGGAGGAAGTGTGGTTCTGTAAGAAAAAGCAAGGAGAAGTTATTTCAAAGAGCTACTCCACTGGCATACACCACTGCCTGCACTGTGCGACTTGGCGGCTCCTGCCCAGTGCCCAGCAGCCAGCATGTGCTCCCGTCTTCCAGGTACTTCAGGATGCCCAAATAAGTGTGCACTGGAGTTTAAATGAGCTTGAAGAGTCTAGTGTTGGCTACTAGACTGTAACAAGGCCTCACAGAAATTGTATTTCAGCTGAGGTATTTTGTCACTGCAAATTCATTCACTGAGCCATTTAACAAAAATTTTGCCTTTTTTTTTTAAGCATTAAACAGCTTTTTTATTATAATGATCCCATACTGAAAGTGTCATACATGCTGACATTGTAGCATATGTGTAAAGCACACTGGCTGTGAATCACTTGACCTTCTGTGCCACTAAAATTACATTTGCCATGTGTATGGGAAAATACTCCCCAAATTACCTTTGATCCATTTGGAATCATACTTTATTGTTCTTAAGGCAGATCCATCCCCCATGCTGCGATAAATAACAGCATCACTGGCCAGGAAATCTGCTACTGTTGCCGAATACAATTTTCCATCTAAAACGGAAGTTAAAATATGGTATTAAGAGGCCTTTAATAATCTAGAGAATTCTGACTAGCCTGTATTTTTCCCCATTTCTTTACTGTCACATTTCCCCAAATTGCTGTAACCTATTTATTAGCAGGTCAGCTTCTAATACTTCGGAGGCCCTTTAAAAATTTAAGAGCAGGGGCACCATGACACCTTTAGCTTTCCTGTGCTTGCTTTAAGAGCTCTCTGGCTCCTTTGGTGTCATTAATCATTTAGACTCATTACAGGCAAAGGTTCTTACCAGCAAAGAGGGCGACATTGGTTTGTCTGGCATCAAATGGGCATCTTGCCAAACCACTAATTTCCTCCCCATCATACTCTAAGGTATTCAGCTGGAGAAGAAGAATAAATGGGTGATAGTGTCATTTCTATTTTGTGCACTGGCACAAAAGCACAACATTGTCTTTCCACAAAACTTAATTCAGCACATTGGCTTCTGTCTGTTTTTATTTCACCTTGAAGCACTCTCCAATCACATTGGATCTATTTGCTAAAGCATAATCAGTTCAAGCAAAATCAATAAGAGATTAATGACATCTTCAATATTCTTACCCGATAGTATCTGCACATAGGGTTAAATGCATTTGTTCCACAGACAAACACCATCTCATCATTTCTTGGAACAAAGACTTTAATGAAGTTATGGCATTCATCCTGAAAAGAGCGTATAGGATGCATTAATCACAGACTTCACATATACAATAAATACTATGTATTTCTATAATGTGCTGAACTTACTTTATGTTTGCCTTTCATAGCACAGTTCTCTCTGTCCTGCTGCCTTGATCTCCATGTTAATTTCTGTTAAATCAGACCAGAAAAGAACATTTAAATTCCTTTCCACAGAAAATTCTTTAAAAAAATAAAAAAACAGAGAAAACCCCTCTCCCTTTCCAGCACCTGCATCTACTCACCTTGCTTGGAGTAACTTCTGATTTTGGAACTTCATTTAAGTTTACAGTGTAAACCTGGTCCCTGTTTGCAGAGTAAAAAGACACCAGTAAATTGATTAATTCTGTGGTCCTGTATTTGTTAAGCTAGACCTATTTTTAGTGTGTTGAGTTAGACCAGAAACTTCTATGAAATGCTTATGGATTTTCTGTATTTAATACAAATAGGAGAAGATTGTTCATGGGGTAGTTTTGGTTTTCACTGGTGTGGTCCTTACACAGCACCTGCAGTGTCCAGCTCCCCACCTCTGCCTGCCCTTTCTGATAAAGACTGACCTGGGCTGTGAATATGCAAGTGTGTTATCCTCACTTCCTACAACCCTGACGTGTCAGTCCAAGCTTAAAACGACCAGGAGAGGTTTTTATCAGGCAGGGCAGTAATATAAGAGGGAAAAGAGCATTTGATCATTGGTCTTAGCCTAACTACAGTAACTGCAGCCTTCAAATCCAATTTCCATGCTCTAGCCATAGATACGGTATATTTCTCTGGGAAGGCCTTCTCCAATTCTAATTTTTATCATATTCTGCACATTTTTCTAAATGAATTTTACACATAAATGCAAAACCAGAAGAGAAAAGAATTTTAATCTAATGAACTGAGTGAAGGAAAAATTACCTGCCAGTGATATAAAGTGTGTCTCGAATTTTCAGCATTAGTTGGAAGTCCAGTCTGTGCTGAGATTCATTGCCTGAAGGGCGTCCTCTAAATACTGGATATTGCCTTGAATCTGCAAGTAAAAATGGGCTAGACCATCACTCAGGATTATAGAGCTAAAGAATCAATATATGGCATTGATTAGCTGTATATACTAGGTGTAGAAGGGTTTAAACTAAATTCCTTGAGTAATGTCTTGAATATAAATGAGGAAAAGATGGCTAATGTCAGCAAATGTTCTTTTTCCTGAAGTTATTGCTGTATTTCTGATTGCTTTTTTAAGAAAATGATTAAGTGTTCCATTAAAGATACAAAGCCAGTAAACACATTTCAATTTGAAAGGAATCAGATTTTTTTCTTTTTTTTTAATTTCCCAAGGAAAAATAAAAATTAAAATATCACCATTAGAACTTTTCCCCCAGTGCTTAGCAGCACTCGCAGATTACTTACAGTGGTAGTCAACAACGTTGATGGGGTCCTGGTCCTCGGGGAAGCTGCCAGCTCGGCACCGGGACAGGCTCAGCAGTGACACAAAGGCACAGAGCACAGGGAGCCTCATGGCTGGGCAGGGATGAGGCTGCCTTGGTGGGGACACAGCTTAGCTACCTGGGAAAGAGAACACAGCAGTGCCACTGGCAGCACAGGGCAGCAAACAGGACTGCCCACTGCACAGGAAGGGCAGGTGTTTGTACCCCAGCACTGGCAGCAGTGCACTAAACTGGAGCCTGTGAAAGGCTCCTGGAGGCACACTGATGGAAGACTGCTGCGTGTCATAGCCCTTCTCAAAGCTGCTCTGAAACATATTGATGTTTGCTAATTTTTAGCTGGATTTACAGGCATTTCCAAAGAAGCTGACGACTGTCAGCCCATCTAATTCACAGGAATCAGAACATGCAGGCTGCTGACCTGGCAAGAAAAATTGTCAAACTTGGGATTAGTATTTTAATTAAACTGCGATCTCTTTCCATCCTCTCTATCACCGAATGTCATCCAGTAAAAACCCATTTCCTGTTAAATACCTAAATCTTATCCACAAAACATCATGGCACACACAATCTGCCTGCACATCCAGCCTGTGGTTTAACATTATTGCTTGTCTCCAGGCTGTGCCATCACAGTACTAAGTCTAACATGCCTGTTCTCAAAGGCCTTATGTCATGGACCAGGCACTTGATGCTTTGTCTTGTACAGTGACTTACACATGTGCAAAGTAAATGCAAAATGCTGCCCTTGCAGCATTGTCCCACATTTTGCAAGAGTGCCAAGAGACTCAGATGGGGGGACAGTGTTGAACTGGGTTCCCAAGGTGCCACTTTGCCCCTCATTCTATGTGTTACTGTTGAAAGCCAGCAACTCGAGAGGCTCTCACTGGGGGCTTTGTGTGTGCTCTACAGATTATACAGCACAGATTATGACAGCACTACAACATTATACAACAAAGCTTTTAAGAGGGGAAGGGAAACATAACTTCTCCAATTAAACCACAGAGATATTTTAGTGAGCAGAATGTAACTACTCAAGTTGCAATTTGGGTAGGATGCAAGAAAACACATCTCCAAGTGAAATGTGATCCTTAATGACCACAAGTGGTCTGGGCAGGGGTCATATTTCTCATTAGAAACCTGGCAAATGCAGTGTTATTCCCTCCTCCAACCTTTTGGAGGCATTCATTCAGCCCCGATTCACAGGTCAGAGCTCTGAGTCATCAGCTCAATGCCTTACAGTTGCTGAAATTGGTTATTAAATGCTTTGTCTAAACAGAAAAAAAGAAACCTTTCCATTTTAATGTTTCAAGAATTGCAGTGAGAGGAACATGTTACCAGCACAAGGTGCCAGACCTGATCCAGCAAAGCACAAAAGTATTAATCATTTAATAATTTGAAAAGCAATTAAAACCCCCCCTTCATAACAACACTTAACCTTTCAGTAATGCTTACTGGGGACAAAAGTGCTGTATTTGTTAATTGATAGTACGGCTGGCTAAAGGCAGGGCCTCCTCCTTCCACGAGGCTGCTGAGCTGTCAGTGCAGGCTGGACTGTGAGCAGAGCAATGGAGAGGCTGGGAACGCCTGGGATGAGGGCGGGGGGGTTGTCTGGATGCCTGCCCATTACAGACTGACCTGGAAAGAAGCATTTTCCACTGGTAATGATATTTCTGTATCTCAGTCCACCAGTCCAGAACGAATGGGCTGTGCTCTTAGTCAAGATTGATGAGTGCGGTGGTTAATAAACACTAATGATTCCTGGCACTTTCCCTCTGCTCTTCCTTGTCCTGACATGGCCTCTTCAGCAGAAGCATCTTGCGTTAAATTACTAATGAGCAAACTTAAAACAAACTGGAATTAATAAAGTTAGTCAAATTAGTTCTTTCTTGTGAAAGCACCATTAGAGCAAAGTCCTGCAGCACAGTGGCTCCCAGACACAATAACAAATCATTAATGGTTACACAATCTTTTCTCTTTTTTTTTTGGTCTGTTTTTGAAGAAAAGCAGGCTCCAAATATCCAATCCACTGCTATCCCAGTGAAAGGGGAGGCACAAAACCGTACGCTTGAGTCGGTGCACAGTAAGATCTATAAGGTGCTTAGTTAAAGTCCTCCCTGAAGCCTCATTTTCTTGGAGAACAAATGAATACAAATTGCCAAAGAGAAATAAGCTCTCCCAGCCATGTAGGCTGTAGTTGGCATAGAAGATGAGGCTGCCTGTAGCCCACACATCATGACTCAAAGAGACCCTGGCCTGGCTGCAAATCGCACTCAGCCTGCGAACTGCACAAGTTCCACCTGTACCAAGCACAGGATTGGAATAGGAAGTTTCTTTTTCCCCTCTCTTTCCTTCCTATGTCCCATCTGGGAAGAATTAACTGGGGCAACAGTCACAAAGCTTCCACATAACCGGCCTTATGCAGGCAGATACTGACTTCTGGACTCGAGGAAATGGCTGTAGAAAAAAGGGCACTTTGTTTTTAGGTCATGACTGTCATGGCCAATACACAGCAAACTGTCATAAAAGCAAAAAGGAAACACCCAAAATGCCAGGGTAAACAAGAAGAGTATCAATTCTCTCAATTAGATTCAAATTTCAGTGGGGCTATCATACTCCTTAAAAGAATACAAAGTTTTGCAAATGTAAATCCACAGGATGTGTCTCCCCAGAGACTGCATCCAGAGCAGAAACAAACTCGTATTTGTCTTCCTCAAAACTCCTTCAAACATCTCAGTATACTCCAGAGATGATCTCTGAGAACATACAAACAGGAACAGTTATGTTCTGCAATCCCTCCTAGCTAACTAAACATCACCTGTCACAAATTTCTATCAAAGGAAACATCCACATGAAGCACAGACCTTTGTCATGACAAGTGAGAGGAGCAGACAGAGAGCTAGACTGGATCAGCAAACCAGGGTAATCATTCTCACCAGCCAGGCAAAGGTACAGATTTCTTTGTTATTTTGCTTGCAAAATTATTACAAGCATATTAACAGTAGCTCTGATTCCCAGCTACATATGAAAAGAAAATGCACCTGCTTCAAGAGGCTCTTGAATGCAGCTCTTAGCGGGTTGGACATGGGCTTGAGATCAGACTGAACAGAGAATAAGCTGGAAAGAACAGCTGTTTCCTGGATAATCAGAAAAATGGGCTCCATCTAGCCCTTGGAGCAGGGGTTTATGACAGCCAGGTGTATGCCTCTGGTAGACACAGATAGCCTGGTGTGAAAGATGTAATTCTTGCCACATTCAAACCTTTTAGTGGAGGCCACTACTGGGGACTGCAAATAACAATGCTGAAGTATCTGCTTGGACCAGAATAGCTGATTACGAAATGCTGGCAATGTCTACCTTCAAGAAATGCAGAAAACAATCATAACTCTGGGTTTGATTATTTTTCCCCAGCCAAGATTCAGACCAGTCTTTGATTAATTTCTCTTATAAACTGCATTCCTAGCATTTCTGCTAGGAAATAATCCATGACAAGTGCAATGTTTGGAAATTACCATATTGCTATCCTTGTTTTGCAGCTGGGGAGTTGAGGCACAGATCAAGGCTGAATTTGTGATCAAGACCAAGCACCAAAAAAGCCTCTTCAAAGGTCCTGAGCTGCTCTGGGTCATACATGGTCCTTTCTTGCAGCGCAGGCACACTGACCAGTGCCACTCAGAGAGCAAATTACAGACCAGAGCTCTTCTGGCCACCTGGTCTATGCCGTAACTACTTGTTGGCTGCAAATACAAAGCACTAGAGGTATAAATGTTAACTGGTGGCACAAATCCACATTGTTAAAGAGGAGAGCAACCTGCCTGAAACGGGCCTCAGGGAGATGCTGTTGGTCAAATGGAAGGCAGGCAGTTGTCCCAAGTAATAAACTGGCTCTTTGTGGCTGCTGCCTTTCAATCTCAGCTACAAATCCCATCCTTCAATTCCTGATTGGGGGAATCCAGAGAAGCAGGATATAATTTCTCTTAAAATATGAGCCTGCCTTCAAACAATCACACATGAAGGGGAACAGGCTGGTGTTTCTTGCCCATTAATCTACTCCAGCCTTTGACAACGTGCTGGTGACACTCCATCAATCATCTTTCCGTGCACTGCCACGTAAAAGAGAAGGGGGGAAGGGAAAGGGCATTCAGCCAGCTGGGGAGAAGCAACATATAAAATGGCTTCAAACCAGACTGATGCAATATCTTCTACTCACTGAGAAAAGAAATTCTTAAAAATCGCCTTAACATAATAAACGCCTCTTAAAATGCTGAGCACAGACAGGAGTGCAGTATGGCAAATCCAGGCTCACGTTCAAGACAGGTCAGAACAAAAGATATATCCTAAAAGTTAGCTCACTTGTGGAGTTTGGCAAAGAATGGAGAAAAGCGTTGCAATAATAAAAGCTGAGTAAATGACTACATTGTGTTCCTTCTCCAGCAGACTCAGGCTGTTCGGTGAGATCAAGGATCTCCTCTGTGCTGGAGCTACATGTTAACCATAATGTTGAGGGGGGACAGGCAGAATTGATTAGCAATATGCTGAGCTTAGTCAATTTATGTTGATGTGGTCTGCCACAACCCCAAGTGATTTGACTTGGACACATGAGGAAATCCCTGCTGTCCTCTGTTCCCTCCTCCATGCAAATGGCTCCCTCAGGGCACTAATTAGTGCAAAGACACTAACGAGTGCATTTCTGAAATGCTACCTTCTGAAATCTTGAGCATGAAACTACTCTAATAATAAGATAAAAGTTAAAACAAAACAATCTTTTACTGCTGCGTGTTCAGAGATGCTCAATAAGTTTCTCAGGGCCTACAGCAGAGACTTCACTTTCTGATGCAGAGCAAAGCAGATCCTGTGCAACACCCAGCAACTTCCACCCAGCCCTTGAGACAACCCCTGGGGAGGGTCACAGGGCACCCCTGCAAGTGGCTTCAGGGCACTGAGCAGTTGGCTTTTTAACCAGAAGCCACACCAGCAACAAAGATCTGTTGGCAAGGCCAGAGCAAGTCACAGCTTTCACTTGCAACCAAATAAAAGCTACATTAATCTCTGAATGGGAACTTCTGTTTAGCACCCCTCCCCTTTTTTTCGGATGCAAAGGACAAGTATAGAAAGGTTAGAAATCTTGTTTACTACAGCCTCAGGGATCATCTTTTGATGTACAAATCACTTAGAGCAGATTAAAACGCACTACCTGAAAAGGGCATGGCTCAAATTCTGGGCTTCATAAAGTAGAAAAGTCTGCTGGCAGGGACTCCACTTTAGTGGGCTAAGGATTTGTATCTGAGTTTACTTGCTGGTGGTAGCTGCTACCAGGTGGGAGAAGTTCAACTTCTTGAGCCAGCTGCAGAGGGGAGCTCACCAGCAGGGCACTGGAGCTGTGCTCCACTCCTGCATAGTACAGAAAGGTAGGTTGTTGCTCAGTTTTGGCTTGTCAACCAGGTCAATCTTTTCAGCAGAAAAAACATTCAGAAGAAAATATATGAAGGTGGTACAGGCTGCCTTCCCTGGTGCCCTAGACTTGCAGAAATGTACACATTGGCAACAGAGCTGCACCAGAATATTCCCTCAGACACCCAATCCCTACTGTGACTGGTATAAAATAACTAGAGCAGAGCCACACGCTGGGAGAACCAGGTCAAAGGATGTTTTGATAATCAAAACAGGAAAATGAAGCCTTTTTGTATCACCTGAGTCAAAATGTAAGACCAGCACAACCCCGAGTCTGGTGGCTCAACCTCTAGAGAGGGAGCCAACAATTCTTTGCCCTGCCTCTATTTTTCTGGTCTTGGTCTTTTTCTTCTGTGTCTTATTGTGTGAAATGGTTGTGATGAGTCATTTGCTTACAAGCCAAAAAGTATTCCACACAGAATGCAACATTTGCCTTAAAAATCTGTATCAGTATTTATTATATGAGAAGCAAGGGATTAGATTCCCATTTTAGGTCATAGCTATACATGGGTTTTCCAACAATGCAATTGTGTTATAGTGTGGTACTTCCTCCCCAAACAACTCCCAATACAACAGCCAGAATCAATGCAAGTGTGATATTCTTTAGAATTTTTTTAAAATGTCATTCCAGTATGTGTTTCTTCTAATGAAGGCTGACTTCAATAAAATTCCTGAAGGCAATGCCTTATGCAGGGGTTTACTGTACATTCCAATGTTGGATATTGTCTATAATGTGATAAATCCATGTTGTGGAATTTGGTGACAGATTGTTTCAGCTAATTATCAAATAACACAAAAATATTTGTGGTTTTAATAAAAGAAACGTACTTAATTCTTGTAGTCCCTTTTAGAAACATACAGTAGGATTTTTGATGAATAAATAGATAATAAAAATTGTTTCTGTTCTATAAAGGTACACCCAAATTTAAACTTGCCATATATAGCCATCCTGACTTTCTGTAACAACCTTAAAATCTGCAGCTCTGAAGAAAAAATTTAGGATATTTGGAGCAGAGATATTAATTGAGCATGAAAGTGCAAATAACAGGTCTGTTATTTTAAGATAATACTTGACTTCTTTTAAGGATTCTGCATTAACACCTCTTGATCTATTCCTAAGTAAAAAAAGATAGTTTAATATTAAAGTGATGAAACCCTACCAGTGAGTATCACAGCTTTCATCTTAATTGGCTTATGGTACTGCCAGCTACACTTCAGTTGTTTGCAGGCTTTGAACGTTGCAGAAAGCGCACCCCTCTTGCTCCAGAACGAGCTGACAGAATGCTTGCAAAATGGATAGGGTGACTTTTAATGATGCAAGTGTTTAGTGGTTGATTAGATGCACTTTGAGGGCTAAATTCTCCTGTGATCAAAAATTTACTTGAACACAGGGTAGTTTCAGCAGGAAAGGGAAAAAAATGCTGAACAAACTGTAAGTGATTGCCTCAATTATGTTTAAGTTAATTTTTGAGAGTGAATGTTAACTACCTTCCCTTGCCAGGGTGACACAAAAGTCCTCCAGCTGAAACCCAACCTTTGATTTCAGCTCACATCTATGGTCAAATCTGTTCTGGTTTGCAAAGCTCCTGCAGGACATGCTTCCCTTTAAAGTTTGCCAGGGTTAGCTATCGGTGACAGTGTAAGGTACTTTAACTTAAGCAGTGCTCTGGATTCACCATTTTAGCAGACCTGCATTTCATTAATTCAAACTGCTCATGCCCAGCTGGGACTGCCCCAGGATATACTAAATTTATTCATGAAAGCATCCAAGGACTGGTGTCAATACAGTGATGTTCGGGGTTTGTTCTATACTCTTGGCACTGATCCTCCATTAATTCCTGGCCATGGGCAGCACTGGTAGCACGAGCTCCCACCCCTGCCCTGACCCCAACCCCAGGAAGGCAAAGCCACCCTGGCAGGGAGAGCATCGGGGTGAAGGCCTGAGTGCCTCCAGCTCCTCGCTGTGTCAGAGGTGTCTGCTGCTTTTCATTAGTGTATTTCACACCAAAATACTTTTATCCTGAAAACTAGGGAGAACCACAATGGCAAAGATCTAATTACTTACAGTAGTATGTACAGGCTTGGATGTAGGCTTGGGAACAACCAAATTGCCCTCCTTGGCCTCAAACAAAAGCCTAAAATCCTAGACCGAAGTATTATTTTCCTCCCTTGAGGAGGGTTGGCTACAAGTGTGGGTGAGTGCTGCAAATGAAGGAAGTAAGTATTCTTCCAGCAAGCCTGCAGAACATGATTTACATAGGAAAACTGCCACTCATTTCAGCATGATTAGGCATCATCTGATAAGGCAACTCTGAGTCAGGTATAAACCAGTATTTGCAGGTGAGGACATAATGAAGGTCTAGGGCACACCTTGCACAACTCCAGCTGACGCCACAGCCATAGTGAGTTGCTGGAAGCACCCCAGGCCTGCTGTCTGAGAGCCCTGCTGTCTCCCAGCAGGGGAGAAAGCAGCCTGTACCTCGAGCAGTGCTCCAGCCCTGATCCCCAAGATAAGTGCTGCCCATTTTAGTCCTGGCTGCAGCCCACGAGGTCAGGGTTTGCCTACGGGATGAAGCGAATGGGATGTTTTGAAATGGAAGGGAGGTTTGGGGGAAAGAATATGTCCCAACAAGAAGGACAGACAAACGAAAAAGAGATTTGCACTGTGGAGAGGGCACATCTACTGTTCAACAGGCTGTGCCTCAGACAATGTTGCTGTCAACCTCACTCCAGAAAGCATCAGTTCTTTCCACCCCCTGCTCTCCCCTGCTACAAGCATCCCTCCAGCATCTCATCACTGTGCCTTGCTGGAGCACGGGGCCTGCTGGCTTGAGCTGCTGCTGCCAGGGAAAAGGCTGCTGTATGCCCCTGCCCTCACTCCAGAAACAAAGTGAATGGCTGCTGGGAAATGCAAGGGGAGACACAGAAGACTATCAACTGGCAAGAAACACATCCGAGCATCTTAAGCACTGTGCTGGCACTATCACTACGCCATTCTCAGGCCTGGAATGGTCAGCCAGCCTCGCCTGGAGGAATACTGCCTATAGAGACTGGGGAACTGTTTTTAACTAGTCTTGGTTTTTCCGCATGGACAAATCTGGTAGCTGGCCACCCAGTTACCTATTTGTATATGCAAAGCATGTGCTCTGCCACTTTCCTGGGCACAATCAATTACATGTACAAAACACAGGCATGAAAACATGGAGGAAGCTTGAGCTCAAAGTTAATGATTACTATTGTCTTGTTAAGCATTAAAGATTAACCATGCCAGTGAAAGGATGTGTTATGAAATGTCTTTCCCAGGCTGGAAAGTAAATAGAGAGTTTTGGCTTTTTTTTTTTTTTATCATCTCAAAGTCTACTCAGGATTTGGAGTAATTGTTTAAACTTCTGCTTTTATTTATCATAATACCAAAATGTTGTCACTTGCCACGTGACTGCTCATACTTTCATTTGAGATGTCGTGCAGAAACACATGGAAATCTGGTGAAGGCAAACCAATTTTAGAACATGTTCCGAGCAATTGTTTTGCAGCACTGCCCTACAGTATGAAGTCTCTTACATTTCTTAAATTGCCTAATCAAATGCAGACTCAGTTCCAGTCACGCTAAATTTTCACATAATGGCAGAAAAATACTTCTTTCTAGCCTAGCACTGAACAGTTGGATCACATTATCACATTTGCTGCTTTTGTAGTCTCCAAGCATGTATTTGTAAATGTATGTATATACATATTCACGGGGGAGAGGGGGGAACATCAGTGCTCATGCTGTGAAGACCCTGGGGACAGTCAGAGGAACAGGGATATGTCTTGGGATGTGCCTGTGCTGAGGGTCTTCTGGGAGGACTTGGCTTATCAAAAATGCAGAGGGGCAATGGTGAAAAATTTACTTTTGTTTAGAAATCAGATGTATTAGTGCAGGATGTGATCCAGCTGATTCCTTGCCCTACAGTCTGAAGTTATTAAACTGATACAAATGCAGTAAGGTAAATGATACCAGTTTGCTGCCAATTTGGGGTTAGAGACAGGATTGGTGCAATGTGCAGCCATGGCCATCCTGCTCTGGGTCCCAAGCTTGGGCATATTCCTGTGTTGCTTCACATCAGTTTGGGGAACTCTGAATCCCAAACCCACCCACTTTCCACAGACCAAACACAACCTGCAGAGCCTCCCCCAGCAGTCATGTGGAACTGGATGCAGCCCTGCTGAGCACCAGCTCTCCCTCTCCTCTCTCTTTTACTTGGGCTCCATCATCTCATGATAACACTCACCCTGCAAGACAGGGAAGTAGATGCATCTTAATACTTTGGCATTTTGACTAGTAAGCCACAGAGAAGTCACAGGTCAGACCTTTAAAAGTAAAAATAATAAAAAAATAAAACATTCAAATCAGTAACATATGGACTGCAAGTGCTGGAATCAAGGTCAGAAGGAAATCTGTGGCAAATCAGGGAACAAGACTTAGAGCTTTAAAGCCTTATATTACAGCCTGCCCTGTTCTCTTCCACGCTGGCCTCTCTAGATTTCTAATACAAATACAATGTTTCCTTAAATCCTTGTGTTGTCACGAGTAATATTGGCCCAGTGCTGATGTGACTGAACAATCATATCTAACCCCCACCATTCACATCTGCAGGTCTATTTTTCTTATACATCTGCACCAAACACATTTAGGTTTGTGCTGGCATAGTTTGCCCCTGAAGACCACTGTTCAGCCATGAGCAGTGTTTGTCATGTTTTTGGTGACAATGAAAACCTGGTACTTTAGGGGGTGGAAAAGCCATAATCCACTCTCACAGTAAAACCTGTATAGTGGTACACAAGACAAAAAAAAAATTAAAAAAAAATCTATCTGTACCCTTGCAGGAAATCAGATTAATCCCCAAAGCATGAGATTTGATTATTTCTGTCTGAGGTTATCATCAAGGAAAAAACCTACATAATGCTAAAAATATCCACACAGCATTTATTGTATGAAGAAAATATGATTTACTGAGCAAAAACAAATTACTGTTTTTTTGGTGTTAATCTTTGATAAACATGTGCTGAGTTAAAGAAACTGTCACAGAGAGAAGTTCGCAAATTGAAAGAAACCATTCAACTCTTCAAGATTATTTCCCCTGTCCTTATTACTCCTTTCATGAGTCACCTGGGGACATTGTTCACACCCTGCTGACAGCTTTCACACTACTGCTTTTCCTGTTACCTTACCCTTCTCTTCGCACTCCTCCCCAGGTGGCAATACACCAAAGAGCTATATTTGCAAGGGGTGCCAATGCTGGCTCTTGGGCCGCTGTTGAAGAGCCAGAGGGCCCTCTCCTGCCTTCCACCTTGGTTGGCTCCAGTTGCTTCCACAGGGCCCTGAGCCCTCCTGATCTGCCAGGCAGTGCTCTGGTATTTCACACCTGGGTGCTGCATTGCCCAGGGAACACACACACTGCTTACAGCCCCTTCTTCTTTTGACCACCATCACACCAACAGGTAGAGTCACACTCTTCACTAAAGCTGGTCTGTTAAACCCATCTAAAATTTTAGTACTGTAGCCTTAACTACACACTGAGGTTTCTGTAATACACATTTTCCTTCCCTGTAGTCTCCCAAAACAGGGTGGTTACGCAGCCCGATGGGTCACGTACGTGTTCACACAACATGGGAAGGGGGTACCTAAATTGAGGCACATTATAAGCAAGGGCTTGAAATACAAGCGTGAAAATTTTCTTTTGACCCCAAAGTGCATCTGTCATGACAGACACACACAGAAATAGCAGCAACACCTTCTGCTGGCACTGCAGCCCCTGCCCACCACCAGCACCCATACACACAGTGCCTGGGAAGCACTTGAGAGAAATACCTTTTGTTTCACGCTACAATCAAGCTCTGCGGAAGGTCCTCCCCAACAGAGGTGTGAGCTGCTACTTTACTGCTGCTTGAGAAAGCAGAGTTCCAGCTGCCATGACCATTTGGTAAAAGATGAACTATGTAGCTCACATTAAGAAAAGCCTATTATTGCAGTAATAGCTGCGCTCAGTGACCAGCTGATCAGCTCTCATCTCTTCTGAGGTTTCACTCCCACCTCTGGTGGGCTGTGATGATGGTCCCCTCTGCTCACTCGTTACCTTTCCAGACAAGCACCTCTGTGTTTGCCTCCCTGCTGTCCCTCCCGCACTTGAAGAGCCCCCCAGCAAGCATCTGCCAATTAACTCCTCATTCTCATCCCAAGCCCGCTTCAAAGCTCCCCCTTGCCTCTGATGCCTCCAATCCTGCGTGCCCCCTCTCCCCGACACATGCAGCTCAGCTATGTTTAGGCGGCTTGTGCGCTGGCACAGCTGCTGATTATGCAGTCCAACACGGCTCTCCTGCTTCCAGAGGCCACTGCCTGACTGTACCCATCTGCCATCTCTCCTCTTAAACCATCCACTGTGGGAACAGGGTCCATCCTTTTGATTCTGTGTTTATCCAGTGCCTATCGAATTAGAAACCTGAGCTGCAATTTGCCTCTTATATGCAACAGTTAAAAAAATAAAAAAACAAAACAAAAAGAAAAAAGTAACAGCAACAACAAACCTTTCTGCAAGAAGAGTATCTGTGTGCAAATACGACCTCTGTTATGTTACCAAGGTCAGGCAGACCAAGGCCAATCTGCTGTGTGAGAATATAAATCAAAGCTGTCCAGGGACTGATTTCGTTTACAAGGTTTGTAACCATTTTAGACAGAACAAATGTCATTTGCTTGCCTGAGCTCCTTGCTCCTCCTCTTCCACCACCACTTCTTTGCTCCTTCACTCCCACTCAGCCCCTCCCTTCTTGGGAATACCTCTTGACCTCTTTTGCTCTTGAAATCAAAAGTTCTTTTCTAGCAAGAGAGCAGTGGCTCACACGTAATGGACAACCGTGCTAGATTTAAATTATGCAAAAATCTCAACAAGTAAAAGTAGCAGAGAGCCCCAAGTACCTTCACCTGCGGGTTACCTGCCACTCATAGCACACGTCAGAATTAAAACAACAAATCCTGTAACAACTTCTTTCCTATTGCATTCATAGATCTGCAAAACAAACCAAGGAAAGCATCTGTAGCAAGTATTAGAGTCTGGGCACAGATCCTGTGAAATCACATGGTTTCCGTTGTGGAACTAAAAAGGCTTCTACAAGAATGTGTGAAATACACAGCCGAAATTCTCCATTTCTTTTTGTGCTCCTTGGCAGTTTGCGGGGCTAAGTTAAAGCGGCAATCTCCGTTCCTTCAGCTGGCGGCTCTGGAAGCACCGCCCGCCCCGCCCGCCGGCAGCGCGCAGGACTCGGCCAGCAAGCTCCCCCTCGAGTACGGACAGAGTTAATGTAAGCCCACTCCAAACAACAGGTTGCTGACTCCAGGCTGGAGCCCTGCAACGAGAGTGCAGCGGCTGCCTCAGTGCCCACTGCCTTTCGCAGCCCGTCCTCCTGCAGGTGTGCACACCGAGCCCCAGCGGGGCTGGGCAGGGGGGCCACAACGAAGGGAACTTCACGTTCTGGATGTTAACTTTAGTTACCATAGCCAGACAATGCTGCCACTGGCGTGGAAGAAAAAATTGCTGTAGCCAGCTGTGCTGTTCACAGTCGGATGGTTTCTGTGTAGCTCCAAATGGTTATGGAGCCAGTAGCCTGTTGTGGCCAAGGACAGGATGATGGATGGTCTACACACACTGTCCAAGCAGGAAGAATGGCAGAAGTTCACTTCAGGGTTGTTAAAATGCTAATCTGGGTTAGTTAACAAAAGCTGAATGGAATAGAAAAGTTAGGGAAATAAACACTACTCATATGTTATATATGTGCACTACAGATTTGATCTCTGTGGTTAACACAAACATTTGACTTTGGAAGTGGGACAATTCAACAGTCTTTCTGTCTGAATAAACTCAATCAACTTCTGATATTAGCTGTACTGTAATTACTGTCAAGCCACAACGAGGGAAAGGAGGCTATGGCAGACAAGAGCCACACAGAGCTCCAGAAAGCAGCACCGAAAAGGCAGTAATACGATTTTCACTGCACACCTCTTCCATGTGACGTGGGAACAAATCAGAATCCACTTTCTTTTGAACTCAAGGCTAGCAGCTATTCACAGAACAAGCAACAACTTAATAAGATGGCTTAGATGGATTTTAACAGTAACTGCTGTAGCTTATCAGATGCGTAAGAAAAGAGATCATCTGTTCGAGCAGCAGTTTTGACGAAAGCGACATTTGAACTGTTTTAATTACATACAGAGTTGCTAAGACTGAAAATAACTTGTACTACCCAATGCAAGTGAGATGCCTTATTCCATCTTTTCTTAATTACTTGTGAAGCAAATTATTACTTTATCAAGTGGAAAGCTATCTGATTTTATCAATCTGGAATTAGAGGTATGTTTAACAGATGAGTATGTAATCAACCACCATCTCCTCTGTTCAGTAAGAAAAGTAAACACATAGTCTATGCCTTGAAAAATATCAGACTACTAAGTAAGCTAACACAAGCTTATAGAGCCACAGTAGCTGTTGATGTAGCTGTTTCCTTTGTCTTACAAGGAAAGGCTAGAACCGAAACAGTCTTGGTCATATCACTTGTATAACACTTGCTGAAAACTGACCATATTCAGACATGATCTCCACTTGACATCAGATTTCAAATTTCTTTTTTTTTTTTTCAGAAGGAAGAACCACCATAGCATTTCTACACTTCTGTACAGGTTCTGACCATCCAAAGGGGGTTCACCTGAGTTCAGGGGATGCCAAATCCTGTGTTAAGTGTTCTAGTGTTTTAAAAAGAATTCAAACCTCATAGAAATCCAGAGCTGAAATCTGCATGTGACCAACCGTAGTAAGACCAGATGATACATTATTACAAATGCCTAATATACACTTTAAAGAGAGCTTCTATGATGGACCTTTCTTTCCCTTCACACACCTCTCATGGTAGGATTGATCAGACCAAAGACCAAATTAGAGTGGATTGCACATATAATTAAACAGTCTATCTAAACACATCCTCTTCATAAATACACAGCAAAGTTATGGAGGCTCCAAGGGCTAAAGTATCTGCTGTAACAGTCGGCTCAGATCAGCCGTTCCCAGAAACGTTCAGATGGTCCAGCTCAAAGGGCACGAGAGGCTGGGGGAAAAAACCCGCAGCCATACAGCTGGTTTGTAGAGCTTTGACAGAGCCATCACTGTATTCCTGGCACACACTCCTGCATCACACAAAGCACATTTAGAAAATGATGTTATCTTTGTTGCATCTCGACCATAAAGGAGAACAGGTAGTGACAGACTGCAGGATCTGGGGGAGGAAGGTTCACTGTAACTAAAGGTGCAGATGAAAGTGAGAAGCTGGTTAAATAAACCAATTTAGAGCCTCTGGGTTATACTTTTTTGGCTGCCTTTTTGAAAACAAATCTGAGCTACATAATTCAGAATGCAAATAAATCCTTACTACAAACTTTTTCTTTCTGATTTAAAAAACCCTGAGCTTTCTATTAGTTAACACAAAAAGTGTTCAAGTTTGATTATATAGAAAAGTATGATTATATAGAAAAGAAACCAGAGTACTAAGCTGGCAATTTGTATTTATCTAAGCCAGAGTAAATGTTTATACAATATCTGCCAACATAACAAAATATGCCTGTCACTTACTACATTAAACATGATTACGTACAGCTTAATTTACTGAAAGGAACTGAAGTAGACTTTGGAGGTGCATAGAATTTTATAGTGTGAATAAAGCAGGAAAAACATCTATTCTCTTTCGCCACAAAAGTAATTGCAAAGCTTTACAATGAGCTTCCTGTTGGACTTGGAAAAAGGAGAGAACCTCAGAAAATTCTCTGTGAAAGTACTTGTATGTGAGAGCAATAGACCAGCAGTAAAAGCCTCTAAGACAGTAGGAAGCTGTTCCTTCACATAACATTTAGGAAATTAATACACATTAATAAGACCAACAACCTGGAGCACAAAGTTGCATGATTTTTTTCCCCAAAGGAAATAACCAGAAATAAAAATGCCACACATTTTCAGAGCACTGAACAGTATTCTGGAGGAAGTTTGCTGTAATTCCTGCACATTATGTGTGAAGCGTGTGTGTGTGTACATGGATAAGCTACAATACCATCTGTACAGCAAGTGCCACATATGTGAGCATTATGAACCATCATTGCTGCTGCTATGCTCAAAAGTAAATGTATTCTAAGCCACACACACATATAAATACAAATGACTTTACACACTGAGGGCTGGATTTTGCTCAAATTACTCACAGGGTAATGCCCATGATACAAACATAATCTCGACCAGAAGTAAGAAACAACTCGGAGATTGGCAGAAAACCACTAATTCAGGACTAGCTATATTCATGCAAACAAGTGGGATATCCACGGGAACTACAATGTTTCCAACACATCAACCTAAAACAGTTAATCGAATTTTTCAACTCACAAGATAAAAGACAACGACAATCACAAAAAACCCCGCACAAGCACCCCCCCAGCCCTTTAAAACACAGCCGTAATAGCCACCTGGAAACATCTGAATGACCTTTCATTTCCATTCAGCCTCATAAATAATAAAGAAGACGTTAAACCCTTCCTAATTACTCCCTGAAAACAGCTGTATCGGTTTCTGCAGTGCTGAAACGCCCCCACCCCCCCTGGAAAAATAAAAAGTTTGGCCGCTCCGCACCTGAGCATTGTTTGCGGCAGGAGGAGCTGCCCCCGCCGCGGCGCGGGGATAATTCACCACTGGCTCCGGTATTTGTTTCCATCCATAATTGATGGGGAGCTGGAAACACAGCTCCCTCTGCCTCCCAGCGCCCGGCTGCTGCCGGGGAGCCCGTAAATCACGCCGAGCGCCGGGGCCGGGCCGGCTCAGCCCCCGAACGCAGCCCCAGCTCACTCACCCCGAGCGCCCCGGAGCGACTTCGCTGGGGACGAGCCCGACAGCTCCGCTCCGGCCGGGCCGTGCCCGGACAGCGCCGGCTCCCGCTGCGCCGGGATGCGCCGGGGAACGCCGGACAGCGCCGGGATGCGCCCCCCGGTACCTGCTGCCCCCGGTACCTGCTGCCCCCCGTACCTGCTGCCCCCTCCGGCGGGGCCGCCCGCCCCGCTCCGCTCCACCCTCCGCTCCCCGCCGGGCGCCCCATCCCGGCGCTGCGCTGGGAGCCGGGGCGGCGCGCCCGCCAGAGACCACCCCTTCCCCTCCCCTCCCCGCTAATGGGTTTATTCTCGCCCAGCCCCGACACCGCGGACAACTTTCGGGTCTCACCGCAGCGGGAGCGCGGGGCTTACTTGGGTCTTATTTTCTTCCCTTGGTGGTAAA